>LNAC01000162.1:0-381704 GCA_002007465.1 Ailurus styani
TCACAGACCTGTACCCCTTGGGCAAATAATAAAAATAAAATTAAAAAAAAAAAAGATTATTCACCACGACCAAGTGGGATTTATTCTTGGGTTACAAGGTTGGTTCAACATCCTCAAATCAATCAATGTGATCCATTAATAAAAGAAAGAACAAGAACCTTATGATACTCTCAATTGATGCAGAAAAAGCATTTGAGGGCGCCTGGGTGGCTCAGTGGGTTAAAGCCTCTGCTTTCGGCTCAGGTCGTGATCTCAGCCTCCTGGGATAGAGGCCCGCATCAGGCTCTCTGCTCAGCAGGGAGCCTGCTTCCTCCTCTCCCTGTCTCTCTGCCTGCCTCTCTGCCTACTNCTCTGTGTCAAATAAATAAATAAAATCTTAAAAAAAAAAAGCATTTGACACAGTACAGCATCCTTTCTTGATTAAAAGTCTTCACAGTGTAGGGATAGAGGGAACTCAGTACCATAAAAGCCATCTATGAAAAGCCCACAGAAAATATCATTCTCAACGGGAAAAACTGAGATCCTTTCCCCTAAGGTCAGGAAAACTGCAGGGCTGTCCACCATCACCACTGCTATCCAACATAGTACTAAAAATCCTAGCCTTAGCAATCAGACAACAAAAAGAAATAAAAGGCATTTGAATCTGCAAAGAAGAAGTCAAACTCTCACTCTTTGCAGATAATATGATACTTTATGTGAAAAACCCAAAAGACTCCACCCCAAAACCGCTAAAACCCACAGAGGAATTCAGTAAAGTGTCAGGATATAAAGTCAATGCACAGAAATCAGTTGCGTTTCTATACACCAACAAGACAGAAGAAAGAGAAATTAAGGAGTCGATCCCATTTACAACTGCACCCAAAACCATAAGATACCTAGGAATAAATCCAACCAAAGAGGCAAACAATCTGTACTCAGAAAACTATAGAATACTCATGAAAGAAATTGAGGAAGACACAAAGAAATGGAAAAATGTTCCGTGCTCATGGATTGGAAGAACACATATTGTGAAAATGTCTATGCTACCTAGAGCAACCTACACATACAATGCAATCCCTATCAAAATACCATCAACTTTTTTCACAGAAGTGGAACAAATAATCCTAAAATTTGTATGGAACCAGAAAAGACCCCGAATAGCCAGAGGAATGTTGAAAAAGGAAAGCAAAGCTAGTGGCATCAAAATTCCAGACTTCAAGCTTTACTACAAAGCTGTAATCATCAAGACAGTATGGTACTGGCACAAAAACAGACACATAGATCAATAGACAATGGAACAGAATAGAGAGCCCAGAAATGGACCCTCAACTCTATGGTCAACTAATCTTCGACAAAACAGGAAAGAATGTCCAATGGAAAAAAGATGGTCTCTTCAACAAATGGTATTGGGAAAACTGGACAACCACAGGCAGAAGAATGAAACTGGACCATCTCCTTACACCACACACAAAAATAGACTCAAAATGGATGAAAGACCTAAATGTGAGACAGGAATCCATCAAAATCCTTGAGGAGAACCCATGCAGCAACCTCTTTGACCTCAGCCACAGCAACTTCTTCCTAGACACATCGCCAAAAGCAAGGGAACCAAGGGTAAAAATGAACTATTGGGACTTCATCAAGATAAAAAGCTCTTGCACAGCAAAGAAAACAGTCAACAAAATCAAAAGACAACTGATAGAATGGGAGAAGATATTTGCAAATGATGTATCAAATAAAGGGATAGTATCCAAAATCTACAAAGAACTTATCAAACTCAACACCCAAAGAATAATCCAATCAAGAAATGTGCAGAAGACACCAATAGACACTTTTCCAAAGAAGACATCCAAATGGCCAAGAGACACATGAAAAAGTGCTCAACATCACTTGGCATCAGGGAAATACAAATCAAAACCACAATGAGATACCACCTCACAGAAGCCAGAATGGCTAAAATTAATAAGTCAGGAAATGACAGATGTTGATGAGGATGCAGAGAAATGGGAACCCTCCTACACTATTGGTGGGAATGCAAGCTGGCGCAGCCACTCTGGAAAATAGTAGAGAGGTTCCTCAAAAAGTTGAAAATAGAGCTACTCTATGACTCAGCAATTGCACTACTGGGTATTTATCCCAAAGATACAAATGTAGTGATCCGAAGGGGCATGTGCACCCCAATGTTTACAGCAGCAATATCCACAACAGCCAAACTATGGAAGGGGGCCTAGATGTCCTTCAATAGATGAATGGATAAAGAAGATGTGGTATATATATATTTTAATATATATATTTCATTCATAAGAATCAAACAAGACAAAACCAGAGAGGGACACAAACCATAAGAGACCCTTAATCTCAGGAAACAACCTAAGGGTTTCTGGAGTGGAAGGGGGTGGGAGTGATGGGGTGCTGGGTGATGGACACTGGGGAGGGTATGTGCTATGGTGAGTGCTGTGAATTGTGTAAGACTGATGAATCGCAGACCTGTACCCCTGAAACAAATAATACATTATATGTTAATAATAAAAAAATTTTTAAATTAATTAATGAATAAAATAAAATAATAACCACTTGCAAAAAAAATAACAAAAATTTTAGTTCTCTAAAAAATTATTTTTATACCATCTAGCAGAAATTGTGACAATTTTTATTTTTAATGGCGGAATTTAAATGTACCAATTAATCTGCCTCTATGCTTGGCACAGCACTGTACTAAATCTTTGCCCTATGTTAATCTGCATTTCTCTACAAGTGAAATTAAAATCTTCTAATGTTTTTGAGACGTTTGACCCAAACATTTCAGTCTTTGATGTTCTTATGTAATCAATGAAGAAAATATAAACTTGTCTAGGAAAGAAAGTTATCACCATTTTATGTAATTTTAAGTTGTGGACAGGGAGGGCAAGATAGGGAAATATTTATGCCCCTGAATTAAAAAAAAAAAAAAAGGTACTGTTAAATTTTCTTGGTAACATTCCCATTTTCTTGGGAACTCTATTTCTATCGTACTCTCTTATATAAGAAGAAAATAAAACTTACTTCCACTGTTTGATATATTGTAAGGGATTAAGGTTGCATCCTGCATCAGTTAAAGCTTTTTTGTATTGCTCCAAATCAGCCTGAAATAAGCAAAGAATGGTATCATAAAAAATTTTACTTTTGTGAAAGATAAGACCATTTTGTTTGTTATTATTTGATTAATCAAAAAGTTAGACCAAAGGCACGAGCTTAAATTCTAGGCACCCAAGTTGAGTGGAGTCATATTTTAAATGAGTACATAAGTGAACACCTGAGATAAAAATCACATCTAATGAAAACTATCTTTGACAGGCTCCCAAATCACCTAGCCAATATTTTGTCATCCCTCAGCGAGTCCAACAAAGCCAGTTTTTTCTCCATTTTTGAAACAGACTGCCTTTCCTTGGGATAAGCACTAAATGAACATTTGACTTCACCAAGAATAGTTTAAAACCAGAAACAAACACAAGGGGACATTGTGACATGACACTAACTGAAGGGAAATGCAGATTCAGGTTTTCCCCTCTTATATGCACTCTTGTGGTCCAAATTTATTAACTGAGTATCAGGTGTCCTACACTTTTTTCAACTATTGTTTTCTCTTTCTCGCCATTTTTGTTTCCCGATGAGTAAGTGTAGTTGAATTCCTTTACTTTATAAAAGCCTATCATCATAGTGACTCCATCATAAAAATTTTACAAGACAGACATTTAAAGCTCAACAGTGATGTTTACTACTTTGCATTTTTGGGGCTATCAGCCTGACATCAGTAGTCATAATTTGCTTTAAGCCTCTTAGTGATCACTTAAACTTATGAAAAGACACAGTCCTTACCAAAAATAAATAAAAATAAAATAATGTGGACAAATTAAGGGACATGGAATTAAGTTTTAAAATCATACATTCTTAAGAAAATACTATATAATAGGCTATAATCCTTTATATATATAGATGTAAACTTACATATATAACCCTGTAAGAATCCCCTAAGATACAGGTATGAGGTATTTCTGAAAAGAAAACCAAACTTTCTTACTGAATTAAAATAAAAGCTATATGCCCAAAATAGAGCAGAACTTGCCTAAAGGAAATATTGGGTTTAGTTTACTTTTTTAACACACCAGAGAGTTTGACCAAAAGAAGTGTTATGATCAAACAGACTTTTAAAAATAAATGCTACCAGCGAAGGAAAGAAGTTTACAATTATATCATTCTAGATGTCATCTCTAAAATTCCCATGCTTATTGCTCATCCAGTAAAATTTCACTGAGTTAACATTAGAGAGAGTTAGCAGGTTTCTAACCCAGCAACAACACTGATACCAAAATCACCATTTGCCTTCAAAATCAATTACCTATACATAAAGATTTTTTCTCTTCAAAAGCAAACTGATGGCCTATCACAGAAAATGAAAAACAACAAAATTACCTACAATCCACTCTTCCAGTGAGGAAAAAAAAATCCTTCAGAAAGGAAAATTTATCATTTTCCAATCATTCTGAGAAATTTACTGATATAAAAGTTATTTGGTTGCAATACAAAAAGTCAACTTTATTTTTATATGAATCACATGACAGGTATAAATCTGAAGTTTACTCTCATTAAATTTAAAATTATAGTATTTACATAACTTTTTGGAACTCTGAGTATTTTCCTACAACTGACTCCTTATATTCTCTAAGGAACATCAGTTTTTAATAACCTCAAAATATTACCAAATTTTTACTTTAGGTTAAAGATAAATTCATTGGAAGACATTAGTAGCTATAGCTTAAAGAAAGAGAGCTTTTATCACATAATGAGAAATAAGACCAATGTTTCAAAAAGCATAGTAAACTTGGTTAACTTAGTTTACAATACATATTTTCCAGAAATAAGAATTTTGGCCATTTGAATCCAATTCATATTCCAACAACTTAAAAGTAGTCAGACATTTCATTGAGTGGATAGTTCTCTTGGTGACAATAAATATTGCTAGGAAACACAGCAGTAAATAGAACCAGCCTTAACAAATTGCTTTTCTTTTAAAGAAAGGAATGAGGTAGTTATTTGGCCATAGTGATCTGGTCTTCTATTTCTGAAACAAACAAATATTTCCCCTTCTACCCAATAACTGAACAAAGAGGACATACCTCAGACGGTGCTTGCTGTGCACTTATATAATAGATAAGAAACAGTCTCATTTTATCTTCTGGAGTTCCTGCTACATAGGGGAACATAAATAAAAAAACTTCCATAATTCTGGTTAAGTATTACAGTCAACACAAATGTGACAAGATAAAATACGGTTCTTGATTTAACTGACTAAAGATTATAAGCAATATAACTATAACCCTGTACAATACAGATATGGAAAAAAGATTAAATGCTATGGGATCAAAGGAATGGAATATAAAAGTATGTCCATTCTATCTTTCAAAATATCTGTAAGAGATTTATTTTTTATATATAAACTCAGAAAGAAAGAAAGGCATAGGTAGGGTAATCACAGAATTCTAAAAAAAGGATACTTCTGATATAGAAAGGGGATGCCAGTAATAATTATGTAAGGACAACAGATATAAAAGTGAGACTGTTCTGGGAAAATAGCTAATCATCATTCTAGGTGTTGGGTTACAAAACTTTGGTACTTCTCAAAAGTGGGGTCACCATATATATATCTCTTTCAGAAGAGACATATATTGTATCACTTATAAGATTTGGAAAAAGAATACATTTATATTAAAATAAACACTGTTGTAGAATACAAAATATATTTGCCGGAAACTGTTAAAGACAAAACATAAGAGTTCAAAGAAATTTCTTGCTCGCAGTGGGTTTGATCTGCTACTCCTATTACCCAGAACCCAAAACTGTACAGAGAAACTCATTTATTTCCCCCCCTGCTACTGGGTGTACTCTGGGGCAAAGTGATAAAGCACTGGTCAGAGGTAACTCAGTTTCATCACCAACAAATAACAATATGCACTCTCACTTCAAAGTGTGTCCTAATACTCAAGAACTTGAAACTGTTACACTTTATTATAGAATAAAAACTAGGAAAATTTTTTCAAAACATGACTAATGAACCATCATTTTTTATATGGTTCAGAATCTAGAGAACCATTCTCAAATTATCCTTACTCCCTAAATATGACAAAGAATGGTAATAAAGATCAATGATGGATTTTCCAAAGTTCTGATATTTACAAATAAATGTATCTTGTACATTTTGAAAATTAGGTAATGAAATTCAGGGTCTTGTTTAAGTCCTAGGAGAAAGCTGCTATTTTTGTTTGGCAGCTTTCTGTGGGTTGTGTTCCATCATTGATTTATATTTTCAAAAATTTCTGCAGTGCTACTGGGATCTGTCCAACCATCTAGTGGCCACTGTGGGAACTTGGAAACTGTCTAGCCCTTCAACTCGCAGTCTTTGGAATAACAGTGTTTAGGATCTGATTCACGTATGTGCAGCTTAGGGGAAGCCCAGGAATTCAAAAACAACTTTATGAGGTTGCTTTCCTGGGCTCCTTCCTCTCTGCAATCTCCCTGGTAGTTTCCAAATCTCTTGGCTTTCCCTTTTCGGTGCTCCATCCCAAAAGCTTTGGCTTTAGTTACCCTGTTCCACTGTGCATTTCCTGCAACTATGACTAAACAGTTAGAAGACAAAGAGAAAAAAAAGCAAAGAGGCTTGGTGCAGGCTCTTCGGACCACCACTCCTCAAACAGGAGGGAAAGACTCCCCTCCTTCAGTTTTAGGGGGCTGTAGATCCTTGCTATTGTTTTTAACATCCTCAGCATCTAGCATAGCCTTTGTAATACCAGGCATTTATTCTGCTTAAAGAAGAGAGAGTACCCACTCTCTTCGAGGAGAAACATATGTTATAGTTGCT
Organism: Ailurus styani; assembly: GCA_002007465.1. Taxonomy (NCBI): domain Eukaryota; kingdom Metazoa; phylum Chordata; class Mammalia; order Carnivora; family Ailuridae; genus Ailurus; species Ailurus styani. The sequence goes on from LNAC01000162.1 coordinate 6,872, forward strand.
ATAGTGTTAATAAAAGCCCTCAAAATTTCAGCTAAGTGTTTTAAGAGTACTATGATGGTAAGAGCTGGAGACTATCCTGATGCTTATAATAATATTAATCACAGAGGAATCAAATGGAAATTACAAAAATGTGTCATTTACAACTGCAAGTACTCTACAACCTCAAACTGGCAGCCTGGATCCTCTTGTCATACCTAAGTTTCCACCGGAAGTGCTCTCAATTTTAAAGTCAGTTTTCTTACTGAGGAATCTGATGTATCTTAAAGAAAAGTTTTAAGTAGAATTCAGAAAGCTTTTTATCTCCCTGAACAATTTGAGAGTAAGTCTCTGACCCACTGTCCCATCATTCCTAAATGTCAGATATTCTCCAATAAGCTCAATATAACAACTATCAAAATCAGGAAATCAGCATTGATATATTACTAACATCTCATCCTCAGATGTCATTTCAAGTTTCACCACTAGTCTCTATAACATCCTTTATGACAAAAGATCAATTGTAGAATCATGTGGTATATACAGCTGCCACAAAACATACAATTACCTTCTTCTATATGAAACAGTTCCTCAGTCTTTCCTTGACTTACATGGCCTTGATGTTTTAGGAGATTACAGGCTGGTTTTTCTGTTTTTGTGGGGGTTTTTTTGGTAGAATATCTCACAATTAAATTTTGTTTGCTATTTCCTCATGATCAGATACAAGTTATATGCCTTTGGCAGGAATATGACAAGAGAAATAGTATATTCTTTGTACTGCATCCTACTCGGTGGGGCATTATTTCAATATGTCTCATTACTGATAATGTTCACTGTGATTACCTAGTAAGGGATCTATCATACTTCTCCACTGTGAAGTTAGTTTTTTTCTTTGTAATTAAGAAGTATTTTTTAGGGAGGTAATTTGAAACTAAATATCCTGTGAAACTTCAATTTATTCATTTACTATATCTCTGTGGACTGATGGCTTCCTATTTCATTCAGTGAGTTATAATCTGTTATCATTATTTATTTTGATGCTCATGATGTCATTATCTTGCCACTGGGGGCCTCTTCAAGTCGACTTCTGGGTCTCTTTGACATGTCCCATCACTTTCTGAGTATATTCCTTGCTTTCTGACACAACAAAATGTTCTAGGCTCATTTTGTATTTTCCTCTTCCTACCTCAGCCCTGGAATCAACTACTTCTCCAAGGAGTCCTAGTAGAAAATGGAATTTATAAGCTAAAATCTTTACTAGTGGAGTACTGTTACTCCAGCCCTGCTTAGTTGGCTGGACCAGGGAACACATATAGGTGTACACAGAGCTATCTGTATTTATTTCTCTGACAAATACATAGTGAAAACACAGGTTTACAATGACACCTTTAATTCCAATCCAACATTACAGGGCTCATTATAGTTTTCTCCCTTTCCATATTTGTAACTTCCTTCTCTGACAACAGGAAACCTAGCTCCCTTTGTATTATCTGACATATACACTTATTTAACCAGTGTGTGGTATGTAACAAATATTCTATCTCTGCAGCCATCCCCCTGCCTGCATGGATGCCTTCTTACTCCATTTGAGCTCTGATTTCCTCCAGTGACTTGCTCACATGCCTGGCCACACTTCTCACCCCACTTAGATTGATGCTGGGTTGCTCCTGCGTACAGTCACCTTCCTCAATCTGTTAGGGCTTTTACATACCATGCTTTCGCATGGGGCTACTCTGCTCAATTCACTGGGACTTCGACACTTCATGGCAGATCACCAACCTTCCATCTACCCCACATGTGGTTCTCATCCTGCTTCTCATCCTGCTCAGGTTCTAACATCCTGTTCTGGGCTAAAGTAGAACCAGACTTCCACTTGGCATGAAGGCCTACCTTGCTCTGCCATTCTTAGTGTCTTTACAAATAAACGGAGGAAATAAGGGGAAAGAAAAGAGGAAGGGTCTGATTGTTTTTCTATCAACACATTTATTTGCTTCAACTTTACTAAAAACTTAGTGTAAATAAGAAATATCTCTGAAGTGATGGGCTTATATATCTTGCATTTTTCCATTACAAAGAGTAAATACCTTCAGGAGTTTGAGTTCCACATTGGTGGCAGAGATCATGAGTGTAAATACCTTCAAAATGCTAGGTTCTCACTACAAACCTAGCTTCTTAAAAGTGTGAGCAATATTTATAGCTTCGTAGAAGTTTTTAGGAGTAGAATCTCTACTTACAAAAAATTGGGAATTAATTATTTTTCAACTTGGAATAAAGTCTAAGACTCATATCAAACTCTAACTCAAAAACCATCATCATTCAGCTAAATAATTTGTATGTAAAATATAAACTGAACAGCTTATATACTTTTTTATTCATTTTGGAAAAGCACTGAAATTTGAAGCTACTCTGATATGATCAAATCTCTAAAGTATAGATAATTTTAGAGGCTAAAAGCTATGCAGATCCCATGATCATTATAGTTGAAAGCAATAATTATATTTTTTAAGTAAAAAGAATCGTATCTTGTTTTAAGAAAATCTAATATACAAATACTTAGTTAAATGTAAATATGAAGGGACTGATCAAGGAGTTTCTTTAAAAGTAAATTCCCTAAATATTTAAAAGAGAATTCAGTTTTAGATGTATCTTTTTAGTAAACTCTTTAGGGTTAAACCAAAGTAATAGAAAGTATATCACTTAGAGATACCTGCTTTGAATGTTATACCTTCAAATCTTCCTAAAATCAGCAGAAATTGAACTTTAGATATATCACTTTAAATAAATGAATATAATGAGTTCTTAAATACCATGAAAGTTCAATGAAATAAAATGCAAATCATTTTTCCACTTTAAGAACTGCTTTGCTACAAACTTCTCGACAGAAAATAGATCATTTAGTTATCTCATTATTAGCATAGATTGTCAGAAAAAAAATAATTCTATTCAGATTTTACTTAAACTGAAAATACTGGATTCATCAGCTGTGAATCTTAACAGTAACCTCGAATTTATGGTACATACCATCAGGGTCTGATATTATATCTAGAAGAGATTTATCCAGAGTAGTTTTGCTCATTATTTTTTCTTCATATTCAAAATATACATCTAGTTTTCTTGCCTGTTTCAAAATAAATATTAGATTAGGCTACATAAAGTAATAAAAACATACTAAGGGCCTCTCAGCTTACAAGTTTCTATTTTCTATGATCGATTTTTAAAAACAAGCATTCATTTCCTAATAGAATTTATTTTCAAGTTTCTTACTTTTGATCACTTAATGTAAAAAACAATAATTGCCTATTCTATCATATCTGACTTATAAATTCAGAATTCTGCATGTTATACATATATTAGCAAAGATAAAAATCACACCAATCTCATTTACTATTTTAATTAGTAACTAGTATATAAATCATATTGTCCTCCATGCAAATTAATGTCAGGTGGTCAGGTTATGTTTACTTTTTTAGTGCGCAAATCCACACATTTTCACCTTAACTGAACAGAAAATTACCCTAAATAATTTTCAGTGGTTTTTAAATAAAACTAATTTTCCTCATTAATTTTCCTACTTAATACTTTGAAGTTTTAGGTAACGGAAAAGTAGTCAAATTTAGCTTTTCTATATGATACCTCTTCTAATTTAAAATTTATTAAAATTATCCAAAAGAAGTTAAACTGTTAGGATCCTCCAAAGTAAATAAAAACGATCATTACCAAGTACCTACTAAATTATGCTTCAATAATACAAAAGAGAAAAGAATCTGATTTCTATTGAAAGTGTCAACAATCTAAGTGGGAGTAGTAGAAATCATTCATGAAATAAATTAGAATACTCAGAGATACCAATGAAGAACCAAAATATAAACACAGAACATAAATATATTAAGCTAAAATGACAGAATGAAATAAACAGTTAACCAACTGTAGAGAAGAAAGTAATGTATCTTGACTTAAGTTTTGAAAGTGATTTGGGGACATGAACAGAGTTCACTTCAGTGAAACGGATCACACCATGGCATAATCAGAGTGCAGCAGTCTGAATGGTAGACTAAGGAGTGATTTCATAGATAAGGTAACAGAAAGTCAGAGTCCTTCAATCCCACTCCCCCGCAAGTGTCACACAAGGCCAGAGTTTTAAATAGATGAAATACTCAGTTTAAAAATCAAAACAACATAAAAAAGGTATACTTCGAGACCTTTCTGACACAAAGGGAAAATACTATACTCATCTGATCCTTGCTTTAACTCAACAATCTATTCTCTAACAATACACAGAGAATCCCCTTGTTAGTTAACTCCTGATAGGAGTATAAAAAACTCTGTGAGAGTTTTCCTTCTTACAAACCTTTTGGCCTTTCACAGTGTTCAGACAGGAACTATTTTAGCTATTGTATAAAGGTACTTTCAGTACCGAAAGAGATTAAGAGGTGAAGTCCTAGGAATGGAAAAATATAATACTAAATATGGACAAAAGAAATGGAAAAGAGATCCTAGGAAAGAGACCATGATAGTGGCTGTGGGAATGGAAAGAAAGGGACAGATGTGTAATAATTAACATGTGAATGGATAGTGGAAGCAAAGTAGTGGGAAAAAAGTCAAAGATAACTCCAGAGGAACTAGGATATAGCAGCAGGAACTATGTTAATGTGAACTGAATATTAGACTGGGAAAGGCTAATTATTTGTAGAGTGAAGCCAGGAAAGAAGAGGGGGGAAGGTGATAAAGTAAGGTATTAAATAAGCTGACTTTCAGGCCCTCACAATCTGTTCTAGTCACAACCTTTTCTGTTTCACCACTATTCACTGTAATTAGTTTCCTCTAGTCACATCAAATACCTCACTTTTCGTTAAACATCATGTATGCTTTTAGTCCTCTAAGCACAGGCTGGGGTTATTCTCAGCTTTTTAAGAATATATTCCTCCTTCATTACATTACTATGCAGTGAATTCTATTCATTCTTTAAGGACCGCCTTCTTTTTCAACTCTCTTCAATCTATTCCTTTCCCTTCTTGCCTCTCCCTCAATCTCCTTCTTGGCTGGAAGAATTTATTACTCCCTTAAATGTGTACCATCAGCATCTTACATACCTCTTCACAGTATGATCATACTTTATTACTCTTCTTTGTTTGAATCCCATCTTTCTAGAAATTATTTAATCGTTTCACCCTAGGAGTCTAACATAGCACCTGGCTGATAACAAGTACTTGACAAAATATTTGTTGAATTCCTCAACTAAGAGCAGGACATATAGAGAGATCAAGTAGTCATCTTCAGAAGTCATGAGAGTAGATAAATGAACTTCTAGAAGTGAAAAATGTAAAGAATTGTCTTTGGTGATGTAATATATAAAATTAAGTACGTTAAATGCCATAACGGACTCTAATGTCTATACCTACAAATCAGTGAAGAAATATGTTTCATTAGATTTGTTTTGCTTTCTTCTTGATGTATCAACATACTTACATTTAAAGTTCTAATAAGCAATGGAAATAGAATCCCAAATAAATTAGTTTGATTGATAATGGGTAGGGAGTTTCTTTTGGAGGTGATGGAAATGTTCTGAAAGTACATTTCGCTGTGGTTGCACAACTCTGTAAATATACTAAAAACCAATGAATCGTACACTTTAAATAGGTGAACTGTATGGTATGTGAATTATACCTCGATAAAGCAGTTAAAGAAAAGTAACTTAGCATTTTAATATACTGATTCCCATAAAGAGGGGAAAGGAGTGAAGTCAGGATTTTCTATCCTGCAATATGAGACCTAGCTTATGTCCAGGATCTATCTGTGCAAGGCACTTTACTTGCAGCTATGGCTTTCAAATGTTTTTAAACAGAGAACCTCAGGACCCTCTCTCTCAAACCAAATCTTCTGCAGAACCCTAAACATAAAATAGTTACAAACGACCCATTAAATATCCTTATAGTGATCTAGAGTACCAGAGAACAGTGTTTAAAAACTACTAATTTAAATAATCTCATTTAATTCTCCGAGTAACACTACGAACTAGGTATGATTAGTCCCATTTTAAAGATGAAGAAACAGACACACAGAAACATATATTTATTCAAGGTTACCAGAGTAGAAGTAGTAGAGAGTTGAGATTCAAATCCTGGTCAGACTCCAATGTACACCACAGATAAAGAGTAGGGAAAATTATATTTTCCTCAAGTACAATTTATTGCTTCTTTTGTATATGCTTTATGAAAGAAAGTATATTTGTCAATTAGTACATATTTGGGTTTTTTTTTGTAATACACATAATTTATGTATTGTGGTAAAAGGTTATTTTGGCCAATATATGTATTATCCAGAGATCCCTTCTCAGTTTAAGTAAAGGAAAATACTAAGAGAAACAATTTCTGTAATCCCAAAGATTAATTATTCTTATACAATGTGAGTTCAAAGGAGAATACAATTTGGATAACAATAGTTACATGGAAAATAAACAAATTAAAAATATAAAACAAAATAACAAGGTCAAGATAATAAAAAGATTTTGGGTAACTTCAATAAATATCAAGAATAAATAGTAAGAAGGGATTATAGAAAACCAAAGGACTATGCATGGAATACAAACTACATCTGGTGAATATGAACTCTGAAAGCCATGAATTTATCAAAAATCCCTTTAAAAGGGCTAAGAATCTGATTTTTTAAAAATTCTAGTGTTTTTCTCCCAATTTTGGAGTTACCAGTGGAAAATCAGCCTGATGTTTTTCACTTTTCTGTACACTACCTCAACATTTATATTAAAGTAACATAACACACACATGCACAATTTTTTTGACTGACGACAGCTTATTCTGAAACAGAACAAAAGAAGTGGGCACTTTTTCTGTATCTGTGAGGGATTTCTCCTTCTCTTACCCTTTCTTTCCATTCTAGCTACAAATACCACCATTCTGGTGCTCCCTGCTCATTGCTAGCTACAATTCTCATTTCTCACCTCAGTCTATGACTGGTTGATGACAGTGTCTAGAGTGGTATTTCTTGGCCTTCCCTCTTTTCCAAACCCTAATTCAATCCCCTAGCACAAGTCAGCAGTGAAAGTAAAGGTAAGAAAGGATTAGAGTTGGGGCATCTGGTCAGTCAGTCAAGTGTCCGACTCCTGACCTCAGCTCAGGTCTTGATCACAGGGTGGTGAGTTGGGCTCCATGCCCAACTTCACAGACCTGTACCCCTTGGGCAAATAATAAAAATAAAATTAAAAAAAAAAAAAAAAAAAAAAAAAAAAAAAAAGAAAAAAGAAAAAGAAAGGAAGGATTAGAGTTATACTTCCTTTTACTATTAAGAATCTTAATACTCTTCTCCTCCTACTTCTCACAGGAGAGAGAGGGGATGATAAACCCTTCTCAGTTGAAAGACAATACTAGGAATATTCCACATAATGAGTTAAATAGGGTTTGAAAGAACAGGGATCTATACATCACATTTTATCTAAAGTGTAGCCTAAGCTAAGATGAACTCAGAACTGTTATTTTTAGAATATAACCTGTACCTAAGTTGAAGATCATTTAAAACCTAGCTTTTCCTTTTCTTTCTTTTTTTCTTCACATGTTTAATCCCTATCATCTTTTAGTGCTGTATTTGGATATACGATCCCCTGGGTGGGTAGCACTTTGTAAGCTGTATTATAAGTCTGCAGTTGCTCTGTCACTAGAATATGAACTCCTTGTGACTACCTATTTAGTATTATATGCCCTGTCCCCTGCAAGGTTACGATTTCTCCAATTCTCAACTGCTTTTTATGACATAACAAAATAGCATGTTAATATATTTTCCATTATTTAGGTGTACATTTTGTTGCACTTCATACTGGTGGGTTTGAACTGGTTTTCCATCATAAAAAATTATGTGGTGCAAAACCCAGATAATACACGAAATTATCTTTGAAGGTGTACTATAACACAGGTGGGTGAATATATTTACTCTGGAGTACTTGTTCATTTGACAGAGTGACTTAGAAATTGTAAATAAAATTCATCTATGCAGTTATGGACATTGATTGCACTGTCAGGGTAAGGAACTTGGTTAGGAGCTTCAATTTTTACAACAGGCTATCAATCTTACCACTTATCTCATTTCCAAATAGATACATTTTTCTCTCAACCAAGAACACTGAATTTCTAGCATTTCAGGCCCAAATCAGAATATGCAACTTCAGCTTCTCTGCTATCAAATCCCTACCAAAAGCCCAACTGAAAAAAAGTAGGAACATATTATTTAAAGAATATGCAATCTTTCCACTCTAGTTACTAAAATGTTATAAACTTAGACCTAACTACATTGGAAACTCATAAAACTGCCCTCACTGAGGGCGACTGGGTGGCTCAGTGGGTTAAAGCCTCTGCCTTTGGCTCAGGTCATAATCTCAGGGTCCTGGGATCAAGGCCCGCATTGGGTTCCCTGCTTGGCAGGGAACCTGCTTCCTCCTCTCTGCCTGCCTCTCTGCCTACTTGTGATCTTTCTCTCTCTGTTAAATAAATAAACAAAATCTTTAAAAAAAAAAACTGCCCTCACTGAATTACATATATTTTTTAATTTTTTAAAAGATTTTATTTATTTTAGAGAGGGAGAGAGTATGCAAGCAGGTACAATCGAGGAGGGGGGGAGGGCAGAGGGAGAAGACAGAGAACCTCAAGCAGACTTCCTGCTGAGCACGGAGCGTGATCCGGGACTGGATCCCCCTGAGATCATGATCTGAGTGGAAATCAAGAGTCAGACACCCAGGGCGCCTGGGTGGCTCAGTGGGTTAAAGCCTCTGCTTTCGGCTCAGGTCATGATCTCAGGGTCCTGGGATCGAGGCCCACATCAGGCTCTCTGTTCCGCGGGGAGCCTGCTTCCTCCTCTCTCTCTCTGCCTGCCTCTCTGCCTCCTTGTGATCTCTCTCCCTCTGTGAAATAAATAAATAAATAAATCTTAAAAAAAAAAAAGAGACACCCAACAAACTGAGTCACCCAGGGCCCCTGAATTATATTTTAATATTATACCCTTGACTTTCATTAAAGTTGCTATATAGAATTAATTTTATATTAAAATATAAATATAAAATACCATTTTATATGTATAAGAGTTAAACTTATATTAAAATTAATTACACAAGAGCATAACTGATATTAATATACTTTATCATTACATCACTCAATTTATTCTAGATAATGCCCAATATGAACAATGTATTTTGTAATATAATGCTAAGGAATACTTTGCTTAGAATAAAAAATATACTTAAAATAAATAAATAAATAAACTTAAATAAATAAATAAAGGAATAAAATTTAAGGGGTGCCTGGCTGGCTCAGTCAGTGGAGCATGTGACTCTTGATCTCGGGGTCATGAGTTCAAACCCCACAGTGGGAGTAGAGCTTACTTAAATAAAAATTTTTTAAAAAAGAATAAAAAACAAATTCTCCTTTCTGACAAGAACTTTTTTTTTAACTTAATAGCTTCTCTCTTTTAAATCTTGGTTGCTTGAAAACACAAAGCCAAATTTGAGAATTATCATTATAACTGTATGTCACCTATTCCATTTTTATTTCATTATTTTTATTCCATGTGCTATTTGTGAAATCTGTCTTAAATCTGTTTTAGAATACAAAAACAACTTTAATCTATAAATTATACTATATATTGACTAAAGTGATCTATGTAATAAAAATTTAAAATGTATATGAAACTATCTTTATAGATAAAAAGTATTAAAAATATAAATATTAGCAACCTTATTATAATGAAATACCCCAAACTGCTTTATTTATAATATTTCTGGAAAAAACAGAGATTTATATGGCACTTGTAAACATAGTCTTATTTCACTATGACTCTCAGAAGCATTTAGTATTAATTTATAGCAACAATGTGTTGAACTCTTAAAAGATATACCCAGGAAAGGAAGAGTTAGTTAAATTTAAAGTAAGCACCAGAAAATAAATAATAAAAATTAGAGCAGAAATCAGTGAGATTAAAAGCAAGAAATTAACAGAGAAAATCAGTGGAACCAAAAGCTTACTCTTTGAAAGATCAATAAAATTGATAAATATCTAGCCAGGTTAACTAAGTAAAAAGGAGAGAAAACACAAATGGAAAATACCAGAAATGAAAGAGAGGCCACTACTACAGATCCTATGACATCAAAAGGGTGATGGAGTATTTGAACAATTCTGTGCCCACAAGCCTGAGGGTCTAGATGAAATAAGCCACTTTTTTAAAAGACACAATCCATGAAAACTTACTAAAAGAGAAATAGATAATCTGAAAACATCTACATCTATTAAAGAAATTGATCAATAATGAAAAATCTTCCATAACAGAAAGCCTAAGGTCTAGGTGTGTTCACTAGTGAATTCTGTCAAACATTTAAAGCAGAAATTATAACAATTCTCTACAATCTCTTTCAGAAAATAGAATGCATATAATGAGAAACTAGATGCTTTCCAGCTAAGATCAGGAAAGCAATTCAATGGAGAAAGGACAGTTTTTTCAACAAATAGTGCTGGAACAACTGGATAGCTATATGCAAAAGAAAAAAAATGAATCTGGATACAGACCCTACCTTTCACAAAAATTAACTAAAAATGGATCATAGACCTAAAGACCAAAACTATAAAACTCCACAAGATCCACAAGATCCACAAGACATGTCATTAGGGAACTACAAATTAAAACAGTATTAGAATTATTGAAATCCAACATTGACAACACCAAATGCTGGTAAGGATGTGAAGCAACAAGAACTCTCATTCACTGTTGGTGGGGATGCAAAATAGCACAGCCACTTTGGAAGGCAGTTTGGCAGTGGGCAGTTTTGTTACAAATCTAAACATACTCTTTATCAGATGATCCAGCAACAAACTCCTTGGTATTTACCCAAAGGAGCTAAAAACATATCCACCCAAAAACCTTCTCATGGGCATTCACAGCATCTTTATTTATAACATATATATCCAGATAGTGAATCTACCACTCACTACCCAGAAAAGTCTCCTTGTTGTAATGCCTCACTTTTGGCTCTCCAACACTCTCCTCCAGGTTACCAGGCAAGCACTGATAGGCATTTTGTCACTACAGATTAACTTGCATTTTTATGAATTTTATGTAAGTACAATCATAGATTATATACTCTTCTTTAATGTGGCTTCTCTCACTCTGTATTTGGAATTCATACATATTGTTGTATGTGTCAATAGTACCTTTCTTTTTATCGTTGAATAGTATTCCATTTTACAGATACACTATAATTTATCCAATTCAGCTGTTGGTGGACATTGAGTTGTTTCCACTTTTTGGTTACTACAACAAAATTGCTATGAATATTTGTGTACAATAAACACAGGCTTTCATTTGTCTTGGGTAAATACCGAGGAATGGAATGGCAGGACCAATGGTAGGTTTCTGTTTAACATTTTAAGAAACTGAGAAACTATTTTCCAAAGTGGATATACCATTTTATATTTCTACCAGCAGTGTATCAAAGTTCTAGTTCCTCTGTATCTTTGCCAAAGGTTGGCATGATTGATTTTTTAATTTTAGATATTTTTAATAGATGTGTAGCGATGTCTCATTGTGGTTTTTGCTTCCATTTTTCTAATGATTACTGAGATTGAACTTCCTTGTCATCTACGTATCTTTTTCAGGTAAGTCTCTTTAAAACTTTTGCCCATTTTTTAATCAGGTTGTTTATTTTCTTATTATTGAATGCTCTGAGAAGTCTTTATTTCTTTGAATTAACCTTTATAATTGGGTCTCAATGACAATGCTTCACCTTCACAAAAGCAGATGGCAGAGAAGTGAGAGCAAAGAGCTAGAGAAAGGTAATTTCATACTTTTTTTGGAGATGTGGAAACAGTCTCCCGAAATTCACAGTGAGTGAGAAGTTAAAGGGTATTTCAACTCATTCAAGAGCTACCTTTGGTCCTAAATGAAGAAAGATTCAAGTTGATAGTGACTAATCTTATTTGGATAAGAAGAGGTAAAAGACAACGATAGCTTGTCCACTGGGGACTCTCTATTATAGGATATATTGTTTCCCTGCCTTGAAAAGACACCAAGGTCATATGAACATTCACTTGGTATGTATACTGAGATCATTTAAAATACAGTCAGAGAGGGGCGTGTGGGTGGCTCAGATGGTTAAGTGTCTGCCTTCAGCTCAGGTCATGATCTCTGGGTCCTGGGATCAAGCCCCTCATCAGGCTCCTGGTTCAATGGGGAGTCTGCCTCTCCCTCTCCCTCTGCCTCTCTCCCCTGCTCATGCTCTTTCTCTCTCTGTTTCAAATGAATTAAAAAAAAAAATACAGCCAGAGAAATGTTCTGATTTCTAGTACGGTAAAATTTCTTCCCTCCTGTGATAGGGGAGTGGTGATCAGTTAATCAAAGTTAGTTAATGTAAAGAATGACCAAAACCCCCCACAAACCTGTGTTGTGTTGTGTTTTGTGTGTGTGTGTGTGTGTGTATGTGTGTGTGTGTGTGTGTGTATTTTCTAAATACTGCCTTTTAACTTCAGACCTAAAATACACAGTCATCTCTCAATCTTGATATAGGTCCGATACCTTTTCTTTGAGTACAGAGGTTTCACTAAACTTTTTTTGCTTTCCTGCATAAAGCACGCCTCTAAGGGGTCACCTATGATTTCTAGTTTCAGATTCTTTGAAGTGGAACCAAAAAACTTACAGACATTTGCAAAACAATTTTAGTTTTTTTCAAGATTTTCCAATTTTTACAGTTAAATTTTCTTTTTTTTTTTTTTACCTAGTACTAATTTAAACAACAGTTAAGTCACCATCTTCAGTAAGCCTAAGGTGTATAACCCAGTTTTAGAGAAACAACCCTCTTTTCCTACTCATATAATTAGCATAAATAGTTTGGAATAAAATATAAATAACTCTTTAGATAAACAAAAAATTCAACCCGTGAGGCATCCTAGCCACCAGCCATTTGCATGTCATAATGTGGCCAGCAGCCACTACATTTTATAGAGAGAATAAAGGGCATCAGTTAATTTGGTGTGCTGACTAGTGGAAATCAATTAACAGAATGTCTACTTTATTTTTAAAGCTTATCTTCCCCTAGAAGAGAAAAGAAGTTGAGCCAAAGTAAAATAAGCCCCCTGGAGGAGATGCTAAGGTTAAAAGCTAGCATTGCTACCAAGGGCTAAGCCTTGTTCAGAGTGTAGACCTAAGGCAGTAGTATATCTGCTTGATCGGATGACGTCCTTAGATCTAATTCAGTATCTCAACTTTCTCCAGAAGAAGTAGCAAAACAAAAATGAAAATTCAGCACCAATGAAGCCTCAATCCATAACAGCTTATTAACAGTTTGTTTTTTGCTGGCTGTATTAGGATGGAGTGTTCAGATGTTAGAGATCTCCCTTTCAGGTGGGAGCATTAGGGGAAAGAATACATCATGCCATTTCTATCTCTCATCTATTATGACTTACACATAGGCGTCTTTTCCTTTTCTTAGGTAACTGCTGAAAAAATTTAGTTTGACTATGCAGGTGGGATAACAACTGAAATAAATTAAAATTTGTCTATAAATTATTTAAGTAATCCCAGGAGTCATTTCTGACTCCCAAAACCAGCAAGTGGTGAAGCCATCTTTGTATTAGAAATGAAAGAATTTCTAAAAAGTGATTTAAAAGGTATGGATTACCAAAACAAATGAGAACTCAACAATTTATTCTTTAATCTATTAAACTAAAGTTAACCACCCAAGCCATTAAAATCCTTAGACTATTAATAAACATAGGTAATAATATTTGCCAAAGTTGTGGCAAATGTGCTGTTTCTAGCTTTCCACCAAAACAATGGTTGCCAGATAACTGTCACGACTATTTCCTCCAATATTCTGCTTCAGAAAATGATCTAAGGAAATGTAAAAAGCAGCTATAATCTAAACATCCCAAGAGGAGAAATATGCAAAACTGCAATGAAGATGACTACCAAGGGAAATGTTCTAAGATCTCTGCATACAAAGTCACAATATTCTTCCTAATAATAATAAAAAATATTTACTTCTTATGTGAATAGAAGTTTACAAAGAAGTAAAGCTCAAACAGTCAATAAACTCTGGTGAAAAGAGCAAGAGATCATGGAGAAAAATACTTACTTAGTTAACATTATAGCCAGAGGTACATGGTATAGAATAGTAACAGTACAAATAGTAACAGTACAAATAAAATAAGCACCTTAAATATTATAAGGTTGGAATATTAAATTAAATATTATAAAATTAAATTATTAAATCATTAAAATGTTTTTAAATATAAGGTTAGAAATTTAATAATTATGGAACACTTTAAGAAGAAATTTTATAACCAGGACTAATGAGAAATAATGGGAATAGCAGAACTTATATGCTACTTTTGACAAGGAAGAAGAATAACTTAAAAGAGGGGGGTCAACATTACAAGGGCTCTTCACAGAAAACACTCCAATTTTTCGATACTAAAATAATTTCTTATATCAGAATATTTCTTAGAGTATGCAGTTTATTAAATACAACTATAATTGATATGTAAATATTTAAGATAAATATGCTCCTTTATCAATGATATTTAAAGACGTTCTGATGTTGACTGGGTTTCTTAAGAGTGACCCAACGAGGAACAGTGTATCCTATAGAGAGCATCATTTTCCTTCTGCAAGTGAATGTCTTTCATAGCGTGGTTTCTTTAAATCAGACCCTGTTAAAAGGGTGTCTTCCTTGAGTTACAGTAAAACAACTGTCTCAAAATGTGTGGCTTTTATATAAAATCACTTAACACACTGAATGGCAAATTAGTTTGAACTTATTTTATAAAGAGAGACAAATTACCAGGTCTTAAAGCAGAATTATGTAGATCATGCATTGTAGCATGTTAATGTCAGACAGATGGCCTCTATTAGCACAAAGTGATTTTGAAAAACTCATAAAATCATCAGTGTAAAATTACAAATAAACATCATTAAGAATTTATAGTAAATTTTGCCTTATAAAACACCATTTTTCATCTAGACAGCAGTAATAGTGGTCTTTCAATTCCACACTTATTTCCAGAACTCACCCATCACTCTTCAGTTCTCCATTTGAAACACAGATCATGTCATTAATCTCCAATGACTTCCCATCCCACTTAAATTGCTATTTCTCTTGATCCTATAGTCTATCACCTTTTCCCTCCTCACCATAAGCACTATTAGTCTTCTTTTACATCCTTAAACACACCAATCTCATTCCTTGTCTTAAGGCTTTTGCACTTTTTAGTCCCTCTGACTGGAATGGTTGGCCCTGAGATTTTTACTAAGTGGCTCCATGTGATTCAGGTCTCTAACTCAGATTATCACATCAAAGGTGATTTCCTTAATCACTTACTCCTGACCAGGTAGAGTAGCCCTCTCAGCTGTTCTCTATCACCTCCTATCACCCTATTTTTACATCACCTAAATGACTGAAGTTATCTTGTTTTCTAATTTGGGTACTTTGTTTATTGTTACTACAATTATTAGCTCCAAGAGAATAGAGAACTTGTCTTATTTACCACAGAACTTCCAGGGCCTAGCACAACACACAGTCATTCAAAAACATGACTGAATAAGTCAATTACATTAGCGAGAATTTTCTCAAACCACAAGCTCTGGTCTCTGACCTGGAGTATATTTATATAAATTTGTAGCAGTACAATGTTGGTGAAGTTTTATGAATAGGATGAAACTGAGTGCTTTCCATTGGTACAATAATGAGTTACTTAGGGTTACACAAATCAGGTTTGATGGTAGGAGCTGAGCTTGGCATTTTCCTGGTTTTACAGCTATGAGACCTGAGGTCAGAAAATAAAATGTATGAAATCAGTGAACTTTACTATGAAAAAATAAACAAAAAAACCCTCTAAAGTCAAAGAAAATCCAAAGAACAACTTAAATCTTAAAGCCCATATAGGACTGTTAACAACTGTCAAAAATTTTTAGAATTTGTTTTGACTTCTTGTCTATTTAGTTGCATGTAGCACCTAGCACCCTGCCCGGCACACAGCAAATACTCTAAAAATGTTTAATGGATCATAAGGTCCTTATTATATAATTACAATTTAACAGATATAAACTAGAACTTATATTTTGTTTTGAAACAATAAATTTTTTAGAACTTTTTATACTAGATTCATTCTTCACCTTATAAGCAAAGCCTTTCTTTCCTACTAAAGGAAATTCTCAATATAGCTCTCTGTTGCATTTCACCTGGTTATATACATTATCTCCACAGGAGACAATGATTTCAGGTATTTACATATCTGAGCAACCTTTTCCCATTTTACAAAGATGCTACGTATGGAAGGGAAAATATCATCAATAGAGTCATCTATAAACAGCACAATTATTCTATTTCTATTCCTCTAGGTACATGAAAATAGCAAATATCAATACTGACAACCAGAACAAAAGAAATTATGTTTAACTTCCATGTTGCACAATGTCCATTATCTATCTGTACTAGCTCCTTCCTATTCGCTATGACTTTTTAGATCATTAAAAAAGAAAAATGTTTAAGTCCCCTTTCCATAATTCAAGGTGTTATCAACATCCTTAACAGGCAACAAGCATATTTAGCTTTTTTACATTGCTTTTTCAAATGTAATGTATCACATGGAAAGCAGGGGTCAATAATAACCATGTCCTAGCATATGGTCAATCTGTCACTGAAATTCAGCTCCACACCCAGAGAATAAGTGACAGCAGAATACTGAGGTACTGATTAAGTCAGGCCGATATGGGATAATCATGAACAAAGTAATGAGATAAAAGAGCTATGATAACAACATATAGAAAGTACAATCTACTTTTTTTAAAATCACAGAACAACAAGGGACAGAAGTTTTAAGGTGAAAGAGTCATCTAGAACTAAAAGTTAATGGATATTTTAGATAGTACTATAGTAAAAGGGGTGTCTAAATCTGTATTATTGATGGTTAGACACAAGTCTTCTGTTAAAGGAGTAATAAACATAGCGATAGTATTGAGGAAATACTGAATCAACATAACAGAAATATTACAGATTCTAACTTCTATTTACTGAATGTGTGACCTTGGCAAATCACTATTTTTTTTGGATTCTTAAGCTTCCTCATTTGCGAAAAATGAAGGTAATGATGCTGCCTTTGGTAATTATATTTAATATAAATATTAAATTTATAATATGGAATAATGAATATGAAATCATTTTAAAAAGTATAAAACTACATAAATAGAATACATAAATACTGTGTGGGAGGGAAAAAGTTAAATTTACCTTTATATGTTCTAAAACAGCAGTGGCAACATTTGTATGGAGATCAATAAGTCTTTTTTTTCCAAGGAGTTCTGGCAAAGAACTACAAGTATAAAAAATTGAAAATTAACCATTAAATTTTCTAAGAAAATGACACAGACCTTAATAAAACACACACCTGGGCATTTCCTCTGGGGAAACTTAGAACAGTAAAAAAGCGACAAGATGACAAGTTCAACTATTGACCAAATTTAATCTCTAAGCTTTACCATATACAGTATTCACTGCTTTAATATAGGTGAAATACTTCTTGGTTTAAAGTAATCTGTCCATTAAATATCATTATTTCACCATTTTACTTTTTGATTCCAAAATCTGGAGGTTTAGAATATAATCAGATTAATGGAAATAAGATTTTACCTATATATCTAAAACACATTTCCTCTCGATGGCATTTCGTATCAGAAATTGCACTTGACCTTTAGTTAATAAAATAGTAATGATAAAATTATAATAACTTGTATTACTTTTATTTTATTATTTCATATTATTTTATTTTTATTATTTATTATTTTATCACCACTACTATCTTCTTGGTAAAAATATCCCCATTTTACAATTCTAACTAGTGAAAGAAGCAAATAATCTGCTATACGAAAAAGGGAATTTAAATCAGCTTGAACATGTTAAAAACACAATTTAGTTTTTTTAAAGGTCTATGTTATTACCTACTATTTCTTATTAAAAATATTAGCCAAGTTTTTAACGTTCAAAATAAATCTTATCAGCAGAAAGACTTAAAGTGCAAATATTGCTTACTTACCTAACAGCTGACGTAAGCTTCGCAGTATTGTCAGAAAGCATACTTATGGCTCCTTCGTCTTCCCCTTCTAGTCCCTGAGGAGGAAAAAAAGAGCTCAGAAGCATAAAAATCAACATATTCATAAGATCAGTGATCAACACTAAGGTTTAGGTCACCCAGAGTAACAATTCTTCTCCTCTAAGAAACAAACATATATATTTTTGACAGTTACAAAAAAGTTCTGGTCACCACCAGTCTAATAAGTTGGATGGATGAAGGACCAGTGGGTATTTTCAGGTAAAGAAATAGGTCCAGAGACTTGCCACAGGTCATGTAGTAATATAAGCAGAGTTGAACTCTGAGGTCAGGCCAAAGTGTAGCAGAATGAGCAGCACTGGAAAACATTTCCCTAAAATGAAGTCACATTATATATTTTTTTCAGATCATAAATTCAGATTGTTCTTTTAAAACATTTTTCTCTTCTCATTATTCAGGTTTCTTTTTGACAAAGATCTTTTATGTAAGTTAAGAATACTTTTCTTATTAAAAACAATAAATGGCTTCAAATTTTCATGAGAAAAAAAAAAGTTAATCTCTTTCTCTCTCCAGATGTCTTGCTTCTCTGTAATTCTAAGAAAGCAAAAGAAATCTTACCATAATGCTTTTAAGTCGTTTAACCTCATCTTCCTGTGCTCTGTAAGATTCTAGTTCTTGCTGAACTGATTCTGCAACTTCTGGGAATGGACTGAAACAGTTTTGAACAAGAGGAACTATCAGTATGACATTAAAATGTTGATTTTTGTGTGAATTCTGAAATATATTTAATGAGGATTTACTTTTATTTTAAATGTACCTATGTGAATTTGAATATATTTAACATATGACACAGCATAAATTTAGCATAAATACAACCACATATCTCCTTGGATATCTATTTATATTATAAATATTTAAAATGCATATCATAATTCTTATATACCTAAGCAAATTTAAATTTATTCCTATTATTTTCATTAACCATATCACATTTTTCTTCACCTATACGCTGTTAGAAAAAAAACAAAGTAAAATAAGTGACTGAAAAACAAAAAAAGAGAAGGCATGGTATATGAAACACCAATTAAATATTATCACCCAAATTAACACAGAGTGTCGCAAAGTTCATATAATTACAAAGATGGCATTTAAAAAATATTTAATGCAAGTAATTGTGAAAAAAATCTTTTAATTCTGTAAGCTTAATATCTTAGAATACTAATAAAGGGCGCCTGGGTGGCTCAGTGGGTTAAAGCCTCTGCCTTCGGCTCAGGTCATGATCTCAGGGTCCTGGGATCGAGGCCCGCATCGGGCTCCCTGCTCGGCAGGGAGCCTGCTTCCTCTTCTCTCTCTCTCTGCCTTCCTCTCTGCCTACTTGTGATCTCTCTCTGTGTTTCAAATAAATAAATAAAATCTTTAAAAAAAAAAAAAGTTTATATTAAAAAAAAAAAAGAATACTAATAAAAACAACAGAGGTCACAGTTTTTTTGGTCTAATGCCTGATGTCTTCTTCCAGGCAAGTGTGTTTTAGCAGTAATTTCCATAGACTTCAGACAGAAGTGATGTGCAATCACTGAGAAGCTTTGGTAGAAAAAATTTCAAATGGCACTAATCTTGAATAATTCTAAATAAATGTACGTTGACCATAAAATGGTTCATAACGTAAGTATTTTTCATTTACAGCTTTAGAGGTGGCCAGAAGCTTTTCTTCCTTTAAGAAAGAAAAGGTCATGTCTCTGCAGCAATGAAACAAAAACCTTTGCCCTGACATTTGATAACACTTCACTAATGATCAGCACATTTCGCCCAGTGGAGAATGAGAGAAATGATGAAAGACCCTGAGAGGATTTTGAAGACCATGGTCCAGTTTTACATGACAACCACAGGCACTAACCTCAGCTTCAACAGACTCTATGCTGGCAGAACATAGCACTGAGCATATTAAAATGTGCTGGCTGAACTAGATGATCCTGAAATCTCCAGTATCTTCAGATCTCAGGGCTAATAGACATCAATAACTGCTTACATTTATGGAGTATTTACTGTATACCAAACACAAAGTGCTAAGAATGTGTCTCTATTCTCATCCTTATTCTCATTCTATATTCTCTCATATAATCTAACCACAGTGTTGGTGAGGTACACACTATTAATAATTAGGACCAGGGCCTTTTGGGATCTTCTAGGACTGGGCTTTATTCTTGCTTATATCTCTGATAACCAAATGACTCTGGGCAAGTTACTTCTTTATTTCACTTCATCTTCATAACAACCTTCTGAAATAGGGTAACAGGTACAATTATCATACCTACATTTTACTGATTCAAAAACTGAAGCTTAGAGAGATTTAAGTTAGTTGTTTTACTCACACTAACAGCCAGTGTCTTTGTGCCCACATTACTATATTTCTAGAATATTGTAGTATGACATTCAGAGTGAGAGTTATTCAGAGGTATTCATTTACAAACAAAAAATTAAAGTTCTTAGTATTCAACTGACTTCTTAGATTGTTGCTAAATATATAAAGAAAATACTCAAACCTTACATATTTGAAAGATTTTTTTCTTAAGCTCTTTCCTACTAGAAAACATAAATCAAAATTAATTTTAAAATATCCTGTGCATCTTCTAGAAATAAGGTAAATGTAATTTTTTGTACTGTGCCATTATGGCAAAAAGCATAGACTATGGAATTCCAAAGAGAAGAAAATTATTTAAAATAAAGTATAACAGTACCCAAATTGCCAGTCAGAAAGAGGAAAACAGTGACTTTTCTCTGCAGAGAAAATAAAATTCCTTGTTATAAGCAATGCGACTTTGCAATGTTAAAAAAAAAGTTCTAAGTAAAAAGATAAAACACACAAAAAACCCAGCTAGTTGAATCAAGTCTCCATCTTACTTCTCTACAACCATAAATGAGGTCAAAAAGAACAGCCATATCAAGGACACATACATAGGTATAGTAATACTTTAAATACTCAAAATAATAATAATAAATAACATTTTATTTCCATAATTGTTGATAAGCAGCATTTTTCTCTCAGAAGAACGATTTTTTTTTTTTTTTGGTTTAGAATGATTTCTCTAGCCATAATAACCACTACATAACTATTTTAACAATTACTGAGCCCATGAAATACCCTAAACTTTAAGGGCACATAGCAATACCTGGGATCTGTATATCTGCCTATAAGAAATCACACGACTAATTATTACTTCTAATGTGCTTTAAATAAATGTTTTTTAGGTTTAGGTATTCCCTCTCCACAGAGATTTAAATCTGTGTTTGTATGAAGGCAAACATGGAACAAAGAGGGAAGACTACACTTCAACGTTTATCACAAAAACCTATTTTAATGAAAGGTAGAAATGATCTTGCAGTAGGTCAGTGGGGACAACAACAAAATTTAGAAAGACTATCTGTAAAATCTACAAAATCAGATAGTATGAGCTTACTAAAAAACAACCAACAAGAAACAACCGAGCAACCGAAAAGAAATAGATATATTCCTATAGACTATTTAATTATAGCTCCTATTCATTGTGTAGAACCACCACCATGATCTTTTTGATTTTTTTCATCAAATTCATTAAGTCAAATAACATCTTCATTTCCCTGTCAGGGGTGAATCTTTAACTTACTGACGTTTTTCTTACCTTCCCTTATGTTTCTGCCAAAATTTATCAACTGGAGTTAAATCATAAGACCTCTTGTTTTTTCTCTTTGGTCTAGCACCAGCTGGAGAATTTTCTACTCCTGAAGATTCTTCCAAATTAACTCTGTTTAAGTGGAAATCCTAGGAAAAAGTAATCCTTTTTTAAGTAACAGTTCAAGAATCATAACATTTCCTACAACAAGGAAAATAACAGATTCTTACTGTCTTTTCTAATAATTCTAAGAACAAAATACACATTTGAAATTTAAAAACCTCCTTCCAATGTTTTGTTACACACAAATGTACCTTTAATATTTATGTATTTTAATTAAAGTAGTAGATGCAAATAATTAAAACTTCAAAAAAATACATAAAAATCATGTTAGGGCGCCTGGGTGGCTCAGTGGGTTAAAGCCTCTGCTTTCGGCTCAGGTCATGATCTCAGCGTCCTGGGATCGAGGCCCGCATCGGGCTCTCTGCTCAGCAGGGAGCCTGCTTCCTCCTCTCCCTGTCTCTCTGCCTGCCTCTCTGCCTACTTGTAATCTCTCTCTGTGTCAAATAAATAAAATCTTTAAAAAAAAATCATGTTAAAGGTTCTTGTATATCCCTCTAGAAAAATATTTTTGCATATGCCAGCATACATCTATCCTTTTAATTTTAGGGAATTGCATTATACATTTTTTGTACCTTTTCTCACATAATGGATGTATTTTGGAGCTCTACCTGTATGTGTACATCTACCTCATCTTTATCATGGTTATATAGTAGTCCAACATTTAGACATATCTATGTATTTACCCAGGCCTCTTGATGCTTACTTGTTTCCAGTAACAAACATAATCTTAAATTAATATTTATTTTTAATTTTTTTTGAGAGGGGGAGAAAGAAAAAAAAACAGGGAGAGAGGGTGAAGGAGGGGAGGAGGAGCAGAGGGAGAATCTTAAGCAGGCTCCATGTCCAGTGTGCAGCCCAATGCAGGACTTGATCTTACAACCTGAGATCATGACCTGAGTTGATATTAAGAGTCAGACAGTTAACTGACTGAACCACCCAGCTGTCCCTTAAATATAATTTTTAAACTCTTACCATTCTGATCTGTTGATTGATGCATTTTTTTAAAATAACAGAAGCTACAATAATAATAGCACTTCCTTTTACATAAATTCTAAGAGTCAGTTGGACCACTATGTAGTTATAAACTTTTCTGCCTAGAACTAATTTGACTCATGTGAGGCTTTTTTTTTTTTTTTGCCCTTTCTCAGAAAAACGAACACACAAAACCAAAATAAAAGTATTTTATCTTTTCCCCTTCTTTCTTGCCTTAGACCTGGGTTCCTTCACATAATAGCAGTATTTTATGGTTCAATTCTACTCTGAAGAATAGTGAGTTAAAGACAAAATATGGCTAGCGGGACGCCTGGGTGGCTCAGTCGGTTAAGTGTCTGACTCTTGGTTTTGGCTCAGGTCATGATCTCATGGTCCTGGGATAGATCGCAGCATCAGGCTCTGAGCTCAGTGGGGAGTCTGCTCAAAGATTCTCTTCCGCTGCCCCTCTACCCACTCGTACACACGCTCTCTGAATTAAATAAAGAAATCGCCTGTTTCTCCCTCTCCCTCTGCCTGCCACTCCCCCTGCTTGTGCACTCTCTCTCTCAAACAAATAAAATCTTAAAAAAAAAAAAGAAAATGAAGAACACATACTATTACTAAAGTACTGATGGAATACTTAAAACACAAAATGATAAATAAAAAATGGTAAGAAATTTTGAGAAAGAACATAACAGTGGCAAGAAACTTCCACGGTTTGCATAGTACCTAGGCAAATAAGGAAAATTTTAGTCTTGAAAATTGGAAATTAGAACATTCTGTGCTAAACTTAATCATATTAGAGAAAGTGGACATTTATACACAAATAAAAAACAACAGAATTAGTTTCAACATGATAGAGTCTAGCCTGTTCCTACTAATAGTCATACTTTCTTGACTTAGAAGGATGGACAACGGTCTCCCAAATCATGAGATACAAATAAATCCCATTGAGAACAAAAACACGGATATGTCTTCAGCAGTCTTAGTTTCCTTTTACAAGTTAAAGCAGACCAGTAAACCCAAACAGAGCTAACATTTGGATGATATGGGTGACACCCATTTATGCAGAGCTAAGATTTATACTCACATGAGCAAAAAAGCAAAGTAAAATAAAAGTAACTTTTCTTTTAGCAAACAACTGAGCCAAATCTAATCAAGTCCCTAGAACTATCAGTTTATAGAAAATACTGGGGATAAAGAACCACAACAAATTGTGTACCACAAGAATACAATCAACCAAATGCAGAAATGAAGGAAATTCTTTAGAAAACCAATCCAATTCCTTCAACGAAAAAAATGGCAATAAAAAAGGAGTGGAAAGAGAGGAACTGTTGTAAATTGAGAAAGATGTATCAATGAATGCAATGTATGGATACTGTTTGGATCCCTATCTGAACAAACCAACTATAAAGATGTGTCTTTGAAACAATTAGGAAAAGATGAATACAGAGATAGTACCAGATATTACCAAAGAATAATTGTTAATTTTGCTAGGTATGATAACAAAATTATGGTACTTTTTTTTAGATAAATGCTGAAATATTTATGCACAGATCATATAATGCCCAGGATAAGATGCATATTGTCTGGGAAACTGAATGATGCACGTGGGGGGTTCATTACAGTGTTTTGTAACTTTGTGTTTCTGTATGAAATATTCCTTAATAAAAGTCTTAAAATTTTATTTATAACAATGAAACAGGATTTAAAATATAACCCGCAATTGTTTGCCCCTCGCCATAGTGATTATAAAAGTATGTGCCGAGACGGAGCCTTATTAACCTTAATTTGCGAGTGACTATGATATGTCAGAGGTCCTCCTTGCTTACCCACATTGGACAAGAAACAAGAAACACTGTGAACAAAAATAAGTATTTGTTATTTTAATCCATTGAGGTTCCATTTGTTATTTTAATCCATTTATATTGAACAGCACTACCTAATACAGCCTAATTCAGATGCCAAGGTATTCTGTATAGATTCAGCAATATCAGGAACTTTGATAAGCTTGTTCATTCCTATTAAGGCAGAATTCCTTATAACTCTAGGAACCATGGGCTAGAAGCCTCTAGAGAGATACTGCTGACAGTATAGAAACATTTTCTACCAGTCTTCATGTAATAATCTCAACTTATAAGTAATTTATTAAGTCTCTAAACTAATAAAGAACTTGAGCTGTAGTGATTTAGAAACATGCTGTCCAATACAGCTGATACCAGTCAATGTGGCTACTGATTATCTGGAATGTGGCTAGTCTGAATTGAGTTACGATGTAAGTAAAAAATATATACCAAAATTTTAAGACTTAATATATAAAAAGGGAATATAAAATAGTTTGAAATTGATTATGTGTTAAAATGCTAATAACTTAGACTTATAGGGTTATATAAAATATATCATTAAAATAAATTTCATTTGTTCCTTTTTATCTTTTTAATGTGGCTGGCTATTAGAAAGTCCAAAATTACATCTGTAGTTCATATTTTATTTCTGTGAGACAACACTGATTTGGTCAATGGTGACAAAAAGGAAAAGAAAAATATGTGCAGAATACCAAAAAGGAAAGAAAAATCTAACTTAGAGTATTTCTAAGAATCATTTAATTGAAAAAGAAAATCTTTGTAAAATGCTCCATCACAGACATAGATAAATGTCTCAAAATCTTATGTACTAAGCAACTGGGATGTAAGGGGGGAAAAAAGGTAGCAACCTAAAAAAAGATCAGGTAATAGCAAATAATACATATAGCAATGAATATGAAAACACACTGAACAATACCATTTTTATTTTATTTATTTATTTATTTATTTATTTATTTATTTATTTATTTGACACAGAGAGAGAGATCACAAGTAGGCAGAG
Source organism: Ailurus styani (assembly GCA_002007465.1). Classification (NCBI taxonomy): domain Eukaryota; kingdom Metazoa; phylum Chordata; class Mammalia; order Carnivora; family Ailuridae; genus Ailurus; species Ailurus styani. The sequence continues at coordinate 32,541 of LNAC01000162.1, forward strand.
AGGAAGGCAGAGAGAGAGAGAGAGGAGGAAGCAGGCTCCCTGCCAAGCAGGGAGCCCGATGCGGGCCTCGATCCCAGGATCCTGAGATCATGACCTGAGCCGAAGGCAGAGGCTTTAACCCACTGAGCCACCCAGGTGCCCTGAACAATACCATTTTTAAATAAATGAAGGAAATCAAGGATGTCTTCTTGAATTCAGAGAGTCTACACAACTTGAGTAGGAAATTCCCATGAACTTAGATTTAAGTAAAAGTTTACCTAAGATATCAAAAACCAAAGCCCAAGTTAAGAACACGATACTAAGAGGAAATAATGCCCATCCCCTTGCCTAATGGTAACTACTCATTGCAGAGGAACAATCCACCCCTCCCATAACGAAGGTATAATAAAAGGAGTTATGACTTTCTAATTATTACTTTTGCTTCTTATATCCCAGTAAAAGCAAAGGGGCACTGAAGTTTTTCACCAGAAGAGTTTATTTTCCACGTTAAATGACAAGAATCTTTTTGGCACACAGGGAAGTTGTATGAATTTTCAGTTGTTTTCACACTGATATATAAATACTATCAGTGTTTGAGATTTTCAGGCAAAGGTATTTAATATAAAAAGCAAGCTCCAATTTCAGGTTAACAGTTCCTATCTAGAACTTTTACTCCATCTTGTGGAGGTAAAGGGTATATAATTCTTAAGAATTTTAAAAACTCCAAAGAAACTCCAAAAGCAGCAGTTTTAATAATAAAAAAAAAAAAGACATGAGAACAATATATGATATTCCAGTTATAGCTGTTTCACACCAGAAACTGCAATAAAATTAATTAACAGGAACTACCATATGATCCAGTAACTGCGCTACAGGGTATTTACCCAAAGAATATGAAAACACTAACTTGAAAGGATATATGCACCCTGTGTTTACTGCAGCATTATTTACAGTAGTCAAATTATGAGAGCAGCCCAATTGTCCAACAGAGGAATGGATATGGGTGCCTCAGTGGTTCAGTCAGTTAAGCATCTGACTCTTGATTTCAGCTCAGATCATGATCTCAGGGTAATGGGATCGACTGAGTGCTGGGCCTCATTGGCTGACACAGTCACGGCGTGGGAATGGCAGCGTTTGCACAGCTCCTGCCAAACAAAGCGAACCTGGTATCTCCTTCCACTGTTTCCGATCTCTGTCTTAGGACTATTACTTATAATTGGGCCTCTAGGTACTCCTAACCAGACCAAGATTATTCAGACAAGGCCATATGAGAAGGATCTGACCCTTAGCCCCACGACAAGGACCTCAGATCCTGTCTCTCTAACAGTTCCTTCTATTGTTATCTCTTTGAGCTCTTGCAGACCAGGAGAAAAACTTTAAGACACCTCGAAGCCCTGGAACTAGGAGGTAGCTCTGCCCAGAGAAGGAGAGCCATATCTAAGACGGGACACAAGCAACAGCAGAGCACTGGTTGCTATATGTTCCCCTAATGATTAATGGCAAGTCATGGTGCCCTCCTCAAGGCCTGCACTCCATAAATGTTCTTACAACACCCACTCCCACATTCTCATATACCAGTGTTTACAATGAGAATGTAGATGCAACAGTTAAAGACAAAAAGGGGTTGAAAAGACCTTGCCATTTGTTCAAAGGGCAAGAATAGCAAAGAATAGCAAGAACAGAACCCCCATGGTGTCTACTACTCAGTCACAAAGAAACAAACTTGCAAAGTACTGAAGCCTGACTTGTGTAACTATGGCTACTATGTCTAACCATAAAGCTTATGTATTAATCATACCGGTAACTTGACATTTTCTCACTTCACTTGTTTTTCTTTAAAAAAAAAAAAAAACCTTATTATTCTACTTTTGTGGGAATTTCCTTAATCCTTTTCTAAGAATAAGAGCATGACCCACTTGCACCTGTATGCCTGGGGCAAGCCTGTTAAGGGTCATGCTTCTAAAAAATGGATAATCTATCTGTTATGATTGGGGGGTTTCGTTCATTGGAAAATACATAAAATGTTTTTTCACTAATCAATGTGCTTTGTATCTCTAAAAATAACCAATCTTAAAGATCATGCTATTGTTGTTATATCACATACTGCCTGACTCACTGCCTATAAATAAAGACACTGGGACCAGCAGAGGAGATGCCTGCTTGGTGATCAGAAAAAATCTTTTGGCTCTCACTCCTTTCGCCGACACCGTCCATCAGGGACCCCTGGACCTGCTGGAGCTGCACTCCGGCAATCCAGCCTCACAGTGGGCTCCCCTCTGAGCGTCAAGGCTGCTTGAGATTCTCTCTCCCTTTGCCCCTTCCCCTGTCTGCACATGCACTCTAAGTAAATAAATAAATCTTTAAAAATATAGATGAATGGATAAAGATGTGGAATATATATACATATACATATGTAGTATGTATATGAATATATATTCCATTGTATATATTCCATTATAATAATGTTCCATTATTCAGGCATAAAAAAGAATGAAATCTTGCCATTTGCAACAATATGGATAGATCTAGAGAGTACAAAAAAAAGATCTAGAGAATATAAAACTAAGCAAAATAAGTCAGAGAAAGACAAATACCATATGATTTCACCTATACGTGGAATTCAAGAAACAAAACAAACAAAAAAAAGGGGAAAAAAAAAGATAAACCAAAAGAAACTCTTAACTATAGAGAACAAAGAGATGGTTACCAGAGCTGAGGTGGGTGGGAAGATGGGTTAAATAGGTGAAGGGGATTAAAAGTATACTTATCTTGATAAGCACTAATACACAGAACTGTTGAATTACTATATTGCGCACCTGAAACTATAACACTGTATGTTAATTAACTATACTGGAATTAAAATATTTTTTAAAATTTAAGCAAGTTTTTTAAATTGAAAAATAAAATTAATGAATAGTAATAAGTCAATGTAAATTGTGTAGTTATTCTTAACCAATCTCTTTAAATAAAATTAATGAATAGTAATAAGTCAATGTAAATTGTGTAGTTATTCTTAACCAATCTCTTATCAATCTCTTGATAATTATGCTGTGAAAAGAGTGCCTAAAGGTAATATGGAATCTGAGAACCTAATCTAAAAGTTAACTAGATATGTGCATTGATCTATTATTTATAAACAAAATTAAAACCAACAATAACCCAAATGTCCACAGGAACCCTCTATTCTAACCTCCATGCATCAGGGATAACATCTGCTTGGTTCACCATGTATCCCAGTGATTACCACTGTCTGGTACGGAGTTAGGCACTTAAAAACTATTTGGTGAACTGATTTCTGGAAACACACGGATGCCAACTTTTTATTGGCTTACTATCTATTTTTACTATCTTGTTTTTATGTATGTATGTATGTATTTCTTGATTTATTTAAAAGAGTGATTTATTTATTTGAGAGAGAGCCTGAGGAGAGGGACAGAGGGAGAAGGAGAGCAGCAAACTCTATGCTGAACACTGAGTCCGAAGCGGGGCTTGGTATTACGACCCTGAGATTATGACCTGAGCTGAAACCAAGAGTTGGAAGCTTAACCCACTGAGCCACCCAGGCGTCCCCACCTTGTTTTTTTAAAAGGATTTTTTTTGTTGTTTCTTTCTTTCTTTTTTATTTTTGGGTGTCAGTGTATTTCCCAAGACGCTGTCAAAGGTAGGATTTAGGAAAAAAAGAGAATTAGATTATCTGACAGATAAAATAATTTGTAGTTATAGGGGGGCCCTGTGTTCCCATTACGGACCTACAAAATAAGTCTGTCTTTACTCAGCCAGTAAACTGTTCTGAGGATAGGGAGAAGAGAAAGAGATGGTAATTATTTTGCTGGGTCTTATACATTATTTTTTAAAATTAATTATTATTATTATTTGCCCCAGGGGTACAGGTCTGTGAATAATTAGGCGTACACCTTTTACAGCACTCACCATACCACAAACCCTCCCAATGTCCATAACCCATCCACCCTATCTCTACCCTCTTACCCCCCAGTAACCCTCAGTTTGGTTCGTGAGACTAAAAGTCTCTTATGGTTTGTCTCCTTCCCGATCCCATCTCGTTTCATTTTTTCCCTCCCTACCCCCCAACGATCCCCCACGCTGCCCCTCAAATTCCTCATATCAGAGAGATCATATGATAATTGTCTTTCTCTGATTGACTTATTTCGCTTAGCATAATACCCTCTAGTTCCATCCATGTCGTTGCAAACAGCAAGATTTCATTTCTTTTGATGGCTGCATAGTATTCCAGTGTGTGTGTATATATATATATATATATATATATATATATATATCACATCTTCTTTATCTATTCATCTGTTGATGGACATCTAGGTTCTTTCCATAGTTTGGCTATTGTGGACATTGCTGCTATAAACATTCGGATGCATGTGCCCCTTCGGATCACTACATTTGTATCTTTAGGGTAAATACCCCATAGTGCGATTGCTACGTTGTAGGGTAGCTCTATTTTCAACTTTTTGAGGAACCTCCATACTGTTTTCTAGAGTGGCTGCACCAGCTTGCATTCCCACCAACAGTGTAGGAGGGTTTCCCTTTCTTAAAAGGATTATTTTAACTTCTAAAAATAGGAAATAAAAAATTAGTAAATCATGTATCTCACATAAATACAAGGATAATAAAACAGGTAAGCACACACAAATTAGCAAAAAGGTCGATTAAAAAAAAAAACTCATTTCTTAGCCCTTGGTATTCTCATTTCACTCTCGAACAGTGAAAACCTCAAGGACCAGGATTAGCCATGTCTGCTTTGGGGAAATCTCTGCAGTAAGTTATGTTTCCCAATTTTCTCTTCCAACAATGGTGAATAAGAGCATATTCCTTCATGGTGCAGTTAGTTGTATATACATCTTATCTCTTACGCTCAAAGCATCAAATACTTTCATTAGAAAAGGAATTAAAAAGATTGAAGTATCTTAGTGCTCTGTATAGCCTCCAAATACAACCAGGAGTGAAGAGATGACTCCTGATCTGCCTCACCTCTTGCTCCTACCCTAAAGCCAGGACCCCACCAACCAAACCTAATTTGAGATTATGAAAACTACTGCATCATGCCAATCTCTCTATGGCTCCCTATACCACCACCTTCAGATTCCACCTCTCATTCTTAACCAATTCCTAAAACCTTTCTCTCATTACCCTCTAGAATGCATACGTGGTCAACAGCAAAATATCCTATTCTGAACATCTACTCTAAACTTCCCCTGTACTTTCTTATTCTTATTAAACTCCAACTGGCTGGACCCAAGACTGAGATAGCTGCCTTCCTTGCGACTCCCAGACTCTTGTCTTCTTCCCTAAAACAACTCCAGCTTTGAAACTCCTGTCATCAGCCTATTAACAGCAATTCTCACTGAGGCAATTTTACCCCTCTTCACAGCTGGGTCTATTTGGCAACATGTGAAGACATTTTGGTTGTCACAACTGAGAAAGTGCTATTGGCACGTAGAGGATAGAGGCCTGGGATGCTGCTAAACATCCCACAATGCAAAAGACAGCCCACCACAACAAAAAAAATTATTGGGCTCAAAATGTCAATGCCAAGGGTGAGAAATCCTGGTCTATAATGATCCTGACCATTAATGCCTCCTTCAGCTCTACAGGACACTCTCATTGCCTGCATCAACTTTTCTCTTTTGATCATTCCCACTGATACAAAAACATGCTAGAATGATTTTCATTTAAAGATCTTTTTTGACCTCATATTCCCTTCTAGCAATTACCACTTTTCTCAACTGTCCTATACAGCAAAAACTCTTCTACAGTTTGTGTATGTTCATTCTCTCTTCTTCCAATCTCTCTTAAACCCACTTTAGTGAAGCTGCTCTTACCAAAATTAGTAATAATCTTGATGTTGCCACACGCATTGGTGACTTCTTACTCCTCAGCATTTGTCCAAGTTGATTCCTTGGCTTCCTTGGATTAATTCACTGGCTTCCAAAACAACAGATACCAAATTCTTCTATCTCACTGATTGCTTCTTTCTACATTATATTGTTGGTTCCTATTCATCACCCTGAATTCATAGCTATGTGGAAGATTTACTTCCTTACCTCCTTTAGATCTTTCCTTAAATGCCTCTTTTTCAGTGAGGTCTTTCCTATTTCAAAGTTACAATCCTGTTCACCATAACCTGCTTTATTTTCCTCCAGAGTATTTTCCACCTTCTAAAATGTCATATGTTTTATTTGAGTTATTGCCTATCCTATCATAATGTAAGCTCCAGGAAGAAAACAATATTTTCATTTGCTTTCTTTATTGCTAAAACCAGGATCTAAAATGTTTTGTCAGACAACAGACCCTCCAATAGTGGCTGAATTCTTCTTCAGCCTCTTACTTGATTGACCTCCTGAAACTAGCTTCCCTGTTCCATTACTGAGGGTTTAATTCAGTAGTCCCTTTGATTCTTCTTGCCCTCTCAAATGAATCAGAGTTTCCAACTATTTCATTGACACTCACCCTAGAGTCTAAAATGACATAGCACTGTAGGATACAGAATGGGACAGAACTGCCAATTTTTTTTATCAGTAATCCTGAAATCTGATTTTTTTTAAACAAATACCTTAAAGCTAGAATCTGGGTTTTAAAGAAATAAACCAAACAAAAAACCATCTATTACATGTCTTTCATTTCTTTCCATATGACATTTCAGACACTCTTTGCAATAATGATATCCTTATATACTATAATCCCTGGGCTAGAAGTTAGTAAATTATAGAGTGCTAGTCTTGGCAAAGTCAATGATTTGGGTTCAAATCTTTTAACTTCTGTGTCTAAATTTTTCTATCAAATGGGGACTATTCTGGATTTATTACATAGTGCCTTGTACAGAATTTGTGTACAATTTTCTTCCCATTGACTTTAAAGATTGCGCCTGTTTTATTTACCTGTGTATATCACATGCTATATACAGTATTTAGTAGATGAATATTTGCAAGAATATAAATACAGATTTTTGTTTTAAGCATGATTTTACAAATGTGGAACTATCTCAAAAAACATACGCTGTAATATAAAAAATACTATTTACATTTACGATAAAACGAAGCTTAACTGATGCCCTGGAAAAATGGAAATTATAGCTTTCCTCCCCAGGGAGAAACATTTATTTACTTCCTCAAAAGTCACTCACTGAGGGGTACTGGGTGGCTTAGTTGGTTAAGTGTCTGACTCTTGGTTTGGGCTCAGGTCATGATCTCAGGGTCATAAGACTAAGCTCCGCCCACATCAGGCTCCATAATGGGCATGGAGCCTGCTTAGGAGTCTCTCTCCCCCTTCCCTCTGCCCCACCTACTGCCCTCAATTCCTGCTCTCTAAAAAAAAAAAAAGAAAAAGAAAAAGTCACTCACTCATTTTCCTTTCTTCCTTTTTCCCCCACCATTGCCAACAATACAAATAATTTATCTTACACTTTAAAGATCATAAATTTAGAACTTTACATTTCAATGCTTCACTATTCTCCAGCATCCAGACTCACTGATACCAAATTCCATCACTTTTTTGTTCATATTTCTCAGCTCCATCCTTCTCATCTGTGTTTCTGTAACCATGACTTTATTTTTAAATTAAAAGGACCACTGAATATTACTACATTTTAGTAAAATGTGGTATATTTAGCCTCTTACCAGTACGTCATGCACCAAGGCTTGATATGTCCAAGTATGGTGTAAAGGAGTTGCCAAATCTATGTTTCTGTCAACAAGGACTAATAAAGGCCTTTGGAAGCTGTAAATATATTAAAAAAATTATTAAACTCTTGATAACAATTTCTACATCTCAATTTTTCTAATGCTTTCTGGTTTTATCATTTTGACATGAATAACCAGCATGCTAATATTGACATTCCATAATAGTTTGCTTTAGAAAAAATTTTTTAAGTATAGTCAGTCAAGTAAAGTCATGGTTTGGAGTACTCAGAGCCTATGTATAATGCTAGATTATAAGTCTTGAGGAACTGTTTTAAAGAAGAAAAATGTATTCAAGTACTTCTACAGAATAATTTTTATAGTTATCAAAGTAAGAATAAGTTGCTTCTACTTAGATTTGTAGTTCATATTTTCTGGAAAAAAAAAGGAATAGCTATTGTTAGTTTCAGGGAAAACTATTAGAGCAGAATCTTATAAATCTATACAAATGTTTGACAATTTCATTAATTACAAATTACAACTTTTTTCTCTAAACACAAATTCAAAAAGCAGACTCAAGAGCCTCATTAAGTATCCCATTATAATATATAAAACTAAAACATTAAGACACAATGGTACCTAATTACATAATTACTCACTTACCAAACACTTCATATATTGTTTACTGCATTATTACAACTTAGATGTGAAACAGATTATACTTAAAGCAAAGTGAGGCACAAAGTCATCTGGTTGCCATGCATCTCCAAACGTTGTAAAGGTCTGCTCTGGCAATATTGTATCAAGGGTATACATCAATTTTCAAAAGATACTGTTATCTAGTTTATATTAATTATTCATATATTGTCCTGCAAAAGAACTCTGACCATTTTAGTAACTCATTACACTGCACTGATTATAAATACACTGCACTGATTATAAAATACTGCAATAAATAAATAGGAGTGGCACCCTTACCAGCTACTATCATTTATCACTCCAGAGCTAGGTAAAAGGTAAGGAAAGACTGCCTATGGCAAAGTTTCTTAATTTAGCAGTTCTGAGATTTGGGCCTGGAATAATTCCTCATTAAAGGGGCTTGTCCTGGGCGCCTGGGTGGCTCAGTGGGTTAAGGCCGCTGCCTTCAGCTCAGGTCATGATCCCAGGGTCCTGGGATCGAGGCCCACATCGGGCTCTCTGCTCGGCGGGGAGCCTGCTTCCTCCTCTCTCTCTGCCTGCCTCTCTGCCTACTTGTAATCTCTCTCTCTGTGTCAAATGAATAAAAAAATAAAAAAATAAAAAAAATAAAAAAAAATAAAGGGGCTTGTCCTGCACATTGTAGGATGTTTAGCAGCATCCTATAATGCAGCCCACTAAATTCCAGTAGCATCTACCCAGTTGTGACAACCAAACATTTCTCCAGGCATTACCAAATTCTTACTGAGGATCATTAACTTAGAATTGGATTCAAATGTCCAAAACAACAGTCCAGCAAAGTTGCTGACCTCTAATTAATTTAGAAATGCATCAACAAATTAAAAATAAGACAACTATATTATAACATTAGTAAGTTTTTAGAAATTATCCAAATAAAACAGCACCTTTGTGTTAGTTTCTAAGGCTTTTATGAAGACACCATAGAAAGGGAACTATTAAATAAGAGATGCTATAGTGGGTGCTTCTGTGGGCGGGGGGGATATCATGTGAGAATTTGATGTTTCTGCTCTCCTTAATGAGAAGCATTCTGAATAGTATTTTAGACCAGCAATGAAATCATAGAAGTTTAAAATAATGTGGGGGTTGAAACAGTTGGAACAAACAACTGATACATAACGTTAGCGTTAACTCCAAATGATAGGAATAGTACAAAAGACAGTAGAAGCCATCTAAATTGACTTGAAAATTGTCTGTGGAAGGTTACCATAGAATTATTATCCCTGGAGGGCAGTTATACTGAGTATCAATTTATTTTTACAGGCTTTATTTATTAAATCACTGACAACTGATGGTAGGGATTAAACTTTCCAAAATACTGCCTGTTCCCCTTGAAATAATTCTCAGCCATTTGTGTGTGTTTCTTTACTTCTTCACCCCAATATTGTCCATTTGATTTTTAACATACAAGTATTCCAATGTAAAAATGGCAAGTAGTTGATAGGCAGGAAGAGACATAAGCATCATAAGTTTTTCACTTACTTTTGTCATTATCAAGAGGCTTAATGATAATTGAAATAAAATAGCTTCTGACCTTCAAAGCCATACAAACAGAAAAATCTCTCCTACAGATGAGAAAAATGTAAAACAATTTTCATGGGGCTTGAAATCACAACCCTGAGGTAGAGACCTGAGCTGAGATCAAGAGCTGGACATCTAACTGACTGAGCCATGCAGATGCCCCCAAAACAAATTTCTAACAGAAGGTAAATTAAATAAAATTATTCCATTTGTATTTCCAGAACAAACTGAGTCAAAACCCTGATAAAACATAATACCTGAATTGGCCAGCTCCAAGTGTGTCACCTGTAAAAAGACTGTTTCTTGCATCTCTTAGATTTTCTCGAAGTTTCTTATCTAGTTTCTGAAAAATCAAATTTGATAACTCTTAAAGAAAAATTTCACAGAACTTTATACAGGATAATAAAATGTGTTATTATGAACATTAAGAACATAATGTGTTCTTAGTTTCATAGCCAAGAAACCTGGAACTTCTTTACAAAATAGAATTCTAAAATCTAAATATTTTAGTTTCTTTACTATTTAGTAACATCATAACTTGGACTTGAAAAGACCAATGCCTTTTCTACTGTGATTCAGGCCTGATTTCACTAACAATCACTTTTCACTGACTATTTTTACTTAAGGTACAGGGATGATTTGCAGTAATGAGCCACCCTCTTACCCAATCATGATTCTGTTTTACAAGGAATGTCTCTATATAGTGATGGCTGCAAGAGGCTCCAGAATAGAAATGGAATATGTGAAAGAAAGCAGCCCTCCATCAGTCAATGATTCACTGTGGCTAATAAAACTTGAAAACGTTAGTGTATCTTTCATCTTTCCATATCACTTATCCTTTCCTTTTCGGTAATTCTGTAATGTCTCTAATCCCTTATTTTTTAATCTCTAAAACAAATTTTTGAATGCCCAGTTTACACTGTATATTTTACTCCAATATAGTGGGAGATAGCAAATGCATTGCATTTTAAAAAGTTATGATTGCCAATAAACATTTTCTAAATGAAGTTAAATATAAAATGATCTGGGGGATCAAATAAGTATTAAAACTACCTGGAGAAACAAGGCAGAAAGACAAATACACATTTTAGTAAAAAAGAAACAGAGCTGGAATAGCATGTCGGAGTAAATCATTTTTCTCCATCATATAACAGTATACAATGATTACTTTTTATTTTTGGTGGAATCCCAATATTGTAAATGCAAATATTTGATTTAGTATTTAATATATAACCCATGGCAATCATATACTTAATATTAACAAAAACACTTGAGGTACTTATGGAAAACAACTGATAGAATATTATTTGTCATCAATGGGTCTCTGTATGAACTCACCACTGCTACCATTTCTGCTGCTGTTCCTCTTGAACATCTGATTATAGGAACAGCACCTATTTAACAATAGATGTTAGCAATGATTTCAGCTGTTAATAATTAAAATGGATACTTATAAAATACTTAACCACCAAAAATACAAGAGAAGTATAAAATTTCAGGCTAGAAACATGAGGATTTATTATCTCAAGAGTAAAAGGTTTCAGAAATGACCTCTCCATTCAAAAAGAAAATATTAGGGAGTCAAGAAAAAAAAAAAAGACCATTTTTATAACGTGTTGGCTATCAGTGTGACCAGATTTTTTTCAATGAATTAAAACTAAATCAGGATTTGACTCCCTATGGGCAGTTTCAAAGAGTTTGCTCACAGGAGTAACTTTAATTTGATTTAATGGGAAAGAATGAAAAGAGATCAGTTAATTTAGCAGTTTGGTATTATTATTCATGATTTTACAAATTAGCAATGAAGGACTGTAGTCTTTTTTAAAAAATTAAAAGATAAAAAACACATTCTTCCAATGTGAAAAGCTCCTAAAACGTGGCCTCAGTTCATTACTGAATCAGCTCATTAGACCTCTTAATTTCTCTTTCTTTATTACTCCAAGTTTTATCAAAGGGTGAAATCCTAAAATGATAGAAAAAAATCCAATTGCACTAAAAACCTCAGAAAACAGAGAACACTGTAATCTTTATATGCTGAAATTGTTGTATTCTAGATTCTACAAAAAGCATGTTCAGTCAACTGCAAAAGTAAAATTGTAGAATATTAGCAAATTTTATAAAACTGTTTTCTTCAATGGCAAGTTACACATGCTTGTCATATAAAATTCAAATAATATTAGAAATGTATAAAGTTAACCCTTTGATTCCAGCACCCTAAAATAATCTCCACTAAAAATTAGTGGTTTCAGATTATTTTTTTACATGTAGTCTAAATAAATGCATTTATGAAGAGTACAAAAAAAGAAAAATACAGTATTACACAATTATACATACTATTCTTAAATTTGCCTTTTTCACTTAATTTTTTGTTGACAACCTATGTCAGATTGGCAGTAATTTTGATTTCTCTTCTGAAAAAATCACTTTCTGATACTCTACATAATAAAGTTTGCTCTAACACTTCAGTGGTCTTTTATACTTCTCTTTTTCAATCTACTTTTACCTTGAACATATATCATCAAGGAAAAATAAGCTTAAGGTCCACAAAAAAACTAGCATTCAGTGAAGTTTTGGAGTGTGTGTAGGATGGCAAAATAGGAAGGTTAATTAAAAGACTGAAAGTTGTACATCTATGTGCTCTATTTAAAACAACATGGGGCACCTCGGTGGCTCAGCTGGTTAAGCGAGTGCCTTCAGCTCAGGTCATGATCCTGAAGTCTCAGGGTGGAGTCCCACATTGGACTCCCTGCTCAGTGGAGAGTCTGCTTCTCCCTCTGCTCTTCTCCCCTCTCATGCTCTCTCTCTTTCTTATTCTCTCTCTCACATAAATAAATAAAATCTTAAAAAAAAATAAAACAACAATAAACAACCTCATTTGAAGGTACTGAAGGTACTCAAAAGCAGGCAGAAAAGTGCAGGGGGTGGGGGCGCGAAGAGATATATTTGAAAAACGAGATACATTTTTAACCAGTTTTTTCCTGAGGGCACTTTTCAGTTTGCAAGGCACAAAGGAGAAAGAGCTCAAGCAGAAAACAAAAGACTTAAGGAGCTGAGGAATTGAAGACTGGCATTCAGGGCTGGAAATTAAAGGAGAAAGATCCCTGAAAGGAGGGAGCCCCAAAGCTTACATGTAAATTCTCCTCAAACTTCTGTTTATAGCCTAAACTATTCATGGTATCTCTCTTTCCCTCAATTTTCTCATTTGTGAAATGAAGAGAAACTTCAATACTTTGTGTGAGGGTCATTTTAACTAGGGTTTTCAGTGTCTGCAAAATTAAAATTCCAATTAGAAGGTTTCAAAGGTTTCTAAACAGATCCATTAGTAATAGTAAAGCATAAAATCACACATTAGATACTGAAAACAAAGTAGCTCTAAGTAAATTTAAATGTACCAAAGAAATGTTTATAATTCTGAGTATAGTGGATTAACAGTATATGTAAATTTAGTGTTTTCTGGAACCTTGAGAGTGTGCCTTAATAATTACATTTATCTCTATATTTAAAAGTGTATTTGAAATTTTTCCTAATGGAGTATTAAATATTTTGAACTTACCCAGTGTAACAAAAAAGCAGAAGAGGCTGTCAACAATAGTGTCCATAACAGTTTCCATCTCTGTGTCTGTGATATCTGGCCTATTAATAGCTAAAACAACATACAGAGAAAAAAGTTACCAAACTTCTATGCCTTGATAACGTTTATGATACTCAAGTAAAATTTTTCATGTGTTACACTTTTAAGTGAACAAGTATCCATTAAAAATTATACTACCTCAAAAAATCCCACAGCACTTCATTATCAATAGTAGTATCATCATCAGAGTAGTACTAAGAAAAAAATCTGCCACATAAAATATATAAATTTTTTGTCAGAGCAAATAAAAATCTAAATATCCTATTCCATAATTTTATTCACAAACACTAGGTGGCCTCAAGAAACTACTGAACTTATTACCCAACTACTGCCAGAAAGGACAATGCAAATCAATTATCACAAGACCAGTGTCCCATATCATTTTTTTTTTGTATTATAGTAAGTTATAGGAACTTCTTTTCTGATGTATTACACCATACTAAAATGGTTTCTAAACTTTAGTGGGTTTAAGAAGCACTAGAAATATGAAAGAAGAGAAAGTCTCTCTGGAAGCTATTAAAAATTGAAGATTCTTATCTCACAAAACAAACTGAGGGTTACTGGGGAGGTGGGAGGGTAGGGATAGGGTCGACAGGTTATGGACATTGGGGAGGGTTTGTGCTATGGTGAGTGCTGTGAAAGGTGTAAGCCTGATGATTCACAGACCTGTACCCCCAGAGCAAATAATAAAAAAATTAAAAAAAAATAGAAGATTCTTAGCTGTTTCCCACAGGGACTCAATTCAACAGATCTAGATAATTCTAAGAAATCTGCAATTTTGACAAAGCATCTCAGGTGATTCTTAGGGCTACACTTAGGAAAAAAAAAATTGCTGTGAAGACTATACTTGACAAAGACCTTGCCTTACTCCTCTTTCCATCTCTCACAATACCTAGACGTAGTATGACAAGTAGATGTTCAATAAACGGTTGTTAAAAGACTGACCGGACTAAAATATTATCTATATAATATTTTAAATTTCCCTGAATGTGAAAACAAATACAAAATTCAATACAACTTGTGATTATCATGAGAGGAAAGCAGAATATATATCTGCTTTATATATCAAAGTATTTAAAGAAAATATGAACCATCCAGAAGACTTAAAAATAATAAAGAATTCAACCAGGCAATACAGAATCTGGATGAGGAAATATACTGCTACTTGGTGTTGCAGATTCAAATAAGAAGATAGAAATAGCCAAAAGATACAATGAGAATTATGTAAATTCAAGGGACACCAATCCAGGGAAATACTCAGCTCATTCCATCAATCAATGGCGCAGGTAAAATCCAAATGGAAGCCTCCAGCCCTTAGGTTCTACACCCTGGTCTCACAGCTCTAAATGAGAACTCGAAGAGTTAAAACACTGTCCATCGATAACCCCAACTCACATTAACAACTTGGTTTGTCTGAGATAGTACCCTGACTTTGTGAAGATAAAATCTGTTTCCTTTAAAAGGATAAATAAATTTCCAATGATGAAAAGTAGGTGAAATAAATAAAACCCATGATAGCAACATATTATGCTGGGGCCCGTCTGTTACCAATTGAAGCACTTGTGATGTATGAGAGGATTTGGCATATAATTATGTAATGGTTAAGAGCACTGATTCTGGAGTGAGTGACTTAGTTCAGTAATCTGGTTCTGTCATTTCCTTACCAAGTTACTCAGTATCTGTGCCTTGGTTACTTCATCTGGAAAATGTAAGTAATAATACCACCTACTTCACAAAGTTACTCTGGGGAGTAAATGAACTTGCACTGTAAAGTGCTTAGAGAACAATTATTATAAATATACTACTGAGAATCTGGGCAATAACCACACAATTATACTTTAAAATTAAAAAATTAAACTTATACTTTAAATTTAGTAATTTCAGACTTGTGATTTTTTGAGAGGTATAAGAAAATTAAGTTATATATATAAGTACCTGCAAGTATAATGAATTTAGACTCATAAATTATTTTTAAAAATTATTTAAATATTTGGGCACATTTTGCTTTTTAGATCTATAAATTTGTCTGGTCTCATATTTAAAGTATTTAAAAATGAAAACACTGAATTTACAAATGCAATTTAAACTGTTTAAGGGAATTCAGCAAACCAAGTTTATCGACTAAGCTTATTAACTGGGGCTGCCTAGAATCTAATCTGTTCAACCTGAGTTAACTGAGCAAAGAAAAAGCTAAGGTGCTAGATTGTTTTTTGCTGCTGTTGTTGTTTTTATGGAATACCTCATGAATTTGCATGTCATTGCTGCACTGCAGCCATGCTAATATCAGTATGGTTCTAATTTGAGTCTATGTGCTGCTGAAATGAGCACATGGTGCTTTCTTTTTATGTAACCATATTTATTAATAACAATTTAAAAGATTCGCTTAAAGGCTTAAGGAAAACTAGGCTTTAAACATGTGACTTAAATACTTAAATAGCTAGTTAATTAAAACTCAATCAACTGTAAATAGACTTGTGTATATAACAACTACTGTCAAAAATCTCTGACACAGGCAATTCAGCAAACGCTTGCACTCTTCTAGGGATGCTGTTTAATTTCTAAAAGACAGCATGCTATGGAGCTCAAGAAAATAAAAAACTGATGTTCCCTTCTCTCAGGGAGCTTAACAACTCGCCTGTTATTTCGTAAAAGGGTACAACTGGCATTGTGAGCAGAACAATTTTCTGTTATGAGCATGGTTTACACACTTCAGAACATCTAGCATCCCTAGTCCCTGCTCGCTGAATGCTAGCAGCAGCCCAACTTAATGTGACAATCAAAAACACCCTGACACATTTACAAATGCCCCCTTATGGGGCCATACTCTCCACTTAGGAACCAATGACATTCTAGTCAGCCCCAAACATTTCAATCCTTCAGTAGCAAATTAATGACTATTTGAATGAACTGGCTAATCATATCTACTACAGTCTGTGTTTTTCTTTAAAATATCTGACATAACTAGTGGATATAACGTTTCAGTTAAGCAAATGAGTAACTGTTAGAGATCTGCTATACAACGCTGTATCTAGAGTCAACAATACTTTTAAGTGTACTGTACACTTAAAAAGATTAAGGGACAAAAAAGTGTTTTGAAAAAAAAAGCAACATAGATAATAAAATGGGGTTTGGGTGTTGCGTGTGTGTGTGTGTGTGTGTATGTATGCATGTGTGTGGATTAATTTTAATCAACATCCAGGAATGGTCAATTTACCAAAATACTGAATACAAATTCCAGAGGTAGTTGGACAGCATTTGATCAAATACCAGTATTCGATCCACTAGTGCATGAAGAGGGTGTAAAAATCAAGGGGGTCTAACAACCCGTATTTGAGAAAGGTGCCTATACTTCATTCCATAATAGTGCTATAAAAGCTGCTGATTCCTTGACAAACAGCAATTATTAGCCAACCTTTTGAGTCCTTATGATGTGCCAGAAACTTATCTAGAAATTTTACACAACTAATTCATTAATTTCCACAAAAACTCTGTGAGGTAGATAGTATTACTATCCCCACTTCACAGACGAGGAAACTAAAGCACAGAGAAGCAGAGTAAGTTGGTCTTGCCCAAAAGTCAAAGTAGTAGAAGATTCATTGAATCCCACTACTAAAATACTGTCTTAATTGCCATGAATAAACCATTCAGGCAAGCTGCTATGTGGTACCTAAAAGGTCAGAGAATTGGTACTTCATTGAGCTTACAAAACAACTTTATTACATGTTGCTTCTAAGTGAACTCAGAATTCAGTCTGAGACTTACTTTCTTTGTATACTTTAAATAAATCTTTTAGAGTTCTATTGCTGTAAACAAAGCTAGCTTTTGATTGTACTAAATATGCTATTTTTGTTTACAAGACTCATTTTGTTAACAACGAATTATAATATTCCTCTTTTTACATACCACGGTATGAAACAAGCTCCTTATTTTGATTACATAATACAAACATATCATCTTCCAAAGTAATAAAATTGAGATACTGATCAAAAACCTAGAAATAAAAGAAAAAGGTTTATAAATCAATTTTACAATATATTTTTTTAAGTAGACTCCATGCCCAATATAGGGCTTGAATTTATGACCCTGAGTTCAAGAGTCACATGCTCTACCTACTGAGCCAGCCTGGTGCCCCATTTTACAATACTGAAAGCCCATTTAGTTTGAATTAATCAACCAATGGTAAAAATGGAAAAAAAATTATAATTATATTCAATAACTAAAAATTATATTATGTAGCAGACAGCCTCCCTGGGTAAGAATGAGGAGTTAGTATCAAAAAGGAATATAAATAAGCCTTTGGACAATAAATTATCAAGGAGGAGAGTAACAGTTTCAGAAAACAAAATTTAAGAAGATATAAAAATTTAAAGACTGGTGGGGGTGGGAATTTATATCAGTTTTGAAGAAAAAAAATCATGATTTTATTCATTTTAATCACATTTTCCTAAGAAAGTCATAACTATTTTTCCACCATGAACACTTATAAGTGGGAAAGAAGTTAAACTAGTTCTTTAGAAGTGCAAATCAGGGGGAAAATTAAGAAAACTCTTTGAAATACATTAAATTTAAGTAAACAAATTGAGAACTATATCTACTATTTTATGTAAAATTAATGATAAACTTTGAAAAGAAGAACATTAAGACATAGGCCTCAAAAACTAATCAGAAATAGTAGTAGACTATCTAAATCTAATCGGTGGGGAAAAAATGGGAAGTAAGTACATAGTTGTAAGTCTTATTTGCCCTCTATCATTCCTTAGAATTTCATATCTTGTTCAAATTCAAGAAGCACAGGACACAGTAGGGCTATAACCAAGAATAAATTTACAGATTTATTTATAACCAAGCTGAACCTATCTAAAAAGTAACTGTGATGTAGAATGGACAGCTCATCCTAAGTTCCTTCTTTCTTATAATATGCAATACAACTTCTTTGGATCCTCTCTCCTAAGCAGATCTGAAGATAGTATGGTGACTATAGTGATTACAAATAAAATAATGTCAACATATTTTTAGTATAATTTATAACAACACAATTGTCCAACTATTTTTCTTTCTTTCAAAAGATTTATTTATTTGACAGAGAGCACAAGAGAGCACAAGCAGAGGGACCAGGAGAGGTAGAGGGAGAAGCAGATTACCCGCTGAGCAGGGAACCCAACATGGGGCTTGATCCCAGGACCCTGGGATCATTACCTGAGCTGAAGGCAGACGCTTAACCATCTGAGCCACCCAGGAGCCCCTGTTAAACTATTTCTAAGTCAAGCTAAAAAGATGACAAAGCCTAAAACAAAGACAGATTTCAGTGTTTTATTTTTATCTTTCAAATTCATTGAGTAATAGGTACCTTTAGTTTGGTTAATTTTGCCTAGTGCAAACTGTAGATAATTTGCATTATCAGAACTCTTTCTAAAAGTAATGAGTCTAAATATTTCTTAGGTTGATCTGATCCTCTATAAATTAAGCACCTAAGTCAATTAACAGGTTTCAAAATATACTAAATTTTACATTAACAAAATGTCATCAGTCAACCAAAATCTCTTACCTTGGCTACTTGTGTTACTGCATTGGCAGCTAATGCTGCATTTGCAATATCTTCCAGTTTACTTCTTGAAATAGCAGAAATAAAATTTAAATAATATGATTCATAAAGTTGATTTCGCAGATCCTAGAAATATAATGAATACTTCATTCTTATGAGCAAGTATAAAGGATGACCACAAATAATCTTTTAGATAACTATAAAAGCAAGGTTCTGGAGGATAATACACATATTTAAAAGATGGGTTATATAAATGACAATAAAAAAAACTCGAGAAAAAAGTCATGAGCAAGTATTGGTTATTTGGTTGCCAGATATAATGGACCTATATATTAATAAAGTTATGATATATTATCAATAAAATTCTATTTATGATATCACATAAAATTACTTGAAATAGTATATCTGCATTTTTATTAAAAATATCCAGAAATGGCTCTCATATAAAATGCTTATTATATTTTGCAGATACTGTCTTCTACTGCTCTGTTCATGTAATAACACAACATATTTCCTTTGCTGTTCAGACATAATTCCAATGACCAATTCCAGAAGTATTACTTTTCAATCAACCAATAGTATAAAGTTATGCAAATTTTTAAATCAAATTTACTTATGTTTTCAAACTCTAGGCAAACAGATATCTAAATAACCATACTTGTATATTGCAGGTTCAGTTTCAAAACACCACAATAAGGCAAATATTGTAATAGAATGATAAACCAAAATAATTTTTTGGTTTCCCAGTGCCTATGAAAATTACGTTCACACTATAGTCTCTTAAGTGTGCACCAGCATTACATCTAAAAAAAGAGTATATACTTTATGTAAAAAATGCCCTAGTGCTAAAAAATGCTAACCATCATCCAAGCTTTCAGCAAGTTATTAGTGATCACAGTTCACCATAACAAATATAATAATAATGAAAACATTTGGAATAGTGTGATAATTACCAAAATATGACACAGAAACACCAAGTGAGCAAATGCTGTTGGGAAAATGGCACTGATAAGACTTGCGTGATGCAGGGTTGCCACAAACCTTCAATTTCTAAAAAGTGCAGTATCTGTGAAGCACGATAAAACAATGTATGCCTATATTTCTTTGAACTTAAGATACTGTCGATTGAAAGAGGCACCATTATGTAACACCAAGAAAGAACTGATTCTGCCAATAAAATTCTGTAACACACCATCAATTTTAAGATGTATCTGATATCAGAAATGTTTAAGTGTGAAAAACTGAGGGTTCGGAGCCTGTGTGAAGAAGGCTGCTGAGCAGGGCAGTGGTTTAAAAAAGATTGCGGGATTGATTAAAGGATGAAGGACTGAAAATTAAGGGGAATGAGAAGTAAGTATGTTGAAGATATTGGGAGTCATGTTCTCACTGTCAGAAAAAAGTTATAGATTTAGAAAGGGAAAAAGAAAAAACTAGGATGAATCCTGTATTTCTGAAATCAAACAGTTTTGAATATTACCTGTCTTTTTACCTAAAGAAATAAGGAAGACTTCTAGAGGTAAATATATATATATAAAAGTGTGTGTATATATATATAAAAGTGTATGTATATAACATACATATATTTCCTAATTCAGTCCATTGCGATGTCCTAAGAACTCTAACACCGTAGTAGCAATGACTATACCTTATTCCCAGTTGCTGATTTCTAAATACCACTCTCTACAAAAAACAACCAGGGCTCCTTAGAAAATGGCTGAATCTTGGGCTAGAACAGAGAAAGTATGAGATGAGACTGGACAATCTTATTGTGCCTGAAAGTAAGGAAGTGGTCCAAGAATGATGATGACGTTTCAAAGGACGCAGAAGTAGAACAAGGTTGCAGGATATAAGATCAATATACAAAAGTCAATTGTAAAAAAAAAAAAAAGTCAACTGTATATCTATATACTTGCAATGAGCAATCCTAAAAACAGAATCAAGAAAACAATTCCATTCACAATAGCATAAAAATACATGAGGGAATATATTTAACAAAAGAAGTGCAGAACTTTTATTTGCACACTACAAGACATTATTGAGAGAAATTAAAGAAAATCTAAATAAATGAAATGGTATTCCATGTTCATGGATCAGAAAATTTAATATTGTAAAGATGACGATCTTCTCCAAATTGATCTACAGATTCAATGCAATGCCTATCAAATGCAAGCACCAGGTAGCTTCCTAAAGAAATTCATAACCTAATCCTAAAATTAATATGAAAATTAAGGGACCTAGCCAAAACAATCTGGAAAACAAAGTATAAAGTTGGAGGACTCAATTTTCCAATTTCAAACCTTGCTACAGAACAAGGGTAGTAAAGACAATGTGGTATTGGCATGAGACAGACACAGAGTTCAGTGCAACAGAACTGAGAGTCCAGAAATAAACCAATCTATCGACTGTTAAATTTTTTTTTAAGATTTTATTTATTTGTTAGAGAGACAGAGCACAAGCAGTGGGAGAGGCAGACAGAGGGAAAGCAGGCTCCCTGCTGAATGGGGAGCCTGATGTGGGACTTGATCCCAGGACCCTGGGATCATGACCTAAGCTGAAGGCAGACACCTCACCGACTGAGCCACCCAGGTGTCCCCTATTGTTAATTTTCAATAAGGATGCCAAGATCATTCATGGGAGAAAAGAATAATCTCTTCAATAACTGATGCTAGGACAACTGGATAGCCACATGCAAAAGAATGAAGTTGGACACCTCGTTCATACTGTATATAAACACTAACACAAAATGGATCAAAAGGGGCATCTGGGTGGCTCAGTGGGTTAAAGCCTCTGCCTTCAGCTCAGGTCATGATCTCAGGGTCCTGGGATCGAGCCCCGCATCAGGCTCCCTGCTGGGCAGGGAACCTGCTTCCTCCTCTCTGTCTGTCTGCCTCTCTGCTTACTTGTGATCTCTGTGTCAAATAAATAAATAAAATCTTTAAAAAAACCCCAAAAAACCAAAATGGATCAAAGATCTAAATTTAAAAGCCCAAAGCATAAAAACCTTTGAAGAAAACACAGATATTTGGCCATGGGTTCTTAAATATGACATCAAAAGCATAAGCAACTAAAGAAAAAAACCAACTTAAAATTAAGTTTAAAATCAAAATTAAAAATTTTTGTGTTTCAAAGGATACCAACCCAGAGAAGAGGTTGAAAACATTTCCAAATGATATACTTGATAAGGGTCTAGGGTCCAAAATATATAAAGTACTCTAACAACTCAACATTAAAAGAACAACCCAATTAAATAGTGGACAAGGGATCTCAACAGACATTTCTCCAAAGATGGACAAATGGCCAAAAAGCCCATTAAAAGACACTTATTATCATCAGTCACCAGGAAAATGCAAATCAAAATCACAGTAACACTAGTTAGGATAGCTATAATCAAAATGTCAGATAATAAAAAGTACCAACAAGGATCTGGAGAAACTGGAACCCTCATATACTGCTGGAAAGAATATAAAATGATGCAACTACTTTGGAAAACAGTCTAGCAGTTTCTCAAAAGTTTCTCATATACATACATATATAAAAATATTGGTGTGTGTGTATATATTCTTCAAATACTACATAAACAACAAAATTAAAGTAATATTCTATATAAAATTTTGTCTCCTGTCTTAAAAAAAAAGTTAACTATAGAGATATTTTACCCAGCAATTCTATTCCCAGGTGTTTATGGACATAAGAAAAATGAAAACATATATATATATACACAGAAATGTGTACAAATATGTTTATAGTAGCATTATTCATAATAGCCAAAAAGTGGAAGGGGCTGATAAATCCATTTTAAAAAATGGCACAGTCAGGTTTACGCAGGATAAAAGAGAAAGCTGGGCATCATCAGCTACATAGGACACAAAATATGTGAACTTTGTTAACAATTTAAATACAGGTGACCCTTGAACAACATGGGGGTTGGGGCACTGCACAGTTGAAAATTCGTGTGTAACTTCTGATTCCCCAAGAAATTAACTACTAATAGTCTACTGTTGACCAGAAGGCTTACTGTAACATAAACAGTCAATTAGCACATATTTTGTATGTTGTATATATTATATACTGTATTCTTACAAGAAAGTAAGCTAGAGAAAAGATTAAGAAAAATCGTGAGGGAGAGAAAATACATTTACAATACTGTACTGTAAAAAACCCACCTATAAGTGGACCTTCGTAGTTCAAACCTGTGTTGTTCCCGGGTCAACTGTAGTAATTTGATTCAATAGTCAGTAACAAGACACTTGTGAGTTTGTGGCAGACACTGTTAGCTACTTATCTAATATACATTTTCCCCTTCATCCTTGCTAAAGGATTTTATTTGGGGACAATACATTCATTTAAATATTAACTTCTGCAACCTCCTTTGAAGTTAATTATATCCAGTGAAACATAAATAAATGAGAGTCTTCTGGGCATTTCTGGGAAATCTTAGCTTTCATGATTAAAACGAACCATCAGAACCAGCATAATTTATTTCTCCCTTCTTGCTTTGAACATAGATGTGATTTCAGCCTCAGCTGCCACATAACATCCAGGAAGCAACAAAACATTGAAAAGGAGAAACCAAAGACAACAGATCACAAAGACTGAAGGAACCAGAGTCCTCGACTACTCCATAAAACTACTACACCAGCTTGGACCTCCTACTCCCAGACTTCCTACTATCTTAGGAAAATAAAACCCTATTTTTAAAGTTAATATAGTTAGATTTTCTGGGATGCCTGGGTGGCTCAGTCAGTCGAGCGTCTGCCTTCAGCTCAGGTCATGATCTCAGGGCCCTGGAAGTGAGCCTCTTTGTGGGGCTCCCTGCCCAGGGCGGAGCCTGCTTCTCCTTCTCCTTGCTGTTGGTGTTCTCTCTCTCAAACAAATAAATAAAATCTTTAAAAAAAGATACATATATTTAGATCTTCTGGTTTTAAAACCAGGGTAAGTCTTAATCAATATGGTTCTTCAGCCAAAAAATTTTAAATTTTTCGGTCTCTTTAAAATTCAAAGATAGTCTCAAAAATCAAAGTGGGTAATTGAATAAGACAATTTCTGATTTTTCATACTGGAAATCTAAGAAATTTTAAAAAAAGATTTTATTTATTTATTTGTGAGAGAGAGCACACAAGCACGGGGAGTGGCAAGCAGAGGGAGAAACAGGCTTCCTGCTGAGCAAGGAGCCTGATGCGATGCGGGGCTCTATCCCGGGACCCTGGGATCATGACCAGAGCTGAAGGAAGACACTTAACTGACTGAGTCATCCAAATATCCCAATATCTAAGAAATTTTTTGGAAAAAAAACCTGTTTCCACATTACAGAGTCAGGAAGTTAAGAACTCATATTACCTGGCACATTCTGTCAATATTTTCTTCAGTTGGCATTACAAAGTATACTGCAGGAACATCTGGTATAGGATCTCGATCAGAGTGCAAAAGCCTAAAAGACATAACACAAAATTCACTTTTTTCTTAGTCACTTACCTAAAAATATAGTTTAAAACAGTATTTCTCAAACTAGGGATTAACCAGTTCAGGGACAAGGAGACCAGTATACTAAAAGCACTGGGCGAGGGGCACCTGGGTGACTCAGTGGTTTAAAGCCTCTGCCTTCGGCTCAGGTCATGATCTCAGGGTCCTGGGATCGAACCCCGCATCAGGCTCCCTGCTCGGCAGGGAGCCTGCTTCCCCCTCTCTCTCTGCCTGCCTCTCTGCCTACTTGTGATCTCTCTCTGTCAAAATAAATAAATAAAATCTTTAAAAAATAAAAAAATAAAATAAAAGCACTCGGTGAAATTAATCATTTAACCCAGCTTTCTCCTTGTATCAGTGCTAATATTATTTATTAGTAAGATCCTAATGTCAATCTCCATCTCTTCTACTACAATCACCTGGTACAGAAATACCAATATTCTTCCTGAGGAAAAACTAAAGCACATTCAATATCAATTTTATCTCTAGTTTTCCAACCGTAGAAATATGGTTGGGGGAGGCTGAGTGGGAGGAAAGTGAAGTTCTGTAAGAAGGCAAACAGAAAGCTGGAAGAGTCTTTAAAAATAATGAAAAATTTTAACCATAAATCAAATATATTTTTTAAATAAAAGATGTATGAATGCTTCCTTAAAACTTTAAGACAATCTACTTTTTTATATTTATTACATCATAAGAGAATGCACAAGAGATCACCTAGGCATCTCACAGATTGTATCACTTGATAATTTTCTCCTACAATTCAGGGAGTATCTTGATTCAAATATCCCAGTATCAAATCACAAAATATCTTTATTCTTCACTGTAAGATTCTGCTATACTTATATCAGGAAATATGACAACATGCTATTTGTATAACATTCATCCTTCTATGAACAATCTTCTACATATGATCTTCTTACATGTGCTTCTCTACATGATATTATAGTCACCTCTCTATAAGAAAGAGGGTGAAAGAGGCTGCCACTGTGTCTGCATTTAATGACTTCCTTCCATCTGTTTAGCTGCTGCTGCTGACACCAAAAGATTACAATGGTATGGCAGCCATTGTTACCTTCTTATGTTGGTTATCCAATTGCCTAAAGGGATACGACCACCATTTCATCTTCTGGAAACTTATATAATTATATTATATAAACTTATATAATTATTATTTCCTACAAATCACCGTAAACCAGCTTGCAGTGTATAAAATAACTGAGGAACTATTCTTCAGCAGATAGAGAAGAATAGTCAGATGCACCATGCACAGAAATTCACAAGGGTAGCTGTGTGATCTTTTCATGTTCTGGTGACAACAGCAACAGGCGGGCAGAAAGAATCTAGTACTCTCAAACTGGCAGACTAGCTTGTCACCCCTTAAGAAAGTACTAAGGCTCACCTCTGTTAGTCACTGTTACTGAACCATTATGGTTCAGTAGACAAACAGTGCAGAATTCATGGCTAAACAATCTGAACGCTGCTACTAACTAGCTGTATAATCATGGGACAATCACTTAACCTCTATAAACTTTAATCTTTTTGTTAGTAAAATAAAGAAATTAATTAGTAAGGCAGCAACAGTAACCAATGCTTGTTAATAAACCACCATTTCCAAGGATGACATCAAGCCAAATATTCAGGTAAGAAGGATGAACACATTACCAAGGACAAATTTTTATTTTAACTCTGAAATAAAAATGAAAGAAAAATCCGTATTCCATATTTCATCAAACCTAAGGTGCTATCAATTTTAAAACATCATTAAAACAATTTCTGTAAAAATTGGCAGAAAAATGCTGCCAATTTAACCATGACAGAGCACTAATTAGAAGATAGATCCTAACTTCAGAAATATAAAAAAGTGAAAAATATATTTTAGAATTGATGCAATATAATGTTCTATTAATTTAAAACAAATGCTCAACATAAAATTGAAGAATTTCAGAATTTAACCACATTCTGATACGTTACTCATCGGAAACCTAAAACCACATTCCCACTAGAAGAGCACATTTCACTCCAATATATCGTAACATAACAGAATGAGAATTGGTTATAACATCATAAATAGAACAAAATGCAAATACGTTAGAATATCTTAAAATTGGACTCCCTTCACTACATAAAAGTATTAGTACATATGCATGAATACAGCCCTCTTCCAAATGTTCTATTCAGCCAAGTCTACAAAGCAATGCAATTTGTTTTATCAAACATACCAGAAATAATATAATCAAATACAGTCAGTAGTTAAGAAGACAACATAGTTCCTATGGTGATTAAGAGTCATTATTTCATAGATACTTATATTTTTCATATTAATGATAAACTAACTTAGATATTCTTCTTTTTAAAAAGTATATTTAATTTGAAGGAATAAAAAATTTTCAGAGATGGAAGAGACCTTAACACAACCAGTTCTTTTTCTTCATATAAAAGGTAAACCAGTCTGTATAAAAAGAAACAGAATATTTAAATTCTGAAATTATAAAGCCTCAGATTGAGAATTATTTTTAACTTCAGAAGTAAACAGATAAAAGAGAAAAAAACATTGTTTTATATAAGTACTGTAGGTAGTACTATTTTCTCTATAAATGTCCCTTAATAGTTTGATTTCAGAGTGCCCAAATATATCCTTCAACAATGTATCTGAAAACAAATGTCATTATTAGAAATACGTTAGAACTCACAGATGCAGAGTGATTCCCATGTCTCTCAGCTCTTTCACAGACAGCAATGGAGAGATGATGTCTTGCCCAAATCTGTCATAAATAAGCACCTAGTTAAAATTAAAAAAAAAAAGCATTTTTGAAACATTATCAGTGAACAGTCGATGAAGAACTCATATTAAGACAATGTTGCAGTATCTTTTATTTTAATAAATAAAGTATGCTGAGTTCTTTTGCTTACACCTCAATTTAACATTTTCCATCTTTTACCAAAATATCCATTCATGTCATAACCTTTTTTTTTATTAAAACCTTTTTTTTTTTTAAGATTTATTTATTTATTTATTTGACAGAGAGAGAGAGATTACAAGTAGGCAGAGAGAGGAGGAAGCAGGCTCCCTGCTCAGCAGGGAGCCCGATGCGGGCCTCGATCCCAGGACCCTGAGATCATGACCTGAGCTGAAGGCAGAGGCTTTAACCCACTAAGCCACCCAGGCGCCCTCATAACCTATTTTTTAAGGCACGATCATTTAGGCTAAAATAAATTAATATTACATAAATTTATACTCCTGAAATACTTTTTCTAAGATAAAAAAGCATACCAGAAACTATATTCATAAAATTTTCTTAAGCTAATAATAAAGGACTTTGAACATACAGCAAAACTCACATACACTTCCCCACCAAGTTTGCATATATCCTTTCTAAAAAGAGAGAAGTAAAAATTAGTCCCTCTCAAAACTAATGTGTAACAAGTGTAAAAAAATTTGGTAATTGAAGCATCTAAGGTTATAAGATACTTATTTAAATAATTAATTTCCTTAAGAGTACTTGCTAGACTTTAGTCACATACATTTTTTCACATTCTAAAATATTAAAACTGACATCTTTGAGAGGTAGTAAGAACTCTGAGTTTTCTAACTCAGTTTTACAGTTAAAGCAAATAAAAGAGAAACTTCAATTAGTGTTTTTTTTATAACTACCTTAATAATTTTTTATGGAGTAAAAAATTGCTAATGGGAGGATGAAACATGCTATCATAAAAAAATGCTTTTGCTACATGCCAGCATTCTTAGAAAAGCTAAAACTCGGGGCATCTGGCTGGCTTAGTTGGAGGAACTTGCTACTCTTAATCTTGGGGTCATGAGTTTGAGCCCCACACAAGGTATAGAGATTACTTAAAAGTAAAATCTTTAGGGGTGCCTAGATGGCTCAGATGATTAAGTGTCTGCCTTCAGCTCAAGTCATGATCTCCAGGTCCTGGGATGGAGCTCCATGTTGGTCTCCCGGCTCAGCAGGGAGTCTGCTTCTCCCTCTTCCCGTGCCTCTCCCCCACTTGGCCTCTCTTTGCTTCTCTCTCTCTCAAATGAATAAATAAAAAATAAAATAAAATAAAATCTTAAAAAAAAAAACAAAAAGCTAAAACTCTTCTCTCGTTATAAGAGGTTGGATGTTTCATCTTTCAAAAGTCTTCCCTCTTTAAACCTCAGTAGATTTGTATTATTCATCTTGTGATATGGAAGTAGTGGGAAGGGAGAGAATTTGACTAATCTGTACCCAAGAAATTCTCAAGCTATTTAACTCAAAAGCTTAATACAGACTTTAGAAACAATAAATAAGCATTGCTTATGCAAGGGGCAGTAACAGGATGCTCACGAATAAACATAAAGAAGGCAAAAACTAAGGGTATTCTGAAGCTTAACGTATGAATTCAAAATAGATGACTTTAACCACTTTTAGAGTTAACCCAAAGGACTTAAAAGGGCTCATCAGAATTGTCGAAACATCCATAATAATCAGGTTGACTTGTTCTCAATTATTAGCAAAAAGAAGTATAAAGTGACTTTAAACTATTAAGTTTAAACCTAATCAGCTGTTTTCTAATCTCTCTGAAGAAAGAAAGTAGCAAGTTTAGAAAGAAGAAGCTCAAAGGACAGGAATTTTTAAAGGTTCTCCAGCATTTCTCAAAGGAGAAATTTTATGGATTGCTTTCTAGTCCAGTTAACAGTTCCACTGACAGTTTTATAGATCATAAACTAATAAACTGGCATTCTAGTTTACAGATCACTATCTCATTAAAATGGACCAGTCCCCCTAAGTCTGACTAACCTTGAACAAGCTTGCAAGATCCAAATTTGGGACTTGCAAAACTAAGGAACAAAACATCAACCAGAGTAAAGACCTACCAGTGTGAGGCCAAGAGATCAACTGGATTCCCTAGAAGGGTATTAATATCCTTGTCTCCCTCCACAACGGTTTATTAAAAAGAATCACATTAAGAGGCTCCTGGGTGGCTCAGCTCGGCTGACCATCCCACTCAAGTCATGATGTCAGGGCTATGAGACAGAGCCCCATGTTGGGCTCCTCAATGACTGTGGAACCTGCTTAAAATTCTCTCTCCCTCTCCCTCTGGCTCACCCCCAGCTCCACCACTTACTCGCATGCATACGCTCTCTCTCAAAAAAAAAGAAGAAAAAAGAAACTATTCATGCATTACAACTAAAATGTGCTACTGTTCAACATTAACAAGAAATTCCCTCCAAACACCACCAATAAGAGCCAAGAAAAAAGGAAACAGTCCCCATTAAAATAGTCTTTTACCTTCCATACTGGTTCTCCAGTGCTATTTTTAACATGAGGCACGTTGAAATTCAACATCCGCTTCAAAGCCACTGGAAATGAAAACGGTCATCATTATTTTTCAGAATTTCATTCTATGCCCCCCACATTTATTACTTACCACCTCAAAACAAAATGCATAAATCATTCTAAGAAAACTGATTAATCAAATGACTGGATATACAGAAGCAGTATAAGACTTTGTAAGACCATTTCATCAACAGCTAACTGGCAAGTGTTTAGGAGATTTTTCTGTCGCCAGATGAAAATGTGAAAAATGTTTAGGAAGAAGAGTTTCTCATTCCTCATAACAATCCCACACAACTTTTTTTTAAATGTTAAAAAATTTTATTTTAATTCCAGTATAGTTAACATACAGTGTTATATTAGTTGCAGGTGTACAATATAGTGATTCAGCAACTCTACACATTATTCAGTGCTCATCACCGTAAGTGTACTCTTAAATCATCATCACCTATTTCATCCACCCACCCCCACCTCCCCTCTGATAACCATTGGTGTGTTTTCTATAGTTAAGAGTGAGCTTCCTGGTTTGTCTCTCTTCTTTTTCCTTTGCTCATTTTGTTTTTTAAATTCTACATATGAGTGAAAAAATATGGTATTTATCTTTCTCTGACTGACTTATGTCACTTAGCATTATACTGTCTAACTCCATTGTTGCCAATGATTAAGGGTTAGCACCTAAAATATATGAAGAACTTATACAACTCAACAACCAAAAAACAAATAATCCAGTCAAAAAATGTGCAGGAGACATGAACAGATATTTCCCCACTACATTTGATAAAGATGCAAAAAGAAATTTTATCAACTGCAAACTTGCAGTGGTCTCAATAGATAACTAGAACTGTTGTCTATTTACTGTTGGGCTGAAAGCATAGATCAGAATCACCTGAAAAACAAAAATTAATGTATATTTAAGTGGTTCATATACAAAACCTTCATACAGCAGGTCTATGTTGTAGTTATCTTGCAGTACATTTTATGACCAATTTATCTCATTAGGTCCACTGAAAAGTTGTACTGTTTAATATTATATGCTCCATGGAAAAAGTGAAACTTTCCCATAGATATGGTAGATAACTCCTGCTAAGAAAATATACAGTATCTAAGATCAAAGCAGTTATACTCTATATGTTATTGTACTTTGAGGTTTTTACTGCTCATTTTTATGTATGATAGCAGACTCAGAAACTATTTATTTATAACATATGATGTACTATTTGTTTCAGGGGTATAGGTCTGTGATTCATCAGTCTTGCACAAGTCACAGTGCTCACCAAAGCACATACCCTCCCCAATGTCCATCCCCAGTCACCCCATCCCTCCTACCTGCCCCCAGCCCCCCACTCCAGCAACCTTCAGTTTGTTTCCTGCAATTAAGAGTCTCTTATGGTTTGTCTCCCTCTCTGGTTCCATCTTGTCAGAAACATTTTCTAAGGAAAATAAAAACCTCAAAATACTTCCATGTGAGGTTGAGAATGCCAATACTGAAGGAAGGGTATTAGTTAGGTAATTTAATTTTTAAGATTGTCAGCTCTGAAATCTACCTGGCTCATTTCTAAAAGCAGTTGTATTAGGCTTTATTAAGTAATACAAAATAATCTACAAGTCAAATCCTACCTATATAATATGTAATACTACATACTGTATACTATATATAGTACATATAATTTATCATAATATTCAAATCATCAGTGTTATCAATTTATAGATCAATTCATTCACTAAAAAAACTTCTATTAAATGCTTATATTTCTTTGGGTAGGTAAAGTAGTATCGGTGTGCATACATGATATGACTTTTTGGTAAAATGTTAGCAGCTAATGCCTAGCCAATAATACACACTACCAATAATTTACAGCTGCTTCAAAAGCTTACAAATGTTATGATATTATATAAAAACACACATAAACACACACAAAGAAACATTTTGGTATTTAAAACCGAAATAACGTAGAAGGCATACAGGGTGCTATAGAATAAACTCTCCCATTGAGCTTTAATGAGTTCTTCCTCCCACTTCAGGTAATATAGACATCACCACCCTGGCACCCATGGCCTAAAAGACAGAAAATCTTGTTTCTGGGAACAGCTATTCACATTCTTGACACAAGACAATCAGGAAAAACCACAGCCTGAGCTGCATGTGAGTCCCAGGTGTATAGAGTTCTCTAGAGCTAGGCCTTACCTTACTGAAAAAGGTGTTTCATCAGATACTCCCACGTTTGCCTTCTTAGTCCCATCTAGGTTAAGTTTCCTCAACTCTGACCCTTGGCTAACTTGTTAACAGAGATTTTGACACAGTGGATTTGTTAATAAAGTACAGGGTCTGTTTAAAGAATGTGTAAGAATATAATTTTACTTTCATCAGAGTAACTCCCTAAAGGCTTATATCATTGCTTTTAACTGAAATAGCAAACCAGTTTTCTTTACTGACCCTAAATATACCATCCACAGTTCTAGGCTTGGTTAATGTAATTTCACCTCACCTGGAAAGTTTTCTTCACTCATTCGCTATATATTCACCTATACTTACTATTCATTCAACAAATGCTTAGTGATTGCTTACCATTTGCTGGACAGTGCTCCAGCTGTTGGCACTAAACACAACAGACTGAAAAATATGACTTATCCTCAAGAAGCTTTCATTTTAGTTTGGGGAAAAAGAACAAAGTAAGTTAAACATGTGAGATCATGACGAGTGCTATGGAGAAAACAAAGGAAAGAGGGAAAAGAGAGCTGCAGTGTAATTTCAAATAGAGTAGCCAAGAAAGGCCTCTTGAGAAGATAACATTTGAGTAAAGGTCTAAGGAAGGTGAAGGAGTCAGATGCCCAGGTATCTCTTAAAGAATATTCCAGAAAGAGGTAATAAAAAGGCTCTATAGTGGGAGAATTCTGGTGTGTTCAAGGAAAGAAAAGAGTAATAGGGAGTGAGATCAGAAAGTTACGTGGGGAACAGATCATATAGGGCCTTGTAGACCACTGCAAGATTATTTTGGCTTTTACCATGATGGAAACTCTCTGTTGGAGAGTTTTGAGCAAATATGTGACAAGATCACTTTGGTACTGCATGAAAAAAAATGAAGAGAAACAAGAATATAAAAGCAAGGATACTAAGAGGTTACTGCAAAAATTCATGGTGTTTTGGACCTGCATGATAGCAGTGACAGTCAGATTGTGGATATATTTTCAGAGTATGACCGATAAGATATACTTGCAGATCTGATATGTCATATGAAAAACAGAAGTCAAGAAATCTTAAAGACTTTTGACCTGAGCAACTAACTACAAGGATGGAATTGGCATTCTGACCTAAGCAACAAGGACGGAGTTGCCATTAATTGATATGGTAGACAGAGTTCAGAGGAAAGGTCTTGGGCAGAGATATAAATTTGGAGATCATTAGCATATATACAGTACCTAAAGTCAAGAGGCTACATGAGATCACTGCAAGAAAGAAAGCAGTTGATCTCTGCCTCTCCAATGTTGTGAAGTGGGGATGTTGAGCAAGAACCCTCAATGGAGACGCACGCATGAAACGCTATGGTAACACAAGATTCTGCCCGTTGTACTAAAGGAAAGAATAAAGAGGGGAGTGTTCTAGGAAACTCACAAACGAGATGACTTCTGAGGTGACCTTTAAAAGATAAATATTCTTCAAGCAGGCAAAGCAAAACAGGCATGCTAGTTACCCTCCCTGTACCTTAGTTTCCTCATCTACAAAATGGAGACAGTAATACATGTAAAATCACTTAGAACAGTGCCCAACAATACTAAATGCTCAATATCAGCTATTATCTACCAAACTAGGTTGCAAATTCCTCCGTATCACAGTAGCGTCCTGCACTTACAGTATTTGAGAACTGATTTTTATTTACTTCCCAAAACATTCTCAGTAGTCACAGGAAATGTTTACTTCGGTTACCATAGTACATATATAGGGTTTTACCCTTCTCTGAAAATAAGACAGAATTCAACTAGAGTAGTCATTTGATAAATGGTTAATGTGGCATAACCTATCTAGGTACAAGGCAAAATCTCACTATAATCAAGTTTATTTTCGCAGAAATCAAAATTATACTGTTAGCTTTTAATATTCTACAAAGTTTCTGCATATAAAAATTACGCCCATACAAATTTCATTTGTTGAAACGCTCCTTTGTATTGGTTAAGTCTTCCTTGATATATTGTTTTATTTTAATATGTAGTATGACCTAATTCATTGAGCTTCATTAAACTCTTAGAACCATACTGCAAAGACAAGTGGGGCTTCAAATTGCTTACAGATAAAATGTATGGCAGGTATTACCCAAATCTTACCTACTTAAATTATGCCTAACTTCATCTGATAGCTTATACTAAATTATCTAATGGGAAAAGCAGAACACAATTCCATATGCACTCTGTGTCACTACTAGATTAAAATCTATCAATTTTTCTTTGAATTCTAAAGGAAGGAATCAAGCACAACCAAAATCCCTTCTGTAAACCATATTAATTGTAACCATTGGGGCGCCTGGGTGGCTCAGTGCGTTAAACCTCTGCCTTCGGTTCAGGTCATGATCTCAGGGTCCTGGGATCAAGCCCCGCATCAGGCTCTCTGCTCAGCAGGGAGCCTGCTTCCTCCTCTCTCTCTGCCTGCCTCTCTGCCTACTTGTGATCTGTCAAATAAAAAAAAAAAAAATGTAACCATTTACTTTTCCTTTCAGATTAACAAGCAGAACATAATTACAAGGGACAGAATTCCCAAATACACATATTCTTGACGGTTTGTTTCCATTAGCTCCTCAGAATCAACAGCTTGCCAACTTTCAGGACAATTAGTTAACAGGCATAAGCCATTAGTTTGTAGCTAATAGGTATAAACCATGTATTTATCAGACATTTACAAAAAATAAGGAAAAACAAAGTATTTAAGATGGAAAAAATATTGAAGCTCAAGGGAAGAAATACGTAACTTAAAAAAACAGATTTCACTGTACAAATGGAAGCTATATGCTCTATCGAGGATGAAACTAACAGTTTTAAAATACTAATCTGCCAACCGGTTAAAATGACAAAGCTACTAATTCATTTGCTTTTTGCATTCTTCAATTCCATTCCGGCAAGCTAAAGAAGGAAATCTTTATCATTAGGCATTTCTTCTCAGGTACCCCCGTAAGACTGGTCCAAAGGAAAGAAACAGCAGAACGTAAGTTGCTCTGAAAGAATGCCTAAATTTTGTAATTGTGGAAGAAGTGCCCAAACCGAAACTCCTTCAACATTAAAACTAGCAGAGAACTGAACCATGCACAGAAACAAACCCAGAGACTTCATAGGTGGCAACAAAGATCTTTTTGTGATGCCCTTCTGAGGCCTAGTAGAAAAGGGACAAGAGCAGGGC
This sequence comes from Ailurus styani, assembly GCA_002007465.1. Lineage (NCBI taxonomy): Eukaryota > Metazoa > Chordata > Mammalia > Carnivora > Ailuridae > Ailurus > Ailurus styani. The sequence continues at coordinate 67,729 of LNAC01000162.1, forward strand.
AGTAGCAAACGCGCCACCCTGAAGCCCTTTCTCCCGAACCACATATGAGGGGCCGCGTTCTCAAGCTACTGGTATCTTCCCTAAAAACTCAAAAGGGGAGGGGCTCTCCCTGCTCTAGGAACTGGACTGAGCTTCTGGAGGGCCGTCTCGAGCTGCACGCACCCGGACCGAGGGAGGGCGACAAGCAGAGGAAGAGGATGTCTCCACCGCAGGCGTAAAACCGCGGGGAGAGGGGAATAAATCGTACCGGTTTGCCTCTCTCGAATGCCGGCTGCTGCCGCCGCCGCCGCCGCCATCTTGACTCCCACCATCCACTGCACGGTTGGCGAGCGCAGCCCGAGGATGACGTGGCCGCCCCGACTGCCCCGGAAGCAAAGCCCGGAGGGGCGGCCCGAGAGAAGCTCTTGGGGGCTGGATCCCGCCTCCTTCAGCTTTCCTCAAAACTTGGGAGACCCAGGGTGTTAAAGCCGGAGCACCTAATAATGTTTACTTTTCAGCTGTGAAATAGTAGGGATTTTTATCCTATCTAATCAAGCCACAGCTTCTCAAATGGTAACTGCTTAAATCGAACTTTTAGGGAGGAGCGTGGTGTTAGTAATTAAATACTAAATTGGTCGTTTTCAGATCTCTTAAGTGTTGAGAATGCTCCAGGGATTTAAGGATCACTAAAGTAAACGAAGCTCCAGGAACAAAATAAGCGTTAAAATGCTAGCTCATTTCTCTAAGTGCAGCAGAGGTCTCCCCTTTGTCCCCTTTATCGGGGAAACAGTTGGGGAGCATCGCTCTAAATTCTGGCAGATTTCCTAATCTCATGTTAGGCAAAATGTTCTAGTTCTATGCTGTTGTTTTGCCTACATGTACACATGAGCTAGGAAGCTACAAAATGGCAAATTGGTATCCTCCTTCCTTCCTTTTAAGTAACTGCAAGATCACATAACAGGTGGGGGAGATTAGTGGACAGAGCTGGTATTTTAATACACGCGTGAAAAAAAATACACCCGTGAAGCCCTTGATGGCGAAACGTATCCGCTGATTTTAGTTTTCCTGTAAAAAAAGTTTTTCCACTTTATCGAGGTATAACTGACAAAATTTGTAAAGTTTACGTCGTTATGATTCAAATGATCAAATATGATTTGATTTATAACACTGTGAAAGGATTCCCCCCATCTAGTTATCACATTCATTACCTCACATATTTATCTTCGATTACTTTGGTGAAAATATTTAAAACCTACTCAGCAAATTTCAATTATACAATAGTTATTAACTGGAGTCACCGTATTATATATTAGGTCTCAGACCTTATTCATTTTACAGTTTAACAGTTGTCACGGCATCAAATAAAAAAAAAAAAAAAACCAAAAACCCTCCAAATTCATGGAAATAGACCAAGACTGGCTACCAGGGGCTGGTGGGAGGGAAAAATAGGTTGATAAAAGTTATGAACCTACATTTACTTTAAGAATTGCATCACCTCACATTTTTACAGCTAATTGGCATATTCACTAAGAAATTTACTGTTGGGGGCGCCTGGGTGGCTCAGAGGGTTAAAGCCTCTGCCTTCGGCTCAGGTCATGATCTCAGGGTCCTGGGATTGAGGCCTGCATCGGGCTCCCTGCTCAGCGGGGAGCCTGCTTCCTCCTCTCTCTGCCTGTCTCTCTGCCTACTTGTGATCTCTCTCTCTCTCTCTCTCTCTGTGTCAAATAAATAAAATCTTTAAAAAAAAAAAAGAAATTTACTGTTGGAATATTATTTACTCTTTTATTCAGTGTTATTTCGAAGGAAACACCCCAATGATCTAAGTGTACTGTAATTAAACAGAAATGACAATTCCTGCCCTAGGGGAAAGTTCTACTTCATTGTTGGTCTTCATGGAATGTAAAACATACACCTCATCATCTTCCAATATCTGAGAGCCCAATCTTGTTCATTTGTGTACTTTCACTTTCAAATGCAAATCTATCAGCTAACCATTTCAGTTCTATCACAGACTTCTTCCCAAAACTATGAGTCATATTAATATAAAACATTAAGACAATGTTTAACATTTATATACAGTATATACATATGAAATGATAAAAACTGTCCTGACCAAGGAGTGCACATAGGATGGACAAAAGTACGTATAAAAAAATATACCCCACAAAATGGTGGCAGTAGACAATTAGACCCTGTAAGGCTGAGACTGAGAAAGGAATTTGTTATGCACTCTTAGAATCAAACTATGGTTTCAAAGCGTTAACTTAATTTACTGTAGACTTTTTTTTTTAAGATTTTATTTATTTATTTCACAGAGGGAGAGAGATCACAAGGAGGCAGAGAGGCAGGCAGAGAGAGAGTGGGGGAAGCAGGCTCCCCGCTGAGCAGGGAGCCCGATGGGGGGTTCGATCCCAGGACCCTGAGATCATGACCTGAGCCGAAAGCAGACGCTTTAACCCATTGAGCCACCCAGGTGCCCTACTGTAGACTTTTAACTAACTGGCTCTACCTATCTAGATTTTTGGCTTAAATAATTTATTCTGGCAATTATTTTACATTAGGGAATAATTTTAACACAGAATGTCTCAGAATGGCTCATTCAAGAGAGGTTCTCAGGTGTCAGTCAACAACTGTTTACAGGATCTCTCAAATATGAAAAAGATCTTTTATCTATTTAGTATTGCCAGAATCTTAACCTCAATAAATTCTAACAAGTTATTTAAAATAGTTCATATAAGCACTTCACATTTAGTAGCATGAACATATTTATTTAGGAACATCATTTTAAGTATCATGTTTTCTGGTTACATCTGAAGTCAAAAAAAGGAGATGGGGAATAGGCTGCCACATCAACTATCACCTAGCATAATACCTGGCATACAGTTAGTATTGGATGGGATATATTTGGCAACTGCAAAAGATAACAGTCAAAATGAGAACTTGAAAATCGGGTCTTTTCAAAGCAATCCAAATTTTTCTAAACTACATATACATTCAAGTAATCCATTATACAATGTGTTGTTCTACTACTTTGTATTGAATTACTTGAAGCATAAAACTTTGTATTGCATTAAAGTATAAACACTAGTGTAACAGCTTATTATAAAACAATGAAGAATGTGATAATCCCTATATAAAAGAATCATACATAAATAGAATTTTGTTCTAATCATTTTCTTGTAGTGACTAAATACTAAAGGCAAAGTCATGAGAAAACCTATTGTAATCTCCTTTACTTAGCATTCAGCATTGAGTACAATAGCTTCCACAAATTTAGGGAAAAAATTATTACAAGTTTGGCATAAAGTAGAAGCCTAATGAATTCTCAGGTTAGTAATCAAATGAAGGCTTTTTACTTGACCCAAATAATGGCTTATTCATAATATGGAAATTAAATATTACAATGTATAAAATCATAACCCAGTTTCTGATATTTTAAATAAACTTCAACCTTAAATACTAAAACATTAAAATGACTAAGTAGAAGAATAGTAGAGAATTGTATAAAAGGTCTTCAAATGAACTTCCCATACCAAAAGGTTTAAAAAAAAAACACAATGAATTTAAAACTAATCCAAGACTACTAACAGTAGATGTACAATAGATTACTTTATGGTTTTCCTCAATATTGAGAGTAATAGAAAACAAACCTGAAATATATGGCATGTAGATGACTGAAATGGTTAAGGAATACAAATATACATTTATAAAGCTTTATAGCATAATAACTTTTAAAAATCAATGTAAGAGTTGTGTACTGGCTAGAACAATGAACAGAAAAAGAACATCACAGTATCAACCATGTGACATAGTAACACTGCAGAAAATAAACAACCTATAAGATTCTCTACTATGCCTTGACTATACAGACTAAGCTAAAACTCAAACTAATGGAACATCATTAAACCTAGAAAATGCTTTGCAATAAGTATGCTTCACTTTAGAAATGTGAATATCCTAAATTAGTTACATCACCTTATCCCAAAGGCCCTGTCTACACATAAAATAGTGAAATGAGGGACTGAATGAAATACTGTTTTTAATTATAGTCAACCCAAGCACATCGCTTCCCTATCACCCTATCCCACCCCACCCAAAACCTGTGTGAATGTTCATCAGTTTTAATTACCACTGTAGGAGAAATTAAAACTACAAATGAACAGAAAATAGCTTTAATTAGATTTTTTGGTTTCTACTGGTTTAACGGCTTTTTAAATTTTATAAAAACTAGGTATGGTTGAAAAATATCCAATTTATCAACACATTTAGAATAAAAGCTATATGGCAAATTTGAAGTTTATATTAGATACTCAAACTCTTTTCTTAAACAATCCTTGAATTACTTTTGATGATCTAACAATTCAATATAAGGCAAATAAATGTCTTGTATAATGTTCTTAAAAACTTCAGGTTAAAATGAAACTTTAATTTGCTGGGTCTGTCAATAAGTGTAACAAAGAAAATTATACTAGGATTATGTTTTAGTTTTCCTTTGGTATTAAGAGATACATCACCAGTATCAAATCAATCCTGTTGTTTTTCTTTGAAAATATAAATAATTTAAGGATGTCTTGGGGAGGACGAGACTTATGATGACAGTTGATAACTGCTTTGTATATAAAACAAAAATGGTTAAAACCAACTTCTCATGATTTAACTCTCATCCAATTTAAATTTACTTTGGTGGAAAACCCATTTATGTTTGATAATAGATTAGGGACATAAAACTTTTCCACTTCCTTCTTTTGCAAGAGTATAAACATGGGGACATGACTATGGGACTATATATCTTCAAATGGTTATTACATGATTTCTTGTTACTTTAAGGTATTCTTTGACTTTTAGTAACATTAATAAAGTTTAAAAAGAAAATAGTTTATAGTAAGAATGAATGAAACATAGTAGTTAATTCTGCATGGTGAGATTAGAGTGGGTTTTTCATTCTATTTGTATTTCTTTCTTACATATTTTTTCCATTGCTTACATAATAAAGATATCTTTCAAGAGCAAAGTAGGTAATGTATAATGCAATGGTACCAGCTTACCTATTATACAACCAACTCAAAAATAAATAACTGTCAAAGAGTCAAACCTATCACATGGCAATCCACAAAGATAACTGACACACCCCAAATGATTCTGGATCAGACACAGAGTGGTTTAATACCACACATGGGACAGAGAGAAAAAAAGAAAATCCTATGATTAAAGCTAAGCCTTTAAACACTTTTTAAGGTATTTTCAAATATATTTTTTCCACCTCAGAAGTGTTCTTAAGACTATGGAATGTCCATAGGTTCTACAATATTTGTGCAATTCTGCTTTTTCATATAATACTTCCCATTAGGCATAATATGATTGGAGTATGGGTCTGTTTCAATATAAATCAGTAATCTAAAAACATTTTTAACCAATTTAGTGCCATCCTAGGAAAAATACTTATAACACATACCCCAAAATATATGCCTTTGATTTATATAACATGATATATCAATTTGCTTTTCTATTTAATGCTTTAAAATAATAATTTGAAAATTTTATAAAACTAGAAAAAACACTGTGGCATCCGATAGCTAATCCTAATTTGCAGAAACAGTGAATACAAGTTTTTTTCTTATATATATATATATATATATATATATATGCCATGATGTTATACTTGAAAAAAGTCTGTACAGCTGTTTTAAAACTATTTATATTAAAGTTTATGATGCATGTATATTAAGAAAATAGAAAAATATCAACTTTGACTGGTACACGTTAACAAAAAAATTTTTTAAGCTTAAGTGGCCAAAACATTCCTTTATGTTCATATAAATTTTATTGGGCCAAGAAGCTGACAAGTTTGTTCAAATAATGGACGGATTTCTGAAACAAAAAGTATCAATAGCAGCTTTTAAAGAAGCATCTTTGTTCAAAACATTTTAATGTCCAACGTAGTGAGAACTTTCTTCCTTTTCTAGTCTTAGAGTGTTTCTTATGGCAAAATCCATGTTTTCCTGAAATTCTTGATACGTATTGGTTATTGGAAGAGCTAAACAGTTATTACACTTGTTCCCAACAGGAAAATCCATATGAAGGCACTCAATTGAAGGAGTAGGTTTAAATCCCGCAGGTGGAATGGAACTGCAACCAGTTGCAAAAATAAGAATGTCTTCCATTGTTATTGCAGATTTACCATCTGAAAAGTTTACCAAAAAAGAAAATCCATGTTATATATATTACTATCAACATAGATGCTTTCCCAGTTAGACAGGGAATATCTAAGAAACTCTAACATCTATCGATCTCGGGCAAAATAAATCACCAGATCAAGTGTAGTAAAAGGAAAATAGTACACTCAATAAATGTTTACTTGAATCTCAAAATATAACTCAGAAACTCATTTATTTGAACTACTCATTATATATTTGAATGTCTTCTCTAATATAAAATTATTATATAATCCAAGAGGTTCAGGGGGCATGATAATAAAAATAATTTTAAGCCATTTTTAGATCATCACTATTTGATATACTAGTTCATCAAACTCAGAGAGGAAAACTAAATGGTATAAAACAACTAAATAACCTAGCTAAAAAAGAATTTCAACTCAAATTTTTCCCACTCTATTAAATAGAATGATTTTATATCGTTAATGCTCAATGATATTTAACTCAAAATTGAAAAAGATGAAATAGATGATAATGAGCTTTAAGATTATTCTGTGTTGTGGCAGTCACCCATATAAAGTTTTCTAGGACGAATGCCTTTCACATCAAATTATCTAGAAGAAAACAAACAGCAAAATTGAAATTTACTCTGTAATCTTTCCTATCACTTTGAACTCATATACACTTGTCTTGAAATAAATTTTGTAAACATGGAGTTAGCAGATGAAAGTCTTATTACCAAAAAGCAAAATTCAAAGAAATAAATTAACATACTAAAACCAGTGTCCTATGACAGTTAAATAAAAATAAAACATCCGCATACCCTCAACAGCCTGTAAATAACTGTTCCAAAATCCCAAAGCCTGTACGTCAGGTAATGTTCGTACTGTAAAAAGATCACTAAGTATTTTTGCAGAAAGATTCTCGGGTTTATGACAGAAGATGCTATAAAAGGCTTCTGGGTAAGTCTGAATTTTCTCCAAAACACCAAGAGTTTTCAGACCCTGCTTAAAACTTAAAAGAAGATAAACAATAAGCCAACCTTCATACATGTATTTGGTACTACAGTTACAAATTAACATTTCTAGCTAATTTATAATATATAATAATATATATATGATACGATACTTTTAAATCAATAACAAGCAAGTATATTAATATAAAATCAATTTTATCTGCTCATTTTGACTTCATAAAAGTTTTAAAAAATAATAAAAAAATAGAAATAAAATTAGGCTAACAATTTTTAAGAGAAAAAAGTAGACTTGTGAAATATTTTGCACTTCAAAGCTAGAGTATAAAATGAAGTTTCCTAGAAACTGCAAAGAAAAAGAGTAATAAATCTAAGCCACAAAAAAATTAAACTTATGTATGGCTAAAAAGAAATTAACAAAGACAAAACAAAGTGGGAATATGTATGACAGAAAACTAATTTCTCTAATATACAAAAAATACAAATTATTTTTCTAAAAGAACAATTTAATAGGAAATTAGCAAAATACGAAGGGATAATTAACAAAATATAAGTAAAAAGTAAATTATTTTAAATGCACATTCTCACTAGGTAGGAAAGAACGGAGGTATATTTTTATCTATCAGACTGACTAAGCCCTACCTGTGCCTTTGGATCCCCTACCCACCTCCTCAGGTTCATCCTGATGAATCCTACAGATTCATCTCCCTTCTACTGGGTCATTCTCAAGAGCACAGAAATGTGCTTATCTTTCCCATCTTTAAATGGAAAAAAAATTCATTCAATCCCATGTTTTCCTTTAAGACAACCTATTTGAAAAACTTACCATTATTCACTATCTTCCTTTGCTAATTTCCAACTCACTTTTATTCCACTCCTGTCTACGCCTGAGGAAAAACTGCCCTAACTTATGAATGATCTCCTATGGCATCAGTCTTCCAATTTCCCTTCTTTCTCTGGCCAGATCTTTTCAGTCTCTTACAAAGCTTCTTCTTTATTTTGCCTTAAATGGTGATGTTTGTGTCTCATGGATCTGTAACAAGGCCAATTTCTTCTTCTCCCTTATCCTCTCCCAAGGCTGTATTTAGCAGGTATACACTCATCACTATAAAATCTATTATTTCAGGGAGCCTGGGTGGCTCAGTCAGTTAAGCATCTGCCTTCGGCTAAGGTCATGAGACCAGAGTCCTAGGACTGAACCCCACATCAGGATCCCTGCTCTAGCAGGGAGTCTGCTTCTCTCTCTGCTCCTCATCCTGCTCATGCTCTCTCTCTCACACAAATAAAAATCTTAAAAAATAAAATTTGGCTTGTCTTAAAAAAAAAATAAATTAAAAATAAAATAAACTCTATTATCTCTAGCCCAGAAATATATCCAACAGGTTAATGGGTACCATATATTCCAAGTACTCAAACTTATTAAGTACAAAAGAAAGTTAATTACCTTACTACTAAAATCTAAACTATAATTGATGGTATATGCCTCCAGTATCCATCAAATTAGTATAGCTAAATCTAAAAGTCCTCCTTACCTGTTTCCTCTTCCACTTATTACCAAGTCCTATGAATTTCCTTGTCTGAAATCCCTTTTATCTGCTCATTTCTCCCTATACCCCTTTACCAACTTATTACTAACCACATGCAGAGGAACTGCTTTATCAGGTGTACAAATTCCCAAGTTCATTTTCCACTCTGTAGCTCTAGGCACGTGCCAGAAATAAACCCCAATACTGTCATTTAGCCTGAGGTAGATGAATGGAGTCCTAGCCCCCCACCCCCAACCCCTGCCAATAAGTCTACATCCTAGTTCCTGGAACCTATGAATGTGATCTTATTTGGAAAAAGATTCTCAGCAGATAAAATTAAAGATCTTCAGATCATCCTATCTAGATTACTTGGACTGGCCCAAAATCCAATGACAAGTGTCTCTATAAGACACACAGAGGAAAAGGCCATGTGATATCGATTCTAAAAACAGAAGTATTTACTACCATGGAGTGGTAGGTAGTATTTACTACCATGGAGTATATATCGCCAATTTAAAAAAATGACTAGGAAAAAGGGTGGATGATATGTTACTATTTATCTAACAAAAGAAATTAGTACACATAAACACATATAGTTATCTATCACTTAAAAAACCAACAAATAATGGATAAACAATAAAAGTCACTAAAATGATGACTGCATAGGGGATGAAAAGTGGATGTGATAAGGATGAAAGCTATACTTCTTTGAATATAATTTGTATCATAGAGCTGAGTTCTTTTTATTTTTTTTAAAGATTTTATTTATTTATTTGACAGAGAGAGACACAGTGAGAGAGGAAACACAAGCAGGGGGAGTAGGAGAGGGAGAAGCTGGCTTCCCGCAGAGCAGGGAGCCTGACATGGGGCTCGATCCCAGGACCCTGGGATCATGACCCGAGCCGAAGGCAGATGCTTAATGACTGAGCCACCCAGGTGCCCCGAGCTGAGTTCTTTCAATACACTTTCATTATAGATTTGGTTTGGAACCATGTAAATATTTTATGGAACTTTAAAAAAACCTAAATTTTTAAAAAATCACTAAAAATGAAATAAAAAATGAAAATAAAATGTATATACAGTTGACAGTATAACACCACAGGATAAATATTTCAAATGTCTTTAAAATACAGTAATTTAACTACACAGTCCTAGAAAAATAATGTTAACCTGTTTTTAATAATATGTTATTGGTGATAATGCTGGTAATGTTACTTGAGACTATTGTTTATGAAGTGTGGAATAAATCAAGTGAGTAATTATTTCATAGTCTAATTCTCCTGTGTTGTTGAGTTGATAATGGAGATGCTCAACATGGGACAAAGAAAGGGTTAAAAATCTTGTAGTAGTGAATTTAAAGTATCAGTAAAACTCAAGATGTATTTTACCTTAAAAAACTGAAACCAAAACCAAACCAAACAACCCTATATGTCCTAGTTTGGGTCTACTGAAAAGGCCTACAATGAACAATCTGGCATAAATAAGCATCCCTAGCATCCAGATTGTATTTTGGAAATATCATTCCCCATTCAAAGAAACAAAGGTTCCTCAGTCCCAAACTCACAAAATGAGCCTGAAATACCCTGCTATATACCAAAAAAGCTATTAAAAATCACTAAGGTCAACATCAAAAGAACTCAAAAGAAACAACATAAGAACATTTACAATGGCCAAACATGGAGACAATGAGAACTCCGGTAAGGTTAAGAAGTATAATGGCTGTGAACATATCAAATATATTTAAATCTATGGGTTAATGATATTTAAAATTTTTTAAAAAATGATCACTTCTAAGATGGTATTATGTCTGGAATTTGCTTGAAAATAATCCTGAAGTTAGAGTGCCTGTGTTCAGTCGGTTAAGCATCCAACTCTTGGCTTTGGCTCAGGTCATGATCTCATTCATTGGGTGTGGGGTCAAGCCCCACATGGGTCTCCATGCTCAACGGGGAGTCTGCTTGAGCATTCTATCCCTCTGCCCCTCCCGCCACGGGCACCTGCTCTTGTTCTCTAAAATGAATAAATAAATATTTTTTAAAAATAAAAGAAAGAGAAGTGAAGAGAGGAGAGAAGAGAAGAGAAAAGAAAAGAATCGAATCCTGGAGTCAATAATAAAGGTAGGCTAGATGAACAAGACTGGCTACAGGTTGATAGATAATTATTAGATCGGTGTGGTAATTGCATGGTGTACCATTCTGCCTACTTTCATATACATTTTACATTATTAAAACAAACAGAAAAATGTGAAAACAACTGTAAGTTTTCAAACTTCTTTTAAGGATTACGAGAACAAAAAGTCTGAAGACCAGTGCTCTAAGCTAATAAAGAGCAAGACTCATATCTACCTTGTTAATCAAAGAATGTTTAGTACCTATTACCTAATAAAGTTATTAAATGAATGAGTAGAAATGGAATAAGTTGGCTTACATGCTAAGAATTCAAATTCTTTTTGCTATAGAAAGATAATTATAAGTTGAGATAATGATTACTTTTCCTACCCAAGCATCATACATTTATGCAATTCTGTATAAAATGGTTAGAACGGTAATCACCCTTAAGACATTAGTTTTAAAGGATTCACTTAAATTTTTATCAAATGTATCTCATGTTATAAGACAATCACTTTAAACATGTAATTTGAGAATCACATATGAACAACTTACCTTTCAAACGGTGCTTGGACTCTCTTAATTACATGATAAACTAGTATGTCTTTTGCCAACATATATTTATCACTTAATGAAGTTATAAGTCTTAGACATCCAATAAGCTCTAGGTAGTTATAGCATTCATTTACTACTGAGTTTAAGTCAGCCACATTTGTTGCAGTATTTACCTATAACAAAGAAGAAAATGTACCCAGTTTACTCATTTACTTGTGAATGATATTTACGTTTCAAATGACAATTATTACTTTATACTTAATTCTGGAGAACACCAGCGTGGAGTGAAAGTCTATCAAGAATTATTTTTTTAGAATAAAGGACAATCCAGTTTAAATAATAGTGTCAATTTCTGCCTTCAAGAAACCTACAGTCAACTGCCACTTTAATATAGGAAATTATTTACATAAGAGATAATAATTGACACAGAACAGTTACATAGCACTAGAGAGGCAAGTGAAATAACCTGGGATTTCATGAAAGAGAAAGTATCAGCTGTTAGACTTAAATGAGGGACTTAAAACAGGGAAAGAATCAAAAAAGTAGTTCAGGAAACAGTATAAAAAAAGGAACACTTGACCATTTATGTGCCAGACACTTTCATATAGGTTAGCTCTTTAAAAGAGTTACACAAGGAAAGAAAGATTAAAAATAGGAAGCAGTCAATTTGTATCCATTTGAATACAAAATTTCCTTTTTATCTCTGCTTTCCAAAAAACTCTTTTCCCAGTGATTTATATGATTTCCCTCATTCACTTCGGATCTCTGGTGAAATTCCAGAAGTTTTTCAACTACCCTGTTCAAAAGACTACCTTTACACACTGTCAGAGACTAATAGTTGGGTAAATATTACCTTTGTTCCCAAACCCACCAGCCTGAGTTTTAGTTGATAGCCAAACTTTCCTTGCAGCTAAATCTGGCTGTATGTGACTAAGCTTCCAAAAGAATGTGAGTGAAAAATGTGTCAAACTTCCCTGTACTCTACTTCTATTTCTTCCCTTAAGAATAAGCCTCATGTAGATGAAGATGATATCCTAAATGATTACACAGTGAGAGGAAGGAATCCAATTCCCTAGATGACTTGGTGTATCATAACCATACTGCTAAAAGACAAGCTGCCGAGGGACGCCTGGGTGGCTCAGTTAGTTAAGCGGCTGCCTTTGGCTCTGGTCATGATCCCAGAATCCTGGGATTGAGTCCCAAGTCAGGCTCCTTGCTTGGCAGGGAGCCTGCTTCTCTCTCTGCCTCTGCCTGCCACTCTGCCTGCATGTGCTCTCTCTCTCTCACAGATAAAGAAATAAAATCTTTAAATATATTAAAAAAAACACACAAAAAAACCCCACAAGCCGCCTAAAAGGCCAGACAACATCTTATGCTCTGTGGGCCATACAGTGTCTGTCACAACTACTCAACTTTTCCACTATAGTGTGAAAGCAATCAAAGACACATAACAAATGAGAAATGGGTTTGCTGTGTTCCAATAAAACTTTATGTACAATAACAGAGGCAGGAGGCCAGACTTGGCCTATAGCTATAATTTGCCAATCCCTACACTAAAATCTAGGTAACAAATTTTAGAGAAATAAAATATCTGTTGGGGTCTCTGTTATAGAAGCTTAGCCAAAGCTCCAAATTACTATATACCCCAAACATTATCTCCTTTCTCTTATTCTTTTTTATTTTTACAATACATTTTACTACACAAAGGTATATTATATATTTATTTATCTCCTGTGTTTCCTCTAAAATGTACATTTCAAGGAGGCAGCGACTTTGGTTCAGTACTGTATCTTCAGTGATGAAACAATATGAAGTACACAGTTATTTGCTGACTAAATGAACAAACATACATTGGATAGGGGCACAGAAACAAGAACAGATAAAGTCATGAGAAGAGCTGGAAGTCTTAAATACCCTAACGAATAGCTTGAACTTTGTTCAACAGGCAATGAGAAACCACTGAAGATTCCTAAGAAAGCAATGTTGTCAAAACTATACTTTTAAACGAATCATCCTGAATATTAGAATAATATCCTTATTGTTTAAACCTAGAAATAATTTGAGTTTGGCACAGTAAGTACATTAGAAATAAGAGTAAGTACATTAGATATAACTGAATATAAACTTCACTTTTTTTTTAAGACTTTACTTATTTATTTGAGAGAGAGAGAATGAGAGAGAACATGAGAGGGGGAAGGGTCAGAGGGAGAAGCAGACTCCCCCCTGAGTAGAAACCCTGATGTGGGACTGGATCCTGGGACTCCAAAATCATGACCTGAGCCGAAGGCAGTCGCTTAACCAACTGAACCACCCACGTGTCCAAACTTCACTTTTAGAGATACATGACTTGACACATACTGATAAATGGAATATGGAAGAATGAAAATGACCCTTCTCCAGAAAGGCATGAAAATAAAACTTTTTAAAAGAAAAATCAGGCAAAACAAACAAAAAACTCTGGGGAAAAAAACAGTTGTCTTAAAAATGTTGGGCTCAGTGTGTTAGAAAGACTCAGACCCTATCTGGATATTGAAGTCTAATGGCTCAAAAACACAGGTCTGGGAATCATTCAGAGAAGTATGGGCAAGAAGCAGCTTTCCAAATACTACGGAGGGAGGACTATTAGGATAACACGGACTAATACCCAAGTTTCAGGAGTAGGAAGAAATACAATATTAAAGAAAACAGAAGAGATGAACTGAAAGACAGTGGTGATTACAAAAGGAGATGGGGAATTAGAAAAGAAAGGCCTTTGCGTGTGGTGATTTAGATCCCTGGAATCAGTTACAAACTAGCTAACTTGGGAGAATATTCTGTGGGAACAGAAGCCTGACTACAAGTTAAGAAATGAGTAGGAAAGAGGAAGCTGAGTCAATGAAGTTAAACTAAAAGTACATGTTTTGGTAAAGAGGAAAAAAAGAAAAATCACTTGAGTTAAAGGATAAATTTAAACTACCATTTTAGGATGAGACATTTTGGGCCAAATGAAAGGACACACTTCCATGTTATTTACTTTGTGATTTTGAAACGGAAGCTTAACAAGATTAACTAATGTGCCCAAGGTCACACAGCTTATAGCAGCTATTTCAAACTAAAATCTGACTTCTGAGCATTTACTTTTAACCATTAAACTATACTACCTATTAACGGAGACAATGGATAGAGTAAGCTTAAGCAGGAAGGAGATTAAAGGAAAAAAAGTTGGATGACTTTCACTGTCAATTAGTTTCCAAATCACTAACATGTAGGCAATGATACTTACAGGGCATTATGATAACTAAACTGAGTTTGTACAGGTAATATGTAGTACAGGGCTTAATAAATGGTAACTATTTTTAGGTAGAAACATTGAGTCTCCCCACTTGTTTCCATAAAGAAATTCAGGCTGGTCCTTCTCTCCACCTATCACACTTATCTCCCTGTAGGAGTTAGACTATGTTTTTTGAGTGGTAAACCAAGTCCTTCCTCTGTGCAGATCCATCTGCCTATAGAAAGTGCAATTTCATCTGCCATCTAGCAGACAATAAGGAACCAGCCTATATTGTCTCTGGCAGGGTAGATAAATCCATATAACTATGAGGAGTGGTAACAAATCATTTTGACCACAGACCAAAGTCACATACATTATCTAATTGGTTATATCAACATTAAACGTGACCCTTTGATCTCAGCTGTCTAATCTTAACATCTATCTCTTAATTGTGAACTCTGCTGGAAATATTGATACCTCTTGATTAATGCACAAAGTATTATTCTATCGTAGATCCATCATTTATATTCATATAACTAGAATGTAGTCTGTATTTTAATAAACAAGTACATTTCTTACCCTGATTATAATTTGTGCCACGTCAAAGTCTGAAACATCATCTAAAATTGGTTGGGTATTTTCTGGTCCATAAACAAGGCAGTTAAACAAAGTTTTAGAAAAAAAACCAGGTGAAGGACCACCATGGACCAAAGAAATGGCAAGGATTTTGCCAGCTTCATAGTAAAGATTCTCTTTCAGAGCTGTCGATACAGATGAAAATACATCACATATAATTCTTTTGTTATTATAAGATAACCATCATACATAATGAATACATATACAGTAAATTAAAAATCCCAAAAAATTAAGACTTAGATAAATGTAAAATAATTTACAGGAACTAGAATCATGTATAAAATACAGATCTCACCTAAATGTATTTTTCTGAATACAAAATAACCTATAATAGAAAAATGTAAATACAGGAAATCTTTAATAAAAATCACATATAATTCTATCACAATAACCAGTATGCACACTTTGATGTGTATTTCTAGTATGTATATTAGTATACAAATAGTTGACTTCTGCTTTTTTTTTTACTTACTATATTATAAACTTTTTCTATATTATACACAATTATTCAAATCTATAGTTAATGATTGATTAAGACTAAATTATAGATGTGCTGCAAAGTAAACCATCTTATTACTGGCTACTTTGGCTAAGTTATATTTTCAACTATACGAGACACAATATTACAATCAACATCTATTTCCATATTCTTTTGTGTATATCTTTGATTATTTGATAAGTATAGACTCTTACATATGCTGTTAGTAGTTCATAGGATATAAACATTTTTAAGGCTGTTGATAAATAGGGATAAATTATTTTCCAAAATGGCACAAATTTACTCCCAGAAGTATATGCTATCTTACCTTGTCATCACAGGTTTCAATATGTTTTAAATTGTCATTTAAAATGTCTTAGCTACTAAGCAAAATAAGTCAGAGAAAAATAACATGTGATATTATACAGATGTGGAATTTAAGAAACAAAACAAACAAGCAAAGGGGAAAAAATGAGAGAGATACACACACACAAACCAAGACACAGACTCTTAATTATAGAGAACAAACTGATGTTTACCAGAGGGGAGAAGGGTAGAGGGGTGGGTGAAATAGGTGATGGGGATTAAGGAGTGCACTTGTCGTGCTGAGCATAGCGTGATGTATGGAAGTGTTGAATTACTACATTGTACACCTGAAATTAATATAACACTGTATTGTTAACTTGACTTAAAATAAAAACTTAAAAATAAAATGTTTTAGCTACTTTGATAAATCAAAAAAATATAATGGAAATTTTATTTTCTTAATATTGTTAAGAGCAAATTATTAATAAGTAACATTATCACTACATGAACTAATAAGAAAATCTCAACAATAACCTTATATGCTACATATTAGGAGTCAGTTTCTGTTATCTGTTAAATGAATTCGAGAGAGACTACATAATTAATCTAAGTATATAAAGCAACTGAAGTAGATGTGTACAAAGCTGAATTCAGATTTTGTGAATTCATGAACTCATCTACTGTACCAAAACTGTTTTGAGTTAATGTTACTGATTATTTGGAGTGATTTTTTTTTTTTTAGGGAGTTTACAATTAAACAGTGTGTACTATACATAGTACAAATAAACCTTGGTAGTTTCTCAATTATTTTAATGATGCTTTAGGCAATAGTAAGGAAGTTCTAGGGAATATATAGGAGAAAATTCAAGTGGAATGAAATAAGTCTTCTCACTTGTCTGAATTTCCTATTACAGCAAAAGTGGTATAAAAGCTCCTAAAAAAGAATGCTAGAATTAATCACTCTTCTGAAATGCATGTTTTAATTCATCATCAGAAGACAGAAAAGTATCATATACATAAATGTGCATGCATAATTCTCAAAAGCAAAAGTACATTAAAAAGTCTGTTAGATGTGGACCAGAAAATTATGTGATAAAATCTTAGGTTGTGAAGAAACATCCTATCTGCAAATTCCAAAGATGTGAATAAGGGCTCAAATAATTATCCATTCCATTTGGTGACTCTATTCAAATGAAATTAGAATGAATACAAAGTACATTTTTAAAGAAGTTACACTTAATTATAAATTCACTCCAAGGAGCATATTGCTAAAAGAAATTAAGCATATTCTTACATAAAATGTTTCACTACAAAATTTAAAAAAATATCATTCCCCTTTCTCTACTCTTCTGTGATTCAATCTGTATTTTACCACAAAGTGAACTACACATTTCAACCACAGGGACTGAATATTAATTCTAACCAGCTATCTTTTTCACATGGTATATTCAGCAGATACAATAATAAATAAAATTACCTTGAGAATTTAGAGACAAATTCTTTGACAAGGACCCTTCAAATATTGGTGAATTCTCAAGATGTTGCATTAAGAGACTTAGGAATTCTTGTTTTGATCCAGGATGCTCTCTTCCAAAATTATCATTTTCATTGACATATGCTACTTCAATTGTGTATGAAGGATTAAAGTTTTGATTTCTGAATCCATCTAAGGCACTATTCCAGATATTGGCTTTATTAATCCATAATCTTTTAGTTTTTTTTTTAATTTGAAATCCTAATTCCATCATTATTGTTGAAACTTCTCTTCTAAATTTATTGCCTTGCCTATAAAACATGAATTTAAACATAGAGGTTAAGTACTCTAAAGTACTTTACATGACACAGCAGTTATTCAGCCAATAAAAAAATAGAAAAATTAATTAAAAAGAAAATTCTTCTCCAGCTCCCACCCCAAAACAGACAATAGCTGTCATCAGAACCAAAAAGCTATTTGATTTGATTCTAAATTCTTGACTCCCTCCCCAATTTCCTCCTAATTAAAATCTAATATCATAAATGATCTATGAGAATATTGATTGATCATTATCTCAAATTTTATCAGTTCAGTGGATTCAGATGTAAAAGTCAGAAGCTCAGACTCTCACCCTCCTGCCCAATGGCTATAACAAACAGTTGTTTCAAGGCATTTCAAGTTTACTAGATCCTTTAAAAAAAATAGAACAAATGTAATCTCTGCTTACTCTATGCAAGAACCATAATTTTAAGAGATTACACAATGTATTTCTAATCATAAAGTTAGTTAACAGTAGAGTTAATATTATAAACACAACTCACAACCTTTTAAATAGTACTTTTTAGTCTATAGCTATAATTCTCAAAGTGTGATTCCAAACCAGCAGCATCAACAGCATCTGGAAACTTGTTAAATGCAAATTACTTTAAATAATCTCTACACCCAACATGGGGCTCAAACCTACAGTCCTGAGATCAAGAGTTGCATACTCCACTGACTGAGCCAGCCAGGTGCCCCAGAAATGCAAATTTTTGAGCCATCACAGCAAGTAAAAAGAATCAGAACCTCTGAGTATAAGGCTTAGCAAGCTCTTATTAAGACCTCCAGGCAATTGTATGGACCAAATCAACTGTCTCTGCCTCAATTTCTCCATCTGTAACTGAAATTAAAGTACTCAAAATAATCTCATTTGGAGCAATGTCCGTGGATCATCTTTCTATATCAAGTATAATTTTTTCTCATCATAAGACATTACAATCCCCAGTGAGAACCAGGCTTTGCTTTTTCTTTCTTCGCACACCCCCTATTCATTAATCCAGGTTGCAGGAAAACCTAAGTCTTTTGGAAGTATGACAATCCTTCAGAAATACGCCTTTGTGTAGCAGGTTGATTCCTTGTTCCTACCTGGAATGGAAACGCTGATGTTACTCTTTTAGAATATGATGTTAAAGCATGGAACAAGGAATCAAACTTCCCCAGTATAACATCTTTGGAAACCTACATATTAAAAGTTTTGAAAGTAATGTGGACAACTTTTTTGATACTAAAAATATTATAAAAGCATCTAACAAATTTTCAGTTAACACAAGTGATATCTTAAAACAGCAATTCTTCACTTTTTGAATAGTACTTCATATTCCACTTCTATCTATAAATCTAGTTATCAAGTTTTTTCACAGAAATACTCTTTACCTTCTAAGTTTTAACTTGATATTATTTTTCTTTAAGATTTTATTTTAGAGAGAGAGTACGCATGGGTGTATGTGCAGGGAGTAGGGGATGTGGGGAGATGGCAGGGGAGAGACAGAGGGAGAGTGAGAGAATCTCAAGGAGATTCCCTGCTGAGCATGGAGACCCATGTGGGGCTGGATCCCAGGACCCCAAGATCATGGCCTGAATCAAAACCAAGAGTCGGACAGATGCTTGAATGACTGAGCCACCCAGGTACCCCTAACCGGATACTATTTTTAACAAAAAAGTACTTCATCTAGCTACTATAGTTAGTCTTGCATATTTTTTCTATAAACTTCTTCGCAAAGCTACATATACTTAAAAATCCTAACTTCAGCTGAATAAATACCTGACATGATACTAGGTTATAATTCTAGTCTTATTTAAATGTTATGAATGATTTTGAAAGTTACTTATTTTACTACGTACAGAGGCGTACACCTGTAGTCCCAGGTACTCAGGAGGTTGAGGCAGGAGGATCACTTGAGCACAGGAGTTCTGGGCTGTCGTGTGCTATGCCAACTGGGTGTCTGCACTAAGTTTGGCATCAATATGGTGACCTCCTGGAAGCTGGGAACCACCTGGTTGCCTAAGGACAGGGTGAACCAGCCCAGGTAGGAAAATATGTATGCATTAATACAATACAATAATACTTGTAAGTATGCCTTAAAATTTCTAAAGAGTTGACATTTAGAGCTCTGACATTGACAGCAAATATATTAAGCAAATGATTACACAATTTAAAAACATCACTATATTAAATATGATTCCTTTCTTTCAACCAAGTAACATGGCATACTTGTTATTTGATACTATCTTGACAATGATCTATAATATGTATTTTACATCATGACTCAGTATACAATAAAATAAATTTCATATATATTCTATGTGCAATGCAATGTGATATTTTACATTCTATTCTATCCTGTTTTGTTTTCTCTTTTTAATGCTAGTTGCATTGACTCCATGATCAAATCTCGGTCCTGCAGTTTGAAAAACAGTCTTCCAGAATACTAAGGTCAGTTAATATTCTAAGTTATACATATAGCCACTTTCTAGTCTAATCTTCTCAAAATAGAGCTTTATAGGGATGCCTGGCTGGCTCAGTTGGGAGAGCGTGTGACTTTTGAGCTTAGGGTAATGAGTTCAAGCCCCACAATGGGAACAGAGCTTACTTAAAAAAAAAAAAAAAAGTGTTTCATATTTTTCTCCAATTCAAAATACATACCTCAGCAGATCTTTATGCTGGGCTCCAGGTGACAGTCTGGGTAATTTAGGTGATGATTCTTCCAACAAACAATCAGTTATTCCCACACTATTAGTGTTGGGTAATGTATGTTTTTTGGCTTTTTGGAAATCCTCTGTAGATTTAAAACCCAATGTTAGCATTACAGATATATAGGACGAAATTTTAAAATAATATACATGTGAAAAAACATCTTTATTCAAAATTACAAAATATTACCTGAATTGTAGAGAATACCTCTACATTCCAAACACTCCCAATTTTGTTCCCATGATCGTAATGAGGAACAAGCTAAATGTGTTCCGCTAGAACCACAACACTGACAGCGCTTTATTTCCCATTTGCTGAGGACATAAACAGAAGCAGATGTTTACATTTTGGTATTAACTTGGTCTAATTCCAACCACCTACACTGCCACAGGCCATCCTGTCCATCTCACATATGGACAATCCTTCTGCCAAAGGACGGAAAATAGGTTATCTGCTTTGACACTACACTACTCTTTTTTTTCTGTTTCACTTATGTTTGTAACCTCCTCCTCTAAATATTCACTAATTTAAAATACCTAAACTAAGTATCAGCATGTACATGCACATACACAAGACTATAAACACCAGAAATAGGATTAAGAAGGAAAAAAATTTTTTATATTTGGAAATTACTAGCTTATAGGGAAATTGCTATATAAATGTGGCTAACATGGAAGAAACATCGGTTAATATATTATCTTACCTAAAATATTATTTTTCACATTCATTGTGAGGAACTACTTCTGATAAAGCTTATTTAGACACCCAGTATTGTGCAGCTCAACAGGATCCAGACTTACTATCTTGCCCATATTTATATTCTCTTATTTGTTCCCTTCCAGCTCCACCTCCATGTTTCTCTACTGGACTGTGTAATGTATGCCAGTCCATACTCACATTTTCTGTATAGGTGTGGGTGTGGGGCCTCCTTTTTGTTTGGTTATGAGTATACCCTCTATGAACAAAAATGGATATACTCCCTGAGTGTGTGGATGTGTAGGTGATGACAGAGGTAGTTGGGGAGTGTCTGGGTGGCTCAATCGGTTAAGCATTTGACTCTTGGTTTAGGCTAGGTCATCATGTCAGGGTTGTGAGATGGGGCCCTGTGTCAGGCTCCATGCTGGGTGTGGGGTCTACTTAAGATTTTCTCTCTCCTACTCCCTCTGCCCCTCCCCCCATGTGTATGTATGTGATGCGCTCTCTCTCAAAAAAAGAAAAAAAAAAAGAAAAAAAGAGATAGTTGGATACCCTCCCCTCCATTAGGTGTAGGTGAATCTCTCTCTGTGGATATGGGTATGGAGGTGTGTGTCCTCTTTGTGTGTCTCCCCCACTTTCCCAGATAGTTCTGCCAAATAATGAAGAGAAAGAAAGAGGACAACTAACAAGAGTGCTTACTATATTCTGGACCCAGTTCTCAGTCTACATAAAAAGTTTAATCCTCTTAATTTTAAATGATAGGAAAAATCGCTATTATCCTTCATTTTAAAGAGGAGGAAACCAAGGCATAGAGGGGTAAATAACTTGCCCAATTAAGTTCACATGCCTAGTAAGTCCCAGAGTGGGGCTTCCAATCTAGTTTACCTGGCTTCGGACACATGCTCCTAACCACTACACTATGGTGCCTTTCAGCAAAACCACCTTCCTATCACTAGGATGAGGGAGTGAGATTACAAAAAAAAAAAAAAAAAAAAAAAAAAAGGCAGGTATTGTGTCCCAGGAGAAAAGACAAGGGAAAGCAATCTCTCAAGTAGCTGCCAGAAAGGAAAGGGAGTTCGGTAGCTACTGACTGGCGACCAGTAATATATAAGCAATATATATAGGTTAACTAAACAGCCCAAAATAGCAACACCTAGGTGACTCAGTTCATTTAGTGTCTGCCTTTGGGCTCAGGTTATGATCCCAGGGCCTGGGATCTGGCCCCACACCAGGCTCTCTGCTCAGCAAGGAGCCTGCTTCTCTCTCTCCCTCTGCCTGCTGCTCCTCTCTCTCCCTCTGCCTGCTGCTCCTCTCTGCTTGTGCTCACGTGCTCTCTCTGTATCAAAGAATTAAATAAAATATTAAAAAAAATAAAAATGCATAAACAATGAATCCTGGATCACTGAAAAAAAAAAAAGCCCAAAATAAATTTTGAAAATGTCAGTATTAGTAAATGTATTGTTTCTTAGAAATCTAAAGTGCCTTACTGTTTATAAAGCACATTTATAAACATTATCTCATCTGTGCCTCAGCACAACCCTTTAGAGGTTTACAAACAATCAGGGTCACCAGTCACGTAAGCAAGAATATACAGTACTTGACATCTTCAGTAAGATCTTTGCCCTTAAATAATTTTTAGTCTAATGACAAAAACAAATTCCAATAACGTCAATTGCATTTTAACAGGCACACAAAAGAAAAAACCCAGCCCAGAATGGGAAATCAGGAGTGGGAAGAGTGCTCAGGGAAATTTTCAAAGCTGGGAAGACATCAGCTGGGTCTTTGCAAATAAGAAATAGCTTACCCAGCCAAATCAATTTCCCTGAGAAACAAGGATCCCAATATTCTGTCTTGCACTATAAGTTTCAGCTTGCCATATTAAGATTGTATAACAGGGATTAAAAATTTATTGAAATATCCTCCATAAATTCAAGAAAACTGGATTTGTTTTTATTCTGCATCTTAAGAAATGCAAACAGTCTTGATTTCTAGTATCCAACACAGTATAGTGTACATAGAAGGCACAAAATAATGGTCAATTAAGATCAGAGCCAATATGTACTGACATTACAAAATAATAATCAATAAATTTCAAATATCAAACCCTTTTTATAGTGATCCAAAAGACACTGCTAGATTACTTTAAATTAAGCTCTAGAACAGTGCGCCATCCAATAGAAATACAATGCAAGTCATTTAATGAATTTAAATTTTTCTAGCAACCTCATTTAAAAAGGTAAAAGAAATAGGTGAAATGAATTTCAACGTTTCTAAAATATCATTTTGTTTGACATGTAATCAATATAAAAAGTTATTAACAAAATACTCTAAGTTCTTTTTGTCCTATTATGGGCTGAACTGTGTCCCCTCCAAATTTATAAGTTGAAGTCCTAAAACCCACTACACCTGACTATATTTGGAGACAGGGCCTTTAAAGAGATAATTAAGATAAAATAAGGTCATATGGGTGGGCCTTAATTTAATATTACTGGTGTCCTTATAGGGAAAGGAGATTAGAACAGACAGAGGGACAATTATGTGACGACACAACTAGCAGGGAACCATGTACAAGCCAAGGAAGGAGCCTTCAGAGGAAATAAAACCTGCCAACACCTCTATCTTAAACTTCTAGTCTCTAGGATTGTTAGAAACAAGTATCTGTTGTATGGCAGCCATAGCAAATTAAGACAGTGAGTCTTCACTATATATTTCACATTTATAACACCTCTCACTTTGGAATAGCCACATTTCAAGTGCTCAATAGCCACGTGTGGCTAGTAGCTACCATAGAGTTAGTGCAGCTCTAGAAAATGAAGCCTCATGAAAATACACCTCAGAAATAAGTTACAACTATGCTGATGGCAATAATTTCTCTGTAAACAGACGTAAACATGCATTTAATAAATACACCTCCTCTCAAGTAAAAACTTCAAACATCCTAAGAGCAAGACTACATTTATTAACTAGAAAACTACCTCCTCAGCTGACAGTTTAAATAAGTACAATAAGCACAAATGGACTTCCCAATATACCTATCAGGTGCATTATAGTCTCGCCCTTCTTTGCAGCGACATCTTCGGACATCACAATGCTCATAGTGCTGCAGAAGTTCTTGATAAGCATTTTCCTCTAATTCCCAAGATGCATCTCTGTAAACAAAGAAAGATATAAAATACACTTTGAACTAAAATGTTACATAAAAGGATTAGTAATGAAATCTAAAAACAAAAACTTTTCACATACTTGAGGACAAGGATAAAACTTTTTCTTTTTTAGAATGAATCATTCTTTTCAAGATATATATCTCTTAGTGTCATTTTATCCTGCAGTTAATTATTTTCACAGTGAATTTTCAAATGTTAAATGAAACATTTTCTAATTTTCTAAAACTTACATTTTTCCTAATATTTCACTTCTAATTTTTAAATTTCAAGTTTAATAGCATTATTTCTGGATTCCTCATCTGTAAGTATTAAGAAAATCCTTATTATATATTTCAAACCACATCTTGATTCTCTTAATTTATACATGCCATTTTGAAGTCTATTATACTTATGTATAAGTCAGTCAATTAATATTGTACACACTTGAGGTATTTATTAAGAGACTATAAGTCAACTAATGAGACATTAAAGTCACAGTCCCTGCTCTCGAGAACTAGCAATCTGGGAAGGAAAAGGAAGCAGTGGTAGGGGCAGGTGTGTATTTCCCCATTTAAGATGACTGATTCTCTATGACAGATATGAGTGATTACTTCCATTGTTATTAAATCCTACATTTAAATTATCTTTTTGTTAAAAGGCTAAATGGTACTCACTTTTCAGGAATATGAATTCCCATCCTCAGCATCTCTTTCTGAAATATATCACTATTATTGCATATTGTGCATCTAAAGAAAAATACTCCTGCATTTATTGCTTGAACCTATAGTGGAAAACAGAAAATCTATTGTTAACAATTTAACAGGATATCAGGTCATAAATTATAATAGCTAACAGAATATGTGCTACTTTTCACTTAATGTATTATGAAAACATACTTCCTATGCCAGTTCTCAAGCTTAGATAAATGAAGTTATTCTACTGCTAAAATTTTGAGATATTTTTTCCCAATGATAAAAAAAATAAATGAGTTGACTGTTTTTAGCTTTACACTTATCTTTCTCAACCTTTTTATTCAATGTTATTTCTGTCCCCACATATGTTGTCCATCATTCTTAGTGAATAAAACAGTAAAAATATTGAATTACTTCATCCAGGAGGAATGTTTAAATAAGTGTTACTATAAACATTCTTGGTTCTGTTTTTAACTCAGTCTCTAAGCTAGTTTTCTAACTAAAAGGGGAGAAGTATAAAACTTACTCTCACTGCTTCAGTAGACATACAGAACCCACAGGCAGAGGGTACTCAGGAACAGAAAACTATAAACCTACTAGAAAGAGTAGCCAATCCCCAATAAAAAAAAAACTAGTAGCACACATTTAACAACTATTTAACCCCTACTGTGTAGGTAACAAACACCATTCTATGTACCAAAAATAGAAACAAAATAACTTAGATCCTAACGTTCAAGGAATAATGGTGATACACAATTATAATACTTTGTAAAAGTGTGTGTGTGTTTTTTGAAGTATACACATGGAAGAGAAAGGAATAAGTACCGACCTAAGTATACCTAAGAGCCTGACAAAAATGTCACAGGAATAGTGAGGTCAAAGCTAAGTTTAGAAGAGGAAACAAAGGTTTTCCAGGAAAACAGGACAAAAGGCATTACAAGGATAGGGCATTGCACGTATCAAATCTCCATGGCAAGAGAGTATAATATGATCAGGGAACTAATTAATAATATGCTTAGGGATTACATGATGGCAATTACATTACATGTCTAACTCCATAATGAGGTTAGACAGGGAAATCAAAGCCAGTACTGTATGTGAAGAATTGATATAGTTTAAGGTATGCAGGAGAAAAGGCCAGTTAGTAGACTCCTTCAAAAGTCTAGTTATTATTATTATTATTTTTTAGGTGTCTAAAGTTAAATCACAGAGGGTTTGAGGCAGAGGTTAGCAACAAAAAAAGATACACATAAAATATCTATTAGATAGGCCTGATAGACTTGGGAATGGTTTATGAATGATAAAAAAACAAAAGAATTCAGGGTCAAAAAACACTAGTAGTGGGGCACCTGGCTGGTGTGGTTGGAAGAGCTTGAGACTCTTGGGTCTCAGGATCATGGGTTTGTGCCCCACACTGGATGTAGAGATTACTTAAATAAATAAAATTAAAATAAAAACAAAAATAAAAAAACACTAGTCATAAGTGGGACACACACACAAAGAATGTGGGAGGAAAGCAACAAGTTACTGAAATTTCTGAACCTAAAGGGCCTTTAGGAATAACTGTACACAGATATCAAGATCTTAGTAAATAGATACAAGGGAGTGTCTAACATAAAGAAAAAAAAAAACCAACATAGGGCATAAGATACAAGACCACTGCAATGATGGAGAAATCCAAACTGAACAATAGTGGCATTTCTCTATATACACAGAATGAGGTTAGCTTTAAAATACTAATCTGCACTCTCTCCTTATAAAATCCCAAAGTATATAGCATTATAGAGGTCACAAATGATGAAATATGCATAACGACATATAATTCTCATTCCACTACATAGGACTCTTCTTCCTTCAACTCTTATATTAATATTAATGAAGTTCAGAAATTAAAAATATTTTTCTTCAGATATTGTTATATGACAGGATAGACTCCATTCACTATTTCAGTTAAGACTTGTTACAAAATGGAAAAGGCACTGTAGCTCCTTTACAGAACATGACTGAAGAATTAGTACTTACTGGTCTCTAATCAAGTAACAATTAATTGCATGTTCATATTTATGTCATAGAGAAGTGTCCACGTGGCTGTGATTTTATATTATATTTGCATAAAGTAAACCTACATTTTTATAAGTAAGGTTATTTTGACTTTTTCATGACAGCATTAGAAATATGTTATTTTCAGTGCTCAAAAAGAGCCCTATGAATACTAGAGTCAAGTTTGAGAACCTCTGTGTTTCATTACCAACAAATAACTGAAGCAAATTTTTTATTTTTTTTATTTGTTGACTGAGGCAAATCTTAATTGTCTTAAAAAATAACATACACTTACAAAATTAACAAGATGATATATCTGACAGCAATTACATTCATTCAAATACAAAAGCTCAAGATAAATTACTTTTGTAAAATTCTCATACAATGTGAAGTTCTTCCTCATTAGGAAAAAATAACTTTTCATGGTATTTATGGACTACACACCCTGTATACTTTTATAAATACTTCTTTATAAGAAATAACAGAATTTATAAAATCTACCCAACAAAATAGGCTTCATCCTGACACTTTTAACAGAATAATCCTAAATATAAAAAAGTTCAAGACTCATGCAAAAAATTATAAGTAATCACTCAAGTACTTTTCTTTACCCAAATTATGTTTTTATTAGTAAAACAAGTAAAAATGGATTTATCAATCTTCACAGAGAAACTGTAGATGAAGGTGTAGTTTTAAAACAAAATGCACCATATATGTAAGGGCTTTGGTTCTATAGTCTAATTAACTAGAATTGTCATATTTCTTCTCATATTCCAGATGTAAAGCCTGAAAGTCAAGGCTTTGATATTCATATAGATCACCTGTAATAATCCTACTTACTTAAAAAATATCTATTTGCATGACAGTCATCATTATCTCCTACCTCTTGTTACATTTTCAGCACTTCCCTTCACCCCACTATAAGCATTGATATATAATTTCCTAATTGTTTTTTTTAATGTCTAGTTATTTCTTTTTCTTGATTTCATTTAGTTATATACATTCCTGGCCATCTGAATATTTACTCTCTTTAAAAAATATATCATCAAAATGAAGAGATGGTTTAAGGTTGCTTCAGTGTTCAAATTTTGCTTTTTCTTTTTCCAGCTTTTCTTCAGTTGTTCTAAACATGATTAGCTTCGTTTTACAAATACACAATACTGCCATCAAGTCAGGATTAGATACTGATGGTCCCAACAGTAAGGCATTTAAACTTCTCCAGAAACCAAGGCTGTCGATACTTCTGCTATTGCTGGTTTCAAAAACTGTATTCTCCCAATAGTAATCTCTTGTGAAAGTTCTGTAGGACACCAGGCAGATGAAACAAGTTTAACCTTGTTGCTCTGTCACTGGGTTAAAAATCTTTTAACACTGTGTTGTGTCACCTACTGCTAAAGTCAATATACGGTGTGACTTTATAGACACGAGTCTTGTAATATTTCCTGCAATTCGCTGGGCACCATCTATCTGTACATCTTTGCAGAACATCAGCACTTATGAGGGCAAACTGCAGAATAAGTAGAGGAAAGTTACTTTGTGCAGTTTCATTTCACTAAAGTTTTTTATTTTAAGGCACTGCTTCCCTCAGGTAAGGCTTAAAAAGGGACATGATTGTGCCTAATCACTAAAAGGAGAAAAGAAAATCAGTTAACAAAAGATTATTACACTATACATACAGAAATATAAGAAAATAATACAGAAGAAAAGAAATCACTTAAACTCGAGACTGGTAGAGTAGGAAAAGCTTTGGGATATTTCACTACATATTTTTACAACAATGCACGCCGCTTTCCTTTTCATCTTTAGACCCTAGATGCAGGCTGGCTTCACAGAGTGGAGACATTTTTAGGGAAGACAAAGACAAGGCCCAGAGCACCACAAAATCACGAAGTTTCTCCCCTGTCCATTAGCACCATGAGGCAGCAGTTTTTAAAGAGTTAAACCTTGTTTCTTTTCTTCATGTAAGTAGTATTTCACCTAAGGTTTTAAAAAAAAGAAAGAAAGAAAGGTACGGGGTGCCTGGGTGGCTCAGTTAGTTAAGTGGCCAACTTTTGATTTCAGCTCAGGTCATGATCTCAGGGTCCTGGGATCAAGCCCCATGTTGGGCTCCATGCTCAGCAGGCAGTCTGCTGGAGGATTCTCTCTGTCCCCATTCTCCCTCTGTCCCTCCTGTTGCTCACACTCTAGCTCTCAAATAAATAATCTTAAAAAAGAAAGAAAGCCACTGTTCTATTTCTTCATCCTATCAAAATTCAGAAGTGATATGAGAGGGAAAAGGTATCGGGCACTGAGTGTTATATGTTAGTGATGAATCACTAAATTCTACTCCTGAAACCAGTATTACACTGTATCTTAACTAACTTGAATTTAAATAAATTAAAAAAAAAAAAAGGTACTGGGAACACCCAGGCATTAATACATTGAGAATTATCCACAATGGGCTACTGGGTAACACCATACATGGTTAGGCAGCAGGCAATCAAGTCTTTCAGCAGATTACCTTTCATGTGATGAATTTCAACTGCCCATGACACTGGATTGAGGTATTATTACCTCTCTGGGCTGTTATTTAACATTAGCACAACACCATCTTGCCACACCTTCAATTTGACAAAATCCTATGAGGCCGTAGAACTTTGAGGACAGACTAGTGTCTTGAACTTCAGATGCTGATTTTAGAGATAGGGCCTTTTGGCTCAGAAATGCCTTGGCATCTTTCACTGTTCACAGCTGATTAAGGCAGTTAAGGATGGTTCAAAGAAATGCCGGCAGTGCAATTCCACTGAGACCCCTCATCATTTTCTGTGTCTTGAGTCCTTGGTGTTTTGATGGTGGACCTTTGATCTTTGGGTTTTGGTGGTACAGGATCTACAAATCCAATTTTGTCATAAAAGTTATGAACAGCACTAAAAATAAAATGTGGTCCTTGGGCTTGAAAAAGATAATTTCTTTGGTTAATGTCAATGTCAATCTGGAGTCGTCTATTGTAGATTCTTAACTGCTGCCTTTCTCTGAGTAAAGGTATTTGGGATATGGAATTTGATCTTTTCGGGTTAGATTATTTTCCATTTCATTGACCTCAGATTTTAGTTTATTCAACTTTTTCTTTTGAACGTCAAGTTCTCTTTGAAGTCATCCCATTCTGGGTTTTTAGTGTACCAACAGAGCTCGAGTGTAGGCAGCAGCATCAGATCCCATACTCAACTTCTGTGCTTCACTCATTCTATCCATGTGTGCTATAAAGTAGGGTCCATAGGTGCTGAATATTTTGTTTCTACATACGATGGTTTAGAAGATTTATAAATTCAACAACAGGGGACACCACCCCTGGTGAAACTGCAGGGGCTTATTACTAGGATAAACTGTAATTTTTAAAGTATCTTTTGTACAAGGTTGAGTGATCACTACTTGAGAAGAAGTTGCATAATTATTGTCTATTGTTCAACTCACTCATGCACTTTGACTATTATTAGTACTTTTAAGACTTTCTTGAAATATAAGAGGATTTACATCTCCTAACTTTCAAAAATACTTTTGTGAAAACCTGTAATCAATATAACATTTTATTTTACTAAACAATAATAAAAGCCAAGCTCTAAAAAACAGTGTTAAACAATTAAATCCTTTGTTACTCGGTATTCTATTAACTATAACTGTCTATCAGTTGGCACTTCCACACATGTACACTATTGTATTTGATGTCATCAATAAGTAAGATCTTTCTTAAATCTTTCAGAATTTTCTGAATCAAATAAATATTAAAGTGCTTAATGCTATATGTTTTTATGATATTTGCTAAAAATTTGTTATTGGGGGTGCCTGGGTGGCTTAGTTGGCTAAGCGTCTGTCTTCAGCTCAGGTCATGATCCCTGGGCCCTGAGTTGTGCTCCCTGCTCAGCGAGGAGTCTGCTTCTCCTTCTCCCTCTGCCCCTCCTCCCACTCAGGCTCTTTCTCTCTCTCAAATAAATATATAAAATCTTAAAAAAAAAAACCAAACATAAAATATCAGGTCATCAGGTTTGACATACAAGGTGGCTTTCAAAAAGAATACTTTTAATTCAGTAAACGGTAATCAGTCCCTGTCAAGAAGCTGTGATAAAATGCTTACTGTAGTTTTGTGGGTTTTTTTGTTTGTTTGTTTGTTTTTTTAAACCTTTTTTTTTTTGTATTTTTTTTATTTACTTGACAGAGAGAGATCATAAGTAGGCAGAGAGGCAGGCAGAGAGAGGAGAAAGCAGGCTTCCCACCGAGCAGGGAGCCCCATATGGGACTCGATCCCAGGACCCTGAGATCATGACCTGAGCTGAAAGCAGAGGCTTTAACCCACTGAGCCACCCAGGTGCCCTAGTTTTGTTTTTTTTTTTTTAAAGGCCTCAACATTTAAATATCTTAGCTTCCCGTTAAATTATCATTTCACATACCCTGGTGTTCTAAGCTTAAATATATAAATGAACTTGGGAATTAAATCTGTGTTTTATTCATTGTGAAATACAAACAAAATCCTCAGGTCAAAACAACAAAAACTTTTAAGCGTAAATAGACATTAAAAGGTAGTGTCCTAAAGTATTTATTAAAGTATTAGTTGTATACTTTAAGAGCAAATTTTATACATAAAATATGCTTTAATAAAGCTGTTTTTAAGTTATAAGAAGAGGTTAAATACACAGGTCAATTCTTTACAATTTAAAATTCAAATCAGGGGTGCCTGGTTGGCTCAGTCAGAGGAACACACAACTCTTGATCATGAGTTCGAGGCTCACATTGGGTGTAGAGATTACGTAAATCAGTAAGTAAATAAACTTTAATGAAATAAAATAAAATTCAAATCAGCAAGGAACAAATTTTATATCAGAAAAAGCTTACAAAAGAACTTACCTGTAAACAGTCTCTATGAAACCAAGCATTCTTACAACAAGGACTTCGTAATATGCTGTAAGTTGGAATAGGCTCAATAAATTCCAAGCAAATGGTACATGGTAAGGAGTCTCTATACTTATTAGATGTAATTATTTGAACAGGTCGATGTTTCCAACAAAATGACCTAAAAAATGTAAATTATTTAAGAACAACATCTAATAAATTATAAAATACAATGAGGCTAGCATTACAATTCACATTTATAAGAGGAAACTCATTTGTATTTCCCTCATAATTAACCTACAAGACTGGAACTTTGGCACTCTTAATCAGTCTCACAAACTAACCAAGGAGAGCAGGAGTTTCAGGATGTGAACCTTTTGGTGGTAAGACTTAATTAACTCCTAGAGGTGCACCTGGGTGGATCAGTTGGTTAAGAGTCTGCCCTTGTTTCAGGTCATGATCCCAGGGTCCTGGGATTGAGCCCCGCGTTGGGCTCACTGCTCAGTGAGGAGCCTGCCTCTCTCCTCCCTGCTACTGCTTTCTCTTGCTAGCTCTGTCCCTCTCTCAAATAAATAAATAAAATTAAAAGAAAAAAAAAGACTTAACTCCTAGAATTTCAGTAACTAGTATTATGTTGAGAATCCTATATAATATTGTTAGCAACACCATTATACTCAATATTATATAAAATTAAAGAAGGAACTTAAAAAGAAATATTTTAATTATGTAACACATAAAATATAAATAAAAACCTATTCGTAACCCAGTAAATTTATTTCCATTTGCATTTGCTAAACTGCAGTTTTGTACATGCTAACAATCCATTTAAAAGGTCAAGAATACAAAGACTAAAAGAAATAGCACATTCATAATATCAAATACTAAAATTCATAAATCTCGATGCTTAAAGCTGGATTCAGAAAGTAAATATTGTCAGGGGCACTCCAGGGCACAATTTTTTGGACTCCACCAAGTTTAAATGCTTTCAATTTACTCAATGAGAAATACATATGGCCTATGGAAGAAGAGTAGACCATAAATATAAAGAGTAACAAAAAAATCTAGATTATGTAAGATGGAAGTTTTTATAAAATATTAGTAAATTAACAGTTGCATATTATATTCTAGAGCTGAAAATTGAAGGTGAATATTAATTGTTAAGCCTATTCAAGACTGGCAATTCCCAAGACTTTGCAGATAGAGATGACTCCACAGAGGAGGAGGGAAGCAATTTTAAGTAAATAAATACATACATACATACATAACATATATGTGTAAACTCAGTGCAGCTCTGAAAAGAAATTTTACAAACGATATATATCACTGGGATATCCATATCCATTTTCCACTTTTCCTTAACATTCATCTTTCACATTCAACAATTAACTTACGCAAAATTCCCAGTAAATTGGAAAATACATTCTCTCTGAAGTCCACATGGGAAATGATAACTTCGTTTACATCGGGGTGCAACACATCCAATTGAAGCACCAGTTTTCTTGCAAATACAGCATTTCTAGAAGAAAATATGAAAAGAGGTCATAACATACAAAATCTGAGTAATACAGTATGACTAAAGTATAAATGAATATTCCTGCGGGGAGTCTGAAAATTATTTTCATAATACAATAGCTATGATGATGACAGTTTATTAAAGCAATTTCTGAAATAAACTGTTCCACCCAGAAACAGTCTAAAGACACTAAAGATTCACTCCTATAACAATTTCTGGTAAAAGAGTCATCTCTAATCTAACATGCAGATAGGACAGAGAAGCTTCTTTTCCTTCCTACGTGGCTAAAATATTTTCCAATAAAGGGTTTGTAAACATAATGGCTATACATTAAAGTTTCAAATCTCAATTAAAAAAACACATAAATAGGAAATATTCATCAAGGAGACCAGCAAAACAACACTAAAAGCCAATCTGTGTAAAAAAATCAGCTAGGATCACCCTATCCTAACCAAATGAAGAAAGTGTTACATACTTGTAATAGGTTACACAGTGAACCCCTCATCCCCCACAAAAGATATGTTCCAGTCCTTATTCTTGGTACCTATGAATGTGACCTTATTTAGAAATAGAGTCTTTGTTTTTAAATATTTATTTATTTTAGAGAGAGAGCTAGTGCATGTGCAAGCTGGGAGAGAAGCTGAGGGACAGAATCTTCAAGCAGATTCCCAACTGAGGATGGGGCCCAACCTGGGGCTCAATTTCACCACCCATGAGATTATGACCCGAGCCAAAACCAAGAGTGGTACGCTTAGCAGACTGAGCCACCCAAGCATCCCAGAAATAGAGTCTTTGTAAATGTAATTAAGTTAAAGATCTCAAGATGAACCCATCCTAGACTTAGGATGGTCCCTAATCAAATGATCGTGTCTTTATAAGTGAAACGAGAGGGAAATTTAAGACACATACACACAGAGGGTTCACACCATGTGAACATGTGAAGCTGGAAGCAGAGACTAAAGTTATGCTGCCACAAACCAAGGAATACCAAAGGTTACCAGCAGCCACCAGAAACTTGAAGATTCTCCCTCAGAGGTCCCAGAAAGAACCAATCCTTCTGACAGCTTGATCTGGAATTTCTAGTCTCCATAATTGTGAGAACAAATTTCTGTTTTAAATGACTCAGTTTGTGGTAATTTATTATAGCAGCCCAAAGGAAACAAATACAATACCGCTGCCACTAACTAAAATATAACACTGGCATATGAACACAAATACTAGTTGATTCAATCATTACTAAGATATAGAGCAGAATCTAAAACATCTTGGAACCTTTGAGATAGCCATTATAAAAATGGTCACTGATGAAGGGATTATACAGTCCTACACTGACCCATGAAGTACCACTAGGTTATTGGAGACTACCTTGCCAACATGAGGCTCTTCCAATAAACTGACATAAGGAACTCTATCTAGCTTAGTGTCACAAATAGAGACAACTTCTTCAGGATAAAGATATTCTCAAAGGTTCAAAATAGGAGAGCCTGGGTGGCACAGTCAGTTGAGCATCCGACTCAGTTTCAGCTCAGGTCATGATCTCAGAGTTGTAGGATCAAGTCCCAACTTGGCTCCACACTCAGTGCAGAATCTGCTTGATATCCTCTCTCCCCTTCCCTCTACCTCTCCTGCTGGTGCTCTCTAAAATAAGTAATTTAAAAAAAAATTCACAATATAGTCAGAGAGGAGGATTCAGATGTTTTAAGAAAACAGATATTTCCAAAACTGAGGGTTGTTGGAGTGGAGGGGGTGGGAGGGATGGGGTGGCTGGGTGATAGACACTGGGGAGGGTATGTGCTATATATAGTGAGCACTGTGAATTGTGTAAGACTGATGAATCACAGACCTGTACCCCTGAAACAAATAATACATTATCTGTTAATAAAAAAAATAATAATAATTAAAAACAGATTTTAAAAAAACCAGATATTTCCAAACTGCAAGGAGACCTTTTGAGGTCATCTTTTACCACAAGTTCACTATCATCAGGAGGTTGAGGAATTTTAATACTAATACTCTCACATGGTCCTTAGATGAATTCCACTGCTAATCCTTCTCCCAAGGTTTTCTCTTGTGTCCTACAGCCTCTATTTTACCATCTGGTCCCTAGCATCCTCAACATCTTCAAAAATAATTGCCTCCATTTTTTTTTTTTGCCTCAACTAAAATAAAGGTTTCTATATGCTTGCTTCCCTGATAGAATTTCTTGAATGAAGTTACTTATTTTCCTATCCTCCTTTACTTTTCATCGAGACTTGGCTAGGGCTAGTAGTAGGATATGGAAGAAGGCAAGGGGGGGCAATCAGAACATTATTTTAGTTCTCTGTTGCAGGTTGTAGGCCACGAATTTGCCTTCATACTTTAAAAAATCTGGTCCTTTGAGCCTGATGCTATCTACCCTCTGTCACCTACTAATTTCCTCCGCCCTTTGGCACCTTTCTCTGTATCTTAATTCTTGCTACCATTGTAAACAACTTCTACATTGATGAGACAACCTTTCTTTGACTTCTTCAACTATGATGTGTTAATACTCTCTATTGCTACTCCAGTGTAATAATGAATTCTCTCATCACCCAAAACTGCTCCTCCATTGAAACCGTGAGTTCCAGCTATATTCTCTGGACAAAATTCTCTATACTTTCAACTTTCTCATTTTCTTTTTAACCTTCTCGTTTTCTAACTTTCATTATTTCTACTCAGACCACATGGAAACCTATAATCCTCTCCTTGCATTTAATACAGTAGGTATCACGGGGAAGATTCACAAACAATAATTAAATGAACAAGGGGGTTAAAGTGTAGAATACTTATCTTGGAGAACAAAGGTACACAGTGTCACAGAATGTCCACACGAAGTGGAGATAAATTAAATTACTGGTCTGCATAGCTGTGTAATTTTCACCTCAACCCATCATGTCAACCTAACAACTGAGGTATAAAGAAATGAAAAGTGAACATCTAGGTTGACTGAGTGAAGTATGGTCATAATTCTGACAGTAGGAGTAGTGAAATGATAGATAGGTTGGAATAAAATAAGGAAGTGAAATCAGCAACATATATTATTCAGGGTTGGTTAATCCCACTTTTATTTGCAAATACACAAAAAGTTCTTCTAAAATTTACCTTATTTGACAAAAATAAGCATTTGTTCATAAAATCAAAGTCTTACAAGTTTCCGGTAGGGAAACCAATGGAGAAAACTTCCCTACTAAGGTCATATTTATGGTGTTTAGTGTAATGAGTAAAACAATTTACTTACCAGTTTAGAAGCCCTGTTCACTTCTTTCCTGATGTCTTCTATTAGAAAACCGTAAACTCCTTCTTCTTCCTTACCTCTCTGCCAAATTCCACTTGACATCAACTATAAATATATTCTCAATTAGAAAACAGACTTTAAGAAACTAGTTTGGGGGTGTCTGCGTGGCTCAGTGGGTTAAAACCTCTGCCTTCAGCTCAGGTCATGATCTCAGGGTCCTGGGATCGAGGCCCGCATCAGGCTCCCTGCTCGGCAGGGAGCCTGCTTCCTCCTCTCTCTCTTGCCTGCCTCTCAGCCTACTTGTGATCTCTCTCTCTCTGTCAAATAAATAAATAAAATCTTAAAAAAAAAAAAAAGAAACTAGTTTGGAATATATATATGTGTGTGTGTGTGTGTATAAAATGTGTGAATATATAAATATATATGTGTGTGTTTGTATATATTATTATACACATGTAATATATATAATGTTCCAACAAAAAGTGGACATAACTTGAATTTTAAGCACATCTTATCTATAATAGTTATTTTTCGTGGTCAAAGTAAGAGGCTACTCACATTCTTTGATCTGGAAGACACTGTACATTAACAGTTCATATAACCAAGGTGAATTCTAAAAGTTATTCCAGGAAATAACAGAAAAAGGAAGAATGCAAGGCAGAAAACATCTGTAATGAAGGTTTAGAAAAAAATGCAGTAAATGCTGAAAGGTGTAAATGTAATAATAGTAAACTTTACGGAGCTAATTCAGTTTATCAGTGATATTTCAGGCTAACTTTAAATGTAGCTGGATTCTGAATCATAAAACGTATATTTATGGAAACCTACTGAATCATGGCTAACATAAATGTTTGAGTTTTAAAAAATCTTTTAACTTCAAAAAAAAATCTTTTAACTTCAGTTTAAATATGTTAAGGAAATATGAATCAAGAAAACACATGGAAATGTGAATAAGAAATCCTGGCTTGCAAACCAGTCTCTCTGTCCAACTTTCTGGAACTCCAGGCAAGTAATTTAATGTCTCTCACCTTAAACACAAAAATAAAAACTGTACTAGGTTGTCTCTAAGTCTCTTTAAGCTCTAACATTCCATTACCATTTATATTACTGCACTTTCCTATTCACAGTGAAATAGGATCTCGTACGTGTGGGTACCTAGGGTGGGTATCTTTTGAATTGTTATATTCATTAATGAAAAACAGAATATAAAGGAAATTTGATCAAATTAAATATATTAAATAATTCAAAAATACTTTAAATTTGTGATCAGAGAAGAGGATTATTTTAATCAATATAATATCTCCTAGAGAAAACAAACAAACAAAAATAGATATTACTTAAGAATTAAGAAAAAAAAACCATG
Source organism: Ailurus styani (assembly GCA_002007465.1). Taxonomy (NCBI): domain Eukaryota; kingdom Metazoa; phylum Chordata; class Mammalia; order Carnivora; family Ailuridae; genus Ailurus; species Ailurus styani. The sequence goes on from LNAC01000162.1 coordinate 105,736, forward strand.
ACTAATAAAACAGCTCTCCTAATTCTACTGCATAAAAAGTGAAATAAATGCTCAGAGAAAAATGAAAGTTTTTTTTGGTGACACAAAATATAAGATTTCCAACTTACAAACAAATTTGGAAAGCCAAATTCACGTTTCCTTAAATCTCAGTACAAAGTAATTAGGTTCCTAGACGAGTCTAGAAGTCTATTTAACCCACAGAGTACTTGAGACACAAAACTAGTCTTAGAGAACCACCAAGAAATATGTTAGAAGGTTACTCAAGGAAACATCTAGAGTTTTAATATGGATGCTGGGGTGGGTATAAAAATAGATCTACAAACTTGCTCATACTTCTTCCTTTAAGAGACAGGGTCTAATTCCCTTCCGCTTGAATGTGGGCTAGACTTAATGACTCACTTCTAACAAAGAGAATAAAGTAGAAGTGACGGTCGTATATGACTGTGAAGACTAGGTCATATGGTTCTATCTTGGTGTCTTGTCTATCCGCCTCTCCCTCTCTCTTTTATCACTTGCTCTGGAAGAAACCAGATGCCATGCTGTGAGTACCCTATGGAGGTACCCAGGAAGTAACGAATGGAGGCCTCCTGTCAAAAGGTATTAAGTAGTAAGGCCAAAAGCCATGTGAGTGAGCCATCAGAGGTGGATCCTCCAGCCCAGTCTAGCCTTCATATGACTGAACCCTGGTTGACATCCCACTTGCAACCTCATCAGAGTCCCTAAGCCAGAACTGCCCAGTTCAGCCAATACCAGATTCCTGACCCTCAGAAAATGTCTGGGATAATAACTAAGCTGTTAAAATTCAGGATAATTTAAGTGGCAATATATAACTCATACAGTATCAAGAAATACTGTGTCTATTAACTGCAGCCTTGGCATACTAAGGCAGTGAGGGTGCCATTAATATCTTAAGACAGATTTAGTGAGGTAAAAAGTTGGTGGAGGGAAGGGGAAACAAATGAGAGACTAATTCTCAGTATAAAATCACTTTTTCTTTCTTCCGAGTGACCCATAAATTCATCTACTTCCTTGCCCACAAATTTTTAGTACCTTTATTTTGAACTTTTTCTTTCCAGGTTATCTGCAAAATAAAATACTTCCCTTCTCCTGCCTGAACCTTCAAATGACTCTTTTCTGAGATTTATCACTAGCAATAATGGAAACAAGAAAGTGGTAAAAAGACAACCCCTTAGAGACCTAACCATTTTTTCCTTTTTTCACTTAGGCCTAAAGGGTTAGGCAAAAATAACAGATAATGATGATATACATATATACCAAATAATTTCACAATCTTAGAATTTGATAAGTGAAAAGCCTTATTTTACATGTAGACAAAATGAGATCCAGAGAAGCAAAATGACTTATCCAACTCTGAGAAACCAGCCATCAAGATCTAATTGTCTTCTTTAGAAGAGTATCAAATTTCCAGGATTTAATTATAAATTATACTCACCAAACAATAGTAATGTACAGTGAGATTCCATTTTTCATTAGTTTTCTTTTCTCCATATTTATTAGGACAGTCATCATTTTTTCGACAAAAAACACAAGCTAACAGTGAAAAAAGTAAATAGATATAAAAATATTTTTTAAATTTTTAAAATAAAACCTATGGAATTGGAGCTTCTCTCAAGTGATGTGTTCAATTCTTTCTGAGAGAGCAAATCACATTATATTATTATCAGTAACTTAAAATTTCTAACACCTATTTCTAAACCAATAAACATCATTATTTCAGGCTTTACATTTTTAAATTAATTTTAATGACGAATTCGAGTGTATAATTAAAATGGCAACCTGTAGGGTAACATCACAGAAAACAATGGATTAGGAAACTCCAAAACTCTATCTCCCCACTAAAGCAACAAATTAAGCTGCCAAAAACTGTCAGAATCAACTTTCCAGAAATTCTGAAATCTAATTTTAAAACTTATAACAATTAGGAGAATGCTCAATAAAGAAATAGAATGGTAAATTCTGGTGAGCATTTTGTGGCATTTTAACTTACCTGCCTACCATCCCTCACTCTCCATCTGAGCAATGAATGGCCTTAGGTACGATGGCCCATGTTCCAGGTTTGGATTGTCCAAGAGGAGGTAAAATGAACCTTGTTCTTAAAGAAAAGTGATTGTGTGTTTTGATCTGTGTGGTGGATCCCTGAGGGATGGGCTCAGATGGTTGCCCTTATTTTGCCTGCCTCAGAACTTTCTCTGTCAAAAGCGTATAAGACAAATATACTAGATGAAGCACCTGAAGTAAAGGGGAACAGACAGGAGGAGCAGGTGACAGACCAAAAGACCTAGAAAAGAAGAAGCTGGGAAAAGGAGATACATAGGTGAATAAGGGCTTTCAAAAGCTCCCACAGATAACAGGGAATCTAGGGGACGCACACATACTCAAGGCTGGATGCATGCTCAGAGAAGACCCCAGAAACCTTAAGCTTTCACCTCTGGTTGATCTTTATGTAAGCCAATATGGAAAAAGAAAGACCCCCAAATCAGTAACAATTTTAACCTTAAAGAACTAGAAAAATAAGAGCATATTAAGCCAAAAGCTAGCCGAAGGAAAGAAAAAATAAACACTATAGCACAGATAAATGAAATAGAAAACAGAGAAACAATAGAGAATCAATAAAAACTGAAGTTGGTTTTCTGAAAAGATCGACAAAACTGACAAAACTTTAGCCAGACTGACCTAGGAAAAAAAGAAGAAATTCAAAACTTAGAAAAAAAGCTACAGAAATCAAAACAGTGTTGTAGTGACATAAAGACAGTGATACAGAACAACAGGGAAAAAGAGTCCATAAGTAAACATATATATCTATGGTCAATTAATTTTGAACAAGAATGCCAAGGTCATTCATCAGGGAAAAATAGTCTCTTCAATAAATCGTACTAGGACAGCCTGACAGCCACATGTAAGATAATGAAACGAACCCCTACCTGACACCATATACAAAAATTAAATGAAAACAGATCAAAGATGGGGTGCCTTGGTGGCTCAGTCAGTTAAGTGTCTGACTCTTGATTTTGGCTCAGGTCATGATCTCTGGTCTTGGGATCATGCCCCTCAGGCTCCATGCTCAGCAGGGAGTCTACCTAAGATTCTCTGCTGCCCCTCCCTTGCTGCTCCCCCAGCTCACATTCTCTCAAATAAATAAATAAATCTTTTTAAAAAACACAACAGATCAAAGACCTAAATGTAAACACCAAAACTAAACTCTTAGAAGAAAATATAGAGGTAAATCTTTATAACCTTGGATTGGCAATGGCTTCTTAGAGATCACATAAAACCAAGAGCAAAAGTAAAAATGAAAAAAAAAAAGATAAATTGGACTTCATCTAAGTTTTAAACTTTTGCGCTATCAAAGGACACTAACGATAGTGGAAAGACAATCTATAGAATGGGGGAATATATTTGGAAACCATACACCTGTTAAAGGTCTAGTGTCCAAACACATAAGAAATTCTTTTAACTCAACAACAAAAACACAACCAATTTTAAAATGGAGCAAATAATCTGAAAAAACATTTTTCCAAAGAAAAAATATATAGCCAATAAACATATTAAAAGATATTTACTATCTTTACTATTTTAATCATCAGGGAAATGCAAATCAAAACCACAATGAGATATCACTTCACATCCATTAGGATGGCTATAATCAAAATGTAAAAAAATAACAAATGTTGGCAAAGACCTGGAAAACCAGGAATCCTCATACACTGATGGAAATGTAAAATGGTGCAGTGACTTAGGAAAAATAATTTTACAGTTGCTCAAAAACTTCAACATAGTTACCATATGACACAATACTTCCACTCCTGGGTATATATGCCAAAGAACTGAAAGTGGATGTTCAAACAAATACCTGTATACTAATATTTATAGCAGCACTTCTCTCAATAGCCAAAAGGGGAAAACAAACCAAATGTCCATCAATGGATGGATGAATGGATAAATTAATGTTATATCCATATAATGGAATATTATTCAGCCATAAAAAAATGAAGCACTGATACCTGCTGCAACATGGATGAGCCTAGAAACATTATGCGATGTAAAAGCAACCAAGCACAAGAGGTCACATACTATGTATCGCTTACAGTATCCAGAATAGGTAAATCCACAGAGACAGACAAAAAAGCAGATTGGTGGTTTCTAGGGACCAAGCAGAAGGGAAATGAAAAGTAACTGCCCAATGGGTAGTTTCCTTTGGGGATGATGAAAATGTTCTGGAACTAGAAAGTGGTGATGGTTGTACAACATTGTGAATGTACTAACTGCCACCAAATTGTATACTTTAAAATAGTTAAAATGGTGAATTTTATGTTATGTGTATTTTACCATAACAATAATAATTTTAAAAAGGCAAGTTGTAGAGTCAGGGAGATCTGAGTTAAATCTTGGCACTACATTCTTGCTGTGTAACCTTGGACAAGTCACAAGTATAATTAAAAGGGTGTGGCAGCTACATATAGCTGAATAAACATTAGTATAATTTTCTAACTTATGACGTTAACTTCTACAGAAAATTTCTAATAACATACTAATAAAACAATGAGAAAACCACTAGCTGAAGAGAAAAGACTGAGACTCTCAAAACAGCAGATGAATACAAGATGAAAGGAGCTTGAATCTCTAAGTGATTGCTTGGAGCAGAAACTCCCCATTTGTTTCAACTCCCCTAACCAATCCACACTGAACTGTAACATAAGCAAGTAATAAACTTTTGTTATGTTAAACCAGTAAGACCTCAGCATTTACCTATTACAGCAGCTAGTCCTTTTTACTAATTATTTAGCCAATATATGTAATCAAGAATGGATGTTATGCACTGAAATGGTACATTTGTTAACAGGTTACTCACAAAAATAGATTCCAGGACTGGAAAAAAACATCATGAGCTAATATTTAATGTTGCTAAAATATCTCCCCTACATTTGCCCTCCCTCACTACAGGTTAATGAAATAAGCCATACCTGAAAGCCCTTTCCTCAATCTTTCAAAAGATTATAACTCCCCTTCTTTCTGACCACATTAACTCCAGAAAATTGCCATTTGTTTATTGGACATCTTATACCAGCAGCTCTCATCTTAATTCCATCATCCCCAGTGCCTAGACTTTTAGCTCTAGTGTGCATGCAGCTATCAAAAGGAAACGGAATAAAAGGAATGAGCTAAGACTCAGAACAGAAGTACTTATGATGAGCGCTGGATGGAGCTGCATTTGCTATTATGCTATAAACCAGTAGCTTTTCCATTTGTTCCCTTTCCCTCCCTTCATCCGGCGTATGGCAACACTGGATGCAGAAAAGACTAGTTTCAGACATGCATTTTTATAAATAGACTGCTTTTGTTTGTATTTGTACTTAATTGCTTTTGAATTTTAATATTTAAAATTCAGTAACATTCTTCTGACTTCACTATATTAAGATCACTTTCTAACTATGGCAAATGATACTGGTTGTATTAAATAATGACATAAACACATTCACATAAATAAAAAACTGAGTTAATCTTAGGAAAAATACTAAGTAAATAAGAGTAAAAGTAGTATTTGCAGTCCACAAATACATGAAGATAGAACATGAATTACTAAGTTTGAGAACAATTAGCACAGTAGATAGAAGTCTATAGTTAAAAAGCAGAAAAGCAAAGAGAGGATTAAGAGCACAAGTTTCCTTCCCCAACATGATATGAAAAGTTAACAGATACTCTCTATCCATGATAGTCAAGACAGAGTTTTAAGTATCACATTTTAATTTGTGAGGGAATAAAAAATAAACCTTAAAAAGGGTAGATGAAGGGAGTAGTGGCACAAGAATATAAAATAACAATTTATATTTCTTATTTCCCATGGTAGCAAGTCAATATTATACTGATAAAAGTAATAAATGAAGACATTAATAAGTAAAAGCAAAGTTCTCCGAATCTATTTGAGATTGTTGTGAGCACCTACAGATAAATTTTCCTTTTTAATTTAAGTTTTGTGTTTGTTCAAAATGATCTCACCTGCATTTTTCCTTATATGAGGATAAAATAAGTCATACAAAAAGATATAAAAATTGTTTAATAATGCCATTTTATTCAGATACAAAGCATACCTGAAAAATATACAGAGAATACAAATAAAATTTGGCAAATTGTCCCCTTACAGCAGATTTTTGTTGAAATGAATACATGTAATATTATACTTTTGTATATGGAAGAATGAATAAAAGCATGGACCAGGGAATTCATTCCTATATTTTCAGTCAGCATTCTAAACTTTTTTGTAATAAAAAAGCAAGAATAAAATATCTTAATATTTTAAGTTATATTTGAAAATGTTTTAAGTATTTTACTTACCGAGATTCTGTGAGGCACCAGGTTTATTTTCGTTCATTTTACTAAGAAAAAGAAAAACATACAATACAGCCATCTTAATTTCTGAAGTTTCAAATAATCCACTTTAATAAAATTTAGTCACTGCATAATTACAAATAAGTTGTATAATTATTTCTTTCTCTAGTACTTAATGTCCTTGCCTTTCACACATTTAAAACCATTGGTTTTCAACAAGCATGTTAAAGCCTAGGAACGGTGTTAAAATCAGAGGGAATGTGTTTTAGTTGTCAAGAAGATTAAGACGACTACTGGGATTTAGAGAAAAGAGTTCAGGATTGCAGGATAACCTTAATGCACAAAAAAGACCTACATAAATAGTCTAGACTTCCAAATTTCCAGCTGGACGTTTCAAAACGTTAAAAAAAATTACAATTACATTAACATAGAACCTAAGCCCATTTAACACATAAATACAAAAAAAAGAGTCTTTTTTCTTGCTATTTTAGAACAAAGTGAAATTATTTTCAAACTAACAACTCAACTATGTAAGTCAAGAAAATCTGTATTTTATTTTTGTTTATAACTTTATCAGGAATTGTTCATTTATTTAAGGGAGAAAAAGTCACATCATCAATAGCAATGCCACTGAGTGGCCTACAAAAGAATCCTTATCAAGTTATACTTGTGACTTGCATTTGCAGCGATTCTTCACAGAGCTGCAAGCATCTGGCATATCACATCTTCTAGTACAATGTTCAACTTTGTTCATACTAAAAGACATTGATCAGCCTCTGTCTCCTCACTCTCTACTAGTTAACAAAGTTACTTATATTCATTACTGAAACATACCTTTTCTAACTGTTCTCTAGTTTGAAAAGATCAGAACATTAACTTAACATCAAAGTTTCACTTTACCAAAAATACATAAATAGCCTACTTAAAATACTACTTGAGATTCAAGTAGATAATGTATGTGTAAGCTCTTGGAATTTAAGTAGAAAAGAATAAACTTAATAATGCAACTCGGTAAATGTAATCTCATTTTAGTTTTTGAATTAATGCTCAGAGAAGTTAAATAGCTGTCCAAAATCAGAGCTCATTAAGTGGGAATAGACTAACCCATAACTAAGTGATTATGCCACTTCTCATGAAAATAATAAAAGAGCACAACAAATAACACAATATTAAATGGCAAAGAAAGGAAAAAAACCCTCTACAAAGATTACTATCAAATTCCATCAATACTTTTTTACAATTTGTAATTTGTATTTCATATTGATGATAAGAACTGTTTTGGGTTTCAACACTGATTTTCTCATATCACTTCAGTGTTTTTATAAAAAGTCACAGTCCAGATTTTGTCTCCAAGCCTTCGGTATTTCATGGTTCTTTACAAAAAATCCTATGTGCCATCAAGATTGGAAGTTCTTAGGGCGCCTGGGTGGCTCAGTGGGTTAAAGCCTCTGCTTTCGGCTCAGGTCATGATCTCAGCGTCCTGGGATCAAGGCCCGCATCCCCGCATTGGGCTCTCTGCTCAGCAGGGAGCCTGCTTCCTCCTCTCCCTGTCTCTCTGCCTGCCTCTCTGCCTACTTGTAATCTCTCTCTGTGTGTCAAATAAATAAATAAATAAATCTTAAAAAAAAAAAAAAAAGATTGGAAGTTCTTAGAAGAATCCATAAAACAACTAAAGAGCCCCACAGTAAGCAGGCTTTGCAATTAAGTAGATCCAGCCTATCTTTCCCATCTCCTCCCCACAACCATTAATGCAATATTAAAATAGTATTTTACTGTTTTCTAGGGGCACCTGGGTGGCTCAATTGGTTAAGCATCTGCCGGCTTAGGTCTTGATCCCAGGTCCTGGGATTGAGCCCCCCCCCCACACACACACACACATGGCTCAGCAGGGAGTCTGCCTCTCTCTTTCTCTACCTCTAGCCCTCTACCCAACTCGTGCTTTCTCTTTAGCTTACTCTCTCTCAAATAAATATTTTTTAAAAAAGAGTGTTTTCTAGACTTTTTTTTTTAGAAGCACGGATTTTACTCTACAGGCATATGACAACACTTTTGATGTTTATACATGATCACACATGACTGCAGACTGCCCCACTGGCCAAACTGACTAAGGATCACAACCTGACTTTAAAACATGCTAAAAGATGTATGGGGATAGGGATCCATCTTCAAACTGATGAAATACAATAAACAGTAAATGCCTCTTTTAGTAGGACTTCTTTATAATTCAACTTCTTTTCCCAGTTATATTTTTTTATTAGTTTCAGAGGTAGAATTTAGTGATTCATTGGTTGTATATAATACCCAGTGTTCATTACAAGTGCCCTCCTTAATTGAATGCCCATCACCCAATTATCCTACTCCCCCCCACCCACCTCCCCTCCAGCAACCCTTAGTTTATTTCCTAGAGTTCAGCCTCTATAATTCAAACTTCTGATGAATTCTGCATAAAAATCTATTTACACATAAGTATTGAGGAAAATTCCATAAACACATAACTGTAGTTCACCTAAACATAAAAATTTTTATTTATAAATTATGTTTAATCAATATCCAACAACACAGATTTACATTTGAGATCCACTCTCTCCAGTTTATAATTCCTTACCTTTGCCCCTCTGTGGGTAAATAGCAACTATTTTTTACTTTTAGATTTATTGTAATTCAGAGTAATGACTGAAGTCTACAACAAAGATAACTATAATAAAAATATCTTAAATTCTCTCAATGACCTTAAAGCAAACATTAATCACATATTACTTTGTACTATGTTTATTTCAATTTTTTTAATTCTTCAGCTACACTGGCAAATTCCCCAAGGGTAAAACTCCCATATCATTCAGCACAGTGCTAATAAATATTTGAATATGGCTGATACATATTCCAGAGATATTACTATGACAGGCAAGGTTCTACACTACATTTTCTATGTGGCTATAACTCTTCCTCTTCCTCTTCCCACTGCAAGAACCCAAGGTATCTGCTGGTGGACAGTGTGATGAAGTTCTATATAGATCTTTGTAACATATATAACTATGTTACCTTAAGAAAAAAGGTGTCTGGGGCGCCTGGGTGGCTCAGTGGGTTAAAGCCTCTGCTTTCGGCTCAGGTCATGATCTCAGGGTCCTGGGATCGAGGCCCGCATCGGGCTCTCTGCTCAGCAGGGAGCCTGCTTCCTCCTCTCCCTGTCTCTCTGCCTGCCTCTGCCTACTTGTAACCTCTCTCTGTGTGTCAAATAAATAAATAAAAAATCTTTAAAAAAAAAAAAAAGAAAAAAGAAAAAAGGTGTCTGAATTTTTTGTTATTACTAGACTCAGAATTCTGCACTAAGACAAGAGCTTTCTCATAATTACAAATAAATGTAAAAGAATTAAAAGTGAACATCAATTTCACATGACACACACACACAAAGTATAGAAGTATATAGAGAACCATGCTGAAAAGCTTCCAAATGTCATTGGTTATAAGCTGATCACAAGAAAGATCTCCAATGCTAGCAAAACATGTACAGGAAAGATTTTTCCTATGTATGCCAATATCTAAAAAGCACTTTATGAAACTTTTCAAAAGTGTATTAATACACACAATTCCACATAAACCAATGGAACAAAACTAGAAAGCTCAGAAATAGATCTTTTTCCAGTTATTCGATTTTCAACAAAGGAAACAAAGTAATCAGTGGGGAAAAGAAAAGTCGTTTCAACAAACAGTGATGGAAAAAGTGGATATCCATTTGGAAAACAAATGAACCTTGATCCATACTTCACACCATGAAAATATCAATTTCAAATGGATCATAGACCTAACTGTATTAAGCTATAAAATTAAACTACATTAAACTAATTAACTGTATTAAACTACAAAAGTTTTAACAGAATAAGTAATAAATTATACTACATAAAAATTATGAACTTCCACTCATCAAAAGATGACTAAGAAATTAAATACATATGCCACAGACTGGGAGAAAGTATTTGTAAAAGATGTGTCTGACGAAGACTTGTACCTAGAATATATAAAGAACTACTACAACTCAACAAATACAAAGCAAACAATCCAATAAAAAAAAAATGGGCTAAAGACATGGACACTTCATGAAGGAAGACAGGTGAATGGTTAATAAACACATGAAAAGATGCTCAACATCATTTGTAATTAGGATAATAAAGATTAAAACCAAGGCACTGCTGACTCAGTTGGTAGAGCATTAACTCTTGATTTCAGGGCTGTAAGTTTGAGTCCCAACATTAAGTGTAGAGACTACTTAAAAATAAAATCCTAAAAACAAACAAACAAAACCGATTAAAACCACTATGACAGACTTCATACCCACAATAATGGATAAGATTAAGAAGACTATCAACACCAAAGATTGGAAAGGATATGAATCGACTGAGAAACTCACATAAATTATTGGTGGAAATGTAAAAGTGCAGGTTCTGGCACCTTCTTAAAGGTTAAACATATACCCATACACTAGCCTTTGATGCAGGAATTTCACATCTAGTTATTTATCCAAGAAAAATAAAACCAGAAACAGAAACCTTATGCAAGAATGCTCATAGCAGGGCACCTGGGTGGCTCAGTGGGTTAAAGCCTCTGCCTTCGGCTCAGGTCATGATCCCAGGGTCCTGGGATCGAGGCCTGCATCGGGCTCTCTGCTCGTCAGAGAGCCTGCTTCCTCCTCTCTCTCTGCCTGCCTCTCTGTCTACTGGTGATCTCTCTCTCTCTCTGTCAAATAAATAAATAAAATCTTAAAAAAAAAAAAGAATGCTCATAGCAGCCTTCCTCATGATACTCAAAGCTGAAAACCCACTAGTTTACCACTAAGAAAATGGATAAACAAATTGCAGTTTATTGATAAAATACAATACTACTTAGTAATAGGGGCATCTGAGTGGCTCATTCTGTTAGGCATGTCTTTGGCTCAGGTCATGATCTCGGGGATCCTGGGATCAAGCTCCGCATCAAGGTTGCTGCTCAGCAGGAAGTCTGCTTCTCCTTCTCCCTCTGCCCCCACCCCCGACCTGCCCCATGCTCATGCTCTCTCTCCCCCAAATAAATAAATAAAATCTTTTAAAAAAGTACTACTTAGCAATAAAAAGGTAAGAAGTGCCGCAAGATGCAAAAAAACCAAATGAACCTCACAGATACTATGCTGAGTAAAAGAAACTACATACCATTCATATTTACATTATTCCATTCATACGATGTTCTGAGGCTGGCAAAATTAATCCACCATAAAAATATCAAAACAGTGTTTGTCTCTCAGTCAGGGAAATGACTGGAAAAGGACATAAGGAAACTTTCTGAAATATCCTATTTTTGCTAAGAGGATCTAAGTCAGTAACTGATACAGAGAAAAAAATAGTAATTTCCAAAAAGAGCTATAGATATGGCTTTTCTGAACAGAACATTCTTCCTTCCTCTTAATTTTGTAGTTTTCAAGGAAACAATACCATAGGTCCACTGTGTAGACCAGATCTGATGTGGACTCCTTAAGTTTACATAGAGCCCTGGCTTTGCCTCACCTTATCAAAACACTAGTTCATTTAAATTTCACCTTAATGTCACCATTCTCCAAAAATCCTTTAAGAAATTGTTTTACCCTTTGTTTAGTGAGAAGCCCGATGGTTCCTCTGGTCTGCAATCTCACTGCAATGAGTTAATAAACCTAACTTTATCACATTACAGGTTTATTTCTGGTGGTTTTAGGCTGACTTTCAGGTCACAAAACAAACAATTGCTGAATATTATTCAGGAGTTCTGTAAACTATTCTTTTAACTATTCCTTAAGTTTAAAATTATATCAAAATTAAAAGCTATCCCCAAATTGAATATTGTAAAGACAGCTCATAATTCATGCTTTTGACCAGGTGACATTAGCCTTCTTCTTAATCTCCAGACCTGAAATAAAACTTTTTTCTAAATCCTGATTGATGATTGCTTTATTGCAGTCTCCAAAACAAAACTTTACAAAAAAAAAAAAAAAGAGAGAGAGAGAGAGAGAAAGAGAGAGAGAGAGAGAAAGAGAGAGAGGTGAAGAAAGGGCACCTAGGTGGCTCAGGTCATGATGGTGGAGTCCTGGGTGAGTGGTGGGCTCTCTGCTCAGCAGGGAGCCTGGCTCTCCCTCTCCTTCGGCCTCTTCCCCCGACTCACGCTTGCTCTCTCTCAAATAATAAAATATTTTTTAAAAAGACTATTTACATATTTTACAATTGATTTTATCATTTGTTTTCCTTCAAGTATATGAATTTTGAAACTTCCTAAGTGGAAGGAGGAAAATAAGGTTATGTAAATATATGTCTCAATAACAGCCCAAGTCTGAACAGACTTGCTCTTGTAAGTAATAGCAAACTATTCTCTCCTTCCTTGAGACACCATGAACAATTTAATGAAGAGTTACAAGAAGCCACTGTCAGAAAGTATTCTGAGTCTCTTCCACTGCTTACCTCCATTTGGCCAATCAGTGATACTCCTCCCTTCAAAAGGTGAAGCCTGATTTCCCTCTCCTTGATTGTGGCCATGCTTAGTAACTTGCTTCTACCAAAAAGGCTGGCAGAAATGACAATGTATGACTAGGTCATAAAAGTCACTGTGATGGGCGCCTGGGTGACTCAGTGGGTTAAAGCCTCTGCTTTTGGCTCAGGTCATGATCTCAGCGTCCTGGGATCCAGGCCCGCATCGGGCTCTCTACTCAGCAGGAAGCCTGCTTCCTCCTCTCCTTGTCTCTCTGCCTGCCTCTCTGCCTACTTGTAATTTCTCTCTGTGTCAAATAAATAAATAAAATCTTAAAAAAAAAATGTCACTGTGACTTCCTCCTTACTCTCTATCATGGGGGAAGCTAGCTAGCTGTCAGGTCATAAAGACTTTGAAGATGCTCCTTGGAAAAGAGCAAATCCTCCAACCCCAATTAAGCCTTCATATAACTAAAGACTAGCTAACAAACTGAGAGCAACTTCATGGGAGACCCTAAGCCAGAACCACACAGCTAAGTCGCTCCCAAATTTCTGACCCACAGGAACTGTCAGATAACGTTTACTGTTCTAAGTCACAAAGTTTTAGGCTGATTTGTTACACAGCAACAGATAACTAACACAATAAAGTAAGGCAAATTCCCTTATTGTTACAGCTGGATAGGTATTTTTAAAAATTTTGGTGAGACTTTTTAGGATTTTCAATATATGAGACTGTGTCATTTACAAATAGACAATTTTACTTCCTCCTTTCTGATTTGGATGCCTTTTATTTCTTTTTCTTACCTGACTGCTCAGGCTAGGAATTCCAGCCATGTTACATAGGAATGGTGATAGTGGGCACCCCTGTTTTATTCCTGATCTTACAGGAAAAGCTTTCAACCTTTCACCACTGTGTATGTTAGCTGTGGGTTTGTTATGTTTGGTCTTTACTATGTTGAGATAAATTCCTTCTGTACTCAATTTGTTGACAATTTTTATCATGAAAGGATGTTAAATTTTCTTAAATGTTTTATCTGGATCTGTTTTATATGACCATTTGATCTTTATTTCTCATTCTATTAATTTGATGCTACACATTTACTGATTTGCAAAGATTGAACCACCCTTGCACCTGGAATGAATTCCACTTGATCATGGTGTATGACCCTTTTTTTAAAAACTGAAGTATAACTGACATACAATATTAATTTTACCTGTACAACATAGTGATTCAACATTTACAAACATTACAAAATGCTCATCAAAGTAAGTCACTACTATCTCTCACCATACAAAGCTATTACAGTGTCACTGACTACATTTCCTATACTGCACTTTTCATCCCTCATGCCTTATTTATTTTATAATTAGAAGTTTCTACCTCTTAACCCTCTTTACCTATTTTACCCATTCCCTCCCATACCCCTCTGCTCTGGCAACCATCAGATTGTTCTCTGTATTTGTTCTTTGTATTTATGACCCTGTTTCTGGTTTTTTGGATTTTATTTGTTTTGTTTTTTAGATCCCATATATAAGTGAAATCATATGGTATTTGTCTTCTCTAACTCATTTCACTTAGCATAATACCCTCTAGATTCACCCATGTTGTCACAAATGGAAAGATTTCATTTTTTATGCCTGAGTAATGTTCCAACATGTATATACACACACACCATTTCTTCTTCGCCTATTCATTTATAGAGGGACACTTGGGTTGTTTCCACATCTTTTAAATAATGCAATAAACATAGGGATGCAGGTATCTTTTGGAATTAAGTGTTTTCATTTTCTTCAGGTAAATATCCAGATGTGGAACTACTGGATCATGTGCTATTATGATCATTTAATGTGCTGTTAAATTTGATTTGTGGAGTACCTTGTTGAGAATTTTTCACCAACACTCATCAGGGATGTTAGTCTGTAGTTTTCTTTTCTTGTAGTGTCTTTATCTAGCTTTGGTATCAGGGTAACACTGGCCTCATAAAATGAGCGTGGGAGTTGAATATATAGTTTAGAAAAGAAATACAAGGCCAACAAACAAATGAAAGATGGAAAGCTAGAAAAAAACCACAAAACTGTGGAGTGTCCCTCCACCTATGAATTTCAAGGAACCCTGAGGAGTCAAAACCAAAAAATAAAAAGCGAATGATTTATACTTTCCAATCTGGACACTTACCATTACAGCTATAGTAATTGGAATGGATTAATACTGGCATGAGTATAAACATATAGATCAAATGAAGAGAATTCAGAAATAAAGCATACATTTATGATCAATTAACTTTTAACAAGTGTGCCATGGCTATTCAAAACGGAAAGAACAGTCTTCAACAAATGGTGCTGGGACAAATGGGTAGCTACATGCAAAGCAATGAAGTTGGAGCCCTATCTTGCACTACATGCAAAAATTAACTCAAAACAGATTGAACACTTAATACATAAGAACAAAAACTATAAAAATCTTAGAGGAAAACACAGGGTTATGTAAATCTTCATGACCTTGGATTTGGCAATGGTTTCTCATATATGACACCAAAACCATAAGCAAACAAAAAAACGAAAATAAAACAAAAAAAATAACGTGGACTACACAATCAAGAGAGTAAAAAGATAATCCACAAAATGGGAGAAAAAATTTGGAAATCATATCCCTGATAAAGAGCAAGTATCCAGAAATACATAAGAAACTTTTAGAACTCGGGCGCCTGGGTGGCTCAGTGGGTTAAAGCCGCTACCTTCGGTTCAGGTCATGATCCCAGGGTCCTGGGATCGAGGCCCACATTGGGCTCTCTGCTCAGCAGGGAGCCTGCTTCCTCCTCTCTCCTCTCTCTCTGCCTGCCTCTCTGCCTACTTGTAATCTCTCTGCGTCAAATGAATAAATAAAAAATAAAATATTTAAAAAAAAAAAAGAAACTTTTAGAACTCAACAACAAAATGACAACCAAATTTAAAAACAGACATATGGTCTGAATAGACATCTCTCCAAAGAAAATACTTATACGATCAACAGGCACCTAAAGAGATGCCCAACAAAATTAGTCATTAGGAATATACAAATTAAAACAACAAGATACCACTTGATGCCCACTCAAGTGGTTATAATTTAAAAAGCAAGAATATAGAGGGGTGCCTGGGTAGCTCAGTTGGTTAAGCATCTGCCTCCGGCTCAGGTCATGATTCCAGAGTCCTGGAATCTAGCCCTGTGTCAGGCACCTTGCTCAGCAGGGAGCCTGCTTCTCCCTCTCCCTCTGCCTGTCACTCCCCCTGCTTTTGCTGTCTGTCAAATAAATAAGTAAATAAAATCTTTAAAAAAAATTTTTTTTAAAAAGCAAAAGTAGGGAGAAATTGGAAACCTCATCTATTGCTAATGGGAATGTAAAGTGGAGAACCTACTACGGAAAATAGTCTGGCAGTTGCTCAACACATCACATGTAGAACTACCATATCACCCATTAATTACACTAGGTACTTACCCAAAAGAACTGCAAGATTAAAACAAAACAAAACAAAACAAAAAACCTTGTACACAAATGTCCATAACAATACTATTCACAATAGCTTAAAAAATGGAAATAACTCATTTGTCCATTAAACTGATGGTATACAAAATGTGGTATATCCATAGAATGTAATATTCAGCTATAAAAAATGAAGCATTGACACATGCTACAACATGGATGAACCTTAGAAATGAGCTAAGTGAAAGAGGTCTGTCACAAAAAGTCATATATTATATAATCCCATTTATGAAATAACCAAAACAGGTAAATCCATGGAGACAGAAAGCAAATTTGTGGTTTCCATGAACTGGGGGAATAGAATATATGGAATGATTGCCTAATGGGTATGAGCTTTCCTTTAGGGGTAATAAAAATGTTTTGAAACTAGATCAAAGGGCGCCTGGGTGGCTCAGTGGTTTAAAGCCGCTGCCTTCGGCTCAGGTCATGATCCCAGGGTCCTGGGATCGAGGCCCACATCCGGCTCTCTGCTCAGCAGGAACCCTGCTTCCCCCTCTCTCCTCTCTCTCCGCCTGCCTCTCTGCCTACTTATAATCTCTCTCTCTGTGTCAAATGAATAAATAAAATCTTTAAAAAAAAAAAAAGAAAGAAACTAGATCAAAGTGATGGTGATCGTAGAACATTGTGAATGTAGTAAATGTCACTACATGGTTAAAATACTTAATTTTATGAGTGAATTTTACTTCAATAAAGTCAAATACACACCTATCATATGATGCAGCCAATAGTAACAAAGACATGTGTATTGTACGCAAATGTCCATAGTGGCTAAAAAATGTCCTACTCTTATAGCCAAAAGCTATAATAAGCAACCTAATCACCTATCAACAGACAATGGGGAAGATAAGTTGAGGTATATTCATATAATGGAATACATTTATTAAAAGTAAACTATATCCATAAATGGGTGAAGTTTATTCTATACAAATTCTATTACCAGAAAGATACAAAAATTAATACCTTTGTTAAAAATAAAGGCATTTGCTTAAATTAAAAAGAAAAGCAGCATGTGAGCAGGTTGTTAAGTCCCCACTCCATCCTGACAGTAAGAGCTGAAAAGACTGAAAAAAACTCAACATTTTTGGATCAGTAAGAGGTAGGGACATCAGACAAACCACTGCCTCCAAGTCAGGTGAGTATAAGGAGTCACAGCTTACTTTAGCAGAGACTTTGCAGCTGGAACCACTGTGGGATCCAGTGCTGGGGTAGGAAAACCTGAACTGTAATTGACTAATGGCTGGAGACTCAGTGTTGACAATCTGAGTTTAAAACCTCAGGCAAACCCAGTTATGGGGACTCCCCACAATACTGTTGAGATTGATCACCAGGAACTTGACCAGGATCTCAACTAGGATCCCACAGTAAATAGCATGAGAAAAATCTTGTCATTCTGGCAGAAGAAGGGGAAAGGTACCATTTTGAAATATGTCAAAGCATCCTGTTCCTAATAAGGCCTGCCCTCAGGAAAAACCAGTTAACCAGAGCTTAACCTGCTAGGGTTTTATCAGAGCCTAACTGACCTGGGAAAAGGAAGTAACTGACTCCAAGCTACTCT
The DNA here is from genome assembly GCA_002007465.1 of Ailurus styani. Lineage (NCBI taxonomy): Eukaryota > Metazoa > Chordata > Mammalia > Carnivora > Ailuridae > Ailurus > Ailurus styani. Next base: position 123,609 of record LNAC01000162.1, read on the forward strand.
AGCCATCCTATCTCATATATGAGGGGGGATTTGAGGGAGGCTGAGAAATACATGTAAGTTCACAGACATAAACTCGTGAAAAGACTAAGACCTAATCATAGGACTACTGAACTCTTCCCTTTCACCCACACCTTAACACAACAGTACTAACAGCCTATTCACAGCAATTCCTTTTACCCAGTCTGGCTATCAAGAAAAAATTAACATCACTGTGGCAAAAGGCACAATTCAAAAAGACAGAGCAAACATCTAAACCAGACATGGCAGGAATGTTGGAATTATCAGACTGGATATTTGAAACAACAATGATTAATATGCTAAGGGCTCTAACAGATAAAGTACACAGTATACAAGAACAGATGGCAATGTAAGAAGAAAAATGGAAATCCTAAGCAAGCACCAAAGAAATGCCAGAGGTCAAAAACATTGTATCAGAAATGAAGAATGTCTTTGACGGGATTTCAGGTAGACTGGACATGGCTAAGGAAAGAATTTCTGAGCTTGAAGGTATCTCAACAGATACTTTGAAAACTGAACAAAGAAAGTAAACATTGAAAAAAACAAAACAAAACAAAACAAACAAAAACAGAACAAAATATCCAAGGACCTTCGGACAATGCAGAAGGTGTAACATAAACATTTTGGGAATATCGTAAGAGAGGAAAGAACAGAAGGAATATTTGAAACAATTTAATGATGAGTGCCTGACTGGTTCAAATGATAGAGCATATGATTCTTGATCTTGGGGTCATGAGTTCAAGCTCCACACTGGGTGTAAAGCTTACTTAATTAAAAATAAATAAATAAATAGATAGATAGATAAAGCTTAAAAAAAATTAATGACAAGTCACTGTCAAACATCAAATCACAGATCCACTAAATTCAGAGAACACCAAACAGATACATGCCAAAAAACTATACAATGGTGTATCATTTCAAACTACAGAAAATCAAAAATAAAGAAAAAACCCTGGAAGAGGGGAAAAAACACCTTACCTATAAAAAAGGAACAAAGGAAGGAATTACATCTGATGTCTCCTCAGAAAACATGCAGGCAAGAAGTGTTGAGGGGGAAAAAAAAATCCAATCTAGAATTCTGTACCTTGCAAAATTATCCTTCAAAAGTGAAAAAGAAGGGGCACTGGGGTGGCTCAGTTGGTTAAGCATGTGATTCAATTTTGGCTCAGGTCATGATCTCAGGGTCGTGAGAGGTAGCCCTGCATTAGGTTCTAAGGTGGGCATGGAGCCTGCTTGGGATTTTCTCTCTCCCTCTCCCTTTGCCCCCCCCACCCCAACTTGCACATATGTACACACTGTCTCTTAAAAAATAAATAAATAAATAAATGAAAAAATAAAGAGATTTCTCAAACAAAAATTAAGAGCATTTGTTGCCAGTGGACCTGCTTTGTAAGAAATGCTAAAAGAAGTTCTTGAAAGAGAAGGAAGATAATATTCAGAAATTCAGATCAACATAAAGAAAGGAAGACCATCAAATAAGGAATAAGTGAATGTAAAATAAAAACTTTTATTTTCCTTATTCTTAATTGGCCTAACAGACAACAGTCTGTTCAAAATAATACCAACAACATATTCAATTAATGTGCTAGTTGTAAATGTATACTGCAAATTCTAGGACAACCACTAAAAAAAGTTAGAAAGGAAATATAACTGATATCCTAAGAACAGAAAAAAAATTCATAAGAAATGCTTAATTAAACCCACAAAAGGCAGAAAAAGAATGGAGACAAACAGGAACAAAAAACAAAGGCAACAAATAGAAAACAGTAACAAGTATGGTAGACATTAACGCAACTATATCAACAGTCATGTTGAATGTCAATGGTCTAAATGTACCAATTAAAAGACAGATTTGTCAGGGCAGATCAAAAAATAAGACTCAACTATATGTTTTCTACAAAAAATCCACTTTAAATATTAATTAAAGATAAATGGATAGAGAAAAATACAACATGCCAACACAAATCAGAAGAAAGCAGGAGTAGCTATATTAATTTCAGACAGAGCAGACTTTATTATTTTTTTATTTTAATTTTTTAAAAAGATTTTATTTATTTGACAGAGAGAAACACAGCCAGAGAGGGAACACAAGCAGGGGGAGTGAGAGAGGGAGAAGCAGGCTTCTGGCTGAGGAGGGAACCAGATGTGGGGCTCAATCCCAGGACCCTCTGATCATGACCTGAGCTGAAGGCAGCTCCTTAATGACTGAGCTACCCAGGCACCCCAAGAACCAAATTTAAAGTAAGGAAATTATAAGGGATAAATAGGGCATTAAATAATGATACAGGGATCAACTCTCCAAGAAGATGTAACAATACTTAACATGTATACACCTAAGAGCTATGTTTCACTATGTTAAATTATGTGAGCCAAACTATGGGAGGCAAAAACTAATAGCATTGCAAAGAGAAATAAGTAAATCCATAAGCACAGCTGGAGACTTTACCACCTCTTTATCAGAAATGGACAGATCCACTAGGAAAAATCAGTAAGGAACCGATTTGATAGTTGAACTGAACATCATCATGAAACTAGACAGAATGGACTACTTTATCCAACAACACCAGAAAGCAGATTCTTCTTAAGCTTACATAGAGCATATGCCAAGAAAGACCATATACTAGGCCATAAAACAGTCCTTAACAAATTTAAAATTGAAATCGTACAATGTCTGCTCTCAGACCACAAACGGAATCAAACTAAACATCAATAACAGAAAGATAGCTGGGAAATCCGAAAAATATGTGGAGATTAAACAACACATTTTTAAATTAACACAAGAGTCAAAAAAGAAATCTCAAGAGAAAATACAAAATATTTTGAACTAAATGAAAATGAAAACACAACTCATTACAATTTGAGGGATGTTATGAAAGCAGGGCTTAAAGGGAAATTTAGATCATTGGATGCATATATTAGAAAAGATCTAAAAATGACTCATCTAAGCTTCTACTGTAGAAAACTAAAAAAAGAAATTAAATCCAAATTAAATAGAGGAAAATAATAAGAATTAGAGCAGAAATAAATGAAACTGAAAACAAGAAATCAATAGAGAAAATAAACAAAGCCAAAGCTGGCTCTTTGGAAAGATCCATGAAGTCATTAAGACTCTAGATATGCTAAGAAAAAAATCAGAGAGGACACAAATTACTAACATCAGAAATTAAAGAAGGGATATCATTACAGATCATATGGTATTAAAAATATCATAAAGGATGGATACCTGGGTGGCTCAGTCCATTAGATGTCTGCCTTTGGCTCAGGTCACAATCCCAGGGTCCTAGGATGGAGTCCCACATTGGGCTCCTTGCTAGGCAGAGAGCCTGCTTCTCCCTCTGTCTGCCACTTGCCCTGCTTGCGTTTGCACTCTAGAGCTCTCTCTCTTTAACAAATGAACTCTACCATGAACTTGATGCACAAAAATCTAGATGAAATGGGTCAATTCCTTGAAAGACAATTTGCCAAAACTCACACAAGGAGAAACAAACACTCTGAATAGGACTGTATCAGAGAAACTAAATCACTAATTAATAACCCTCCAAAACATAAAGCACCAGGCCCAGATGGGTTCGCTGGTGAATCCTACCAAATATTTGAGGAAGAAATTATACCAATTCTCTACAACCTCTTTCAGAAGATAGAAGCAGAAGGAATGCTTCCTAGTTTATTCTGTCATTGTTACCCTTATACCAGTGTCAAAGGCATCGCAAAGAATTTCAGACCATTATCTCTCATAGATGCAAAAAACCTCAACAAAAAATTAGCAAATCAAGTCTAACAACTTACTTAAAAAATTATACACCACAACCAAGTGGAATTTACCTCAGTTATGCAATCACGCTCTTTAGTATTTATCCAAAGGAAGTCAAAACTTATGTCCATACCAAAATGTTCACACCATCTTTATTCACAATTGCCAAACCTTGGAAGCAACTAAGATGTCCTTCAGTAGGTTAAAGGATAAACTATGGATCATCCAAACAAACTATCGATCATCCAGACACAAAAGAAATGAGCTACCAAGCCATGTAAAGATGTGCAGAAAACTTAAATGCATATTACAAAGTGAAAGAAGGCAATCTGAAAAGGCTACAAACTGTATGATTCCAATTATCGGATATTCTGGAAAGGGCACAACTCTGAAGACAGTAAAAAGATCAGTGGTTGGGAAAGGTGGAGGAATGTAGAGGATCTTTACAACAGTGAAAATACTCTGTATGATATCATAATGATGGACACTTGACATTATCCATTTGTCCAAATCCAAACAATGTACAAAGTCAAAAGTGAACTGTAATTTCAACTATGAACTTTTGAGTGCTTATCATGTGTCAATGTAGGTTCAACAATTTGAACAAATGTACCACTCCAGTAGGGTATGTAGATAATGGGCGAGGCTATACATGTGTGGGGGAAATCACTATTATCTTCCCCTCATTTTTGCTATGAAGCTTAAACTACTCTGAAAAAAACAGTCTTAACAACATAAGGAAAAGCAATAAAGTTACAAGTTTTACTGACATTTTTTTAAGGATTTTATTTATTTGACAGAGAGAGAGACAGCAAGAGAGGAAACAAAGCAGGGGGAGTGGGAGAGGGAGAAGCAGGCAGGCTTCCTGCTGAGCAGGAAGCTTGATCCTAGGACCCTGGGATCATGACCTGAGCGGAAGGCAGACGCTTAACGACTGAGCCACCCACCCACCCCAGTTTCACTTACTTTTATAACTAATCTCTGAAAAACAGGTTGCCCCCTGCCCCGTTTATTGGCTTCCTATGCCACACTTTCTTATTCATGATTCCATTGTGATCTTAGCAATATAAAGACCTTTTCTGGTTTGGCTTCAGTAGTTTTTGGTATTTCAATTCCAAAATTCAAGAAGAAATAATGTGAGAGGTCTAGATATTCAGCTCTTATTCAAATATCTGCTGGAGAAGGTATGTGGAATGGGAGCATATTCGCATGATAAGCTCCTTAGACCAAACCCTACCCAATGGTCTTTAGAATGATGTCCCTATATTTTTGGGCAACTTTTTAAAGAAAAGATTATGGGGAAAGAGATCAAATAACAGCTATTCAAACTCAAAAGGAAAGGCAAATTTTGCTGTTTTTTAACTCCCCAATATTTTCTCAATTTAGAATTGAATTAACATAGAAGTGAATACTCATGAATGTGCTTCTCTATTATAAAGTTAATGATCTAATTACACTAAACATATATTCTTATTCTAAAAAAATTCCAGCAGGAGAAAATTAAATGTAAAAAAAAATTTTTAAGTGACTAAATTTTTTGGTGCCTAGTTTCTTCATCTTAATATGAGGATAATAATAAAATGGCTGTAAGGATTAAGTGAGAAAGTATGTATAAAGCATCTGGAGTTCTGTAAATGTTAGTAAATACTACTTGTAATTTTTTACCACTTGAAATGTCTTCTGAACCTACAATTTCCATACATACTTTTCTGTATTTGTGAAATTTACAAACCATATGGTATCACTAAAATCTCTACTAAACTATCCAGAATTACATTCTATCACTTCAGAAAAAAAGCAAAGTCTAAAAACAAAACAACCTTCCTCAACATTTAACAAGACACAATGTGTTAAATTGTTAAAATAACAAGCAGTCACTAAACATATACAGTTTCAGAGTACAAAGACACTCACTGTTCCCGTACCAAGAACTGCAGGTATAAAAACAAAGAGGATAAGAGCTCTCAGTCTAGTGCTTTGTTTACAAGTAAATTGCACTGAGGAAGAACAACTCCGCCTGGGGAAGTCTAGGAAAGTATTGGAAACACACTGGGTAAAATCTTACAGGGTCCAAAAAAAGTTGATGCCTAAGTATACATAAAAATGAGAGAGAACAGACTTGGACAATGGTACTAATACAGATAGAACATCACAGATTGGAAAAGAGTGGTGGAATATTATGAAGCTGATGAGGTTGGAACCAGATTGACAAGGGCTTTGTAAAAAATGAAAAAGTTGTGGGACGCCTGGGTGGCTCAGTGGGTTAAAGCCTCTGCCTTCGGCTCAGGTCATGATCTCAGGGTCCTAGGAACGAGCCCCGGGTCGGGCTCTCTGCTCGGCTGGGAGCCTACTTCCTTCTCTCTCTCTGCCTGCCTCTCTGCCTACTTGTGATCTCTCTCTGTCAAATAAGTAAATAAAATCTTTAAAAAAAAAATAATGAAAAAGCTGAGAAATTTGAATTATATGTGGTAGTCAAAGAGAAGTCATCAGAGATTTTTCAAAGGCAATATCTGAAACGACAGACTGCAGAGAGAGGCTGGAAGCATTATTTAAAATAATAATGACCAAAAAAAGGACATAAACTTTATAATTCCAGTTTCTGAACTAGAAGTGGTTCAAACACTTTGGTAGTTGTGTGAGGACTGAACCCTCTTAGCCTCCGTTTTCTTATCTGAAAATAGTAAATAAGGCAGTGTTATATGTGAAGATTGAGATAATGTATATAATGTGGTTTGTACAATGCTTAGTAACTCAATATAATCGGAGATAAATGTATAATTTACTATGTATCACATACTAATGTAAGATTTTTATATGTGTTGAGCCTTTTGACTCTCACAATAATCCTACAAAGTAGGTACTGTTATTACCCCAATAACACAGGTCAGAGATTTGAAGCACAGAAAGATAAAGCAGCTTGCTTGGGTCATACAACTACCAACTACTGGAGATGAAATTTGAACCGAGGCCATCTGCCTCCAGTTCCATGCCCTTAACATTATATTATAATGTCTCTCTAGGAAAGATCAAGTCAGTGCTCTTAAAACTCTTGTCAGGGGGCTTCTGGGTGGAGAAGTTGGTTGGACTGCTGATTCGGCTTCTGCTCTTCTGCTCGGAGGGTGATCTCATGGGTTGGGAGATCCAGCCCACAACAGGCTCTGCACTGGGTATGGAGTCTGCTTGGGACTTTCTCTCTCCCTCTCAAATAAATAAATCTTTAATTTTGAAGTATAGGAATCAGCAATTAACAAACTCTTCAAGTAATATGTACACAATAAAATCTGAAATTCGATTTAGAGCAAAAATAAATGAAAAAAGTCCAGGTAAGGCCAAGAAACATATAAAAATGTTGAGACTAATTTTTTTAAATTACTATTTCCTGGTAGCTCGCATAAAATGAGCAGAACAGCTGTCTGCATTTCTTAGGAAAGTACAGCTAATGTCTTTGCTGTAATCTTACACAAATGTTTTAATCTCAACAATCATAAATACTGAATATTTAAATCTATTTTTCCTGGCTAATAATGAAACAAAAGTTCACTAGCAGGGATGGGAGAGTAGGAGCAGCCAGTAATAGATGAAGAAATGTCTACTTTTTAAAAGATATTTATACATTTTTATGGTATGATACCCTGGTGTTAAAATCTGAAAAGGAACATAAAATATCGGTTTCTATAAAATAACAAAATATTAGTCTGATTGTTAATAAGGCAAGATATAAAATTTCTATACATTTAAACTCATTTATATTTTAGATGTAGGGTACACATTTAAACCATTTCGGAAGAAGGCAAACTTTCCTATGTGGTTAAACAGCATTTGATATTTGAGGTAGCTCATCGCCAACAATAAAACAAACATCAACAACAACGACAACAACAAAACCCAAAACAAACAAAAAATAAAGAAAATCCAATCCTGGAAACATTAGTAGAATGTTTCCATAACTCCACAATAACCCAGTTGGCCAATGAATGAAGGAGGTGAAAAGGCAGATCTGTGGAACTAGCTAAACCTTATCCCTATTGTTAGCAAACTAAGTCCTTTATGAATTACCGCTGTTACTATAGTCAGTTTAAATGAGCAAGAGTGTCGAATTTTTGCGGTACAAGAAAAATGTCGATCGTGAAAGAAAAATACCCGGGTTTTAAATACAAAGGATACTCAGATTTCAGTTTAAATCCCCACCGGGCATTTCAAAGACTGTCACTTCCCTGCGGTCCAGAGTAATAAAGACTACTCTTGAGTATCCCTCTTAGGAGGAACTCGGAGCCAGGTACAGTACAGCATCTCCTCATTCTAAACCTGCCCCCAACCTTCCAACTTTAATAAAAGAAGATTCATTTACCTGTGGTAACGCTTTCGCAATTAGATCTAACTACTGTTAACAGCTTCGGCATTCGAGTCCAATTGGCGGAAACACTAAACTGCGTTTCCCAGAAAGTCAGATTAAACACGCCTTCATCTCGGGGGCGGGGGGCCTCGGAATCCTCAGTATGCTCAGAGTTGGCTCGTGTGCGTCGTCCTAGGAGACGCTTCTCAGCGCCCCGACTTCCCAAAGTCTTCAAGCCCGACCCCACCCCCCGACCCCCCCAGAGGCACTCCGAGGCCTCCGCGGCGCTGTCCCGCCGCTCGATCCCTGTCCCATCCGACGGTCCGAGTTCTCTCCCTGGAATACTCGGCTACTTCCCGTTCTCCATTCACTCACCAAGACGCGCTGGGCAGACGTTCCAGAACGGTCGTGTCACTTTTCCCTTCTTTCGCGGAGCCGCAAAGCTGACCTCGAGCAGCCCCATCCAACGGCCCAAAGATTCAAATCCGTCCACTTCCGCCTGCGATCCGGAAGGTGCGATAAGCTCCGCCCCCTGTGGGGCGGGGCCCGCGGCAACGCGGGACATGGGGGATGGACGAAGCTCGCTCGGCTCTCCTGTGACGGAGGGCGATCTCTGTTGTGCTGCCTGCGCTTCAGTGTCTTGTCTGTGTTCTTACTTCACGGGTCCCGGAGAAGTCCTGGCGCAGAATAGGTGTTTCAGCCCGGTGACTCTTGAGAGGATCCTCTTGTTTCTGAAATGGACAGAGACGCGCTGAAGTTGAGTTCCTTCAAGGACCGGAGAGAATAAAAGCACGAGTGGGGCCCTGACGTTTTTACTCCTCCCATCGCCCCCGCGTAAATAGCTACCGCGAAGAGGAAAAAACAAACCCTGCACAAACCCATTTTCCCTGGGCCTCTTCAATTCCGGCACAGTCAGGACATTTAACCTCTCTCTTCCCCTCCCCTGTTTGAGGAAGACAAAAAGCTAAGTGCACCAATCACGCTTATTCGAACCACAGATTGAGAATAAGTGGTGGTCGAACTAGTTCCTGGTACCAAATAAAATACGTGAGGATCAGGGTTAGAAGGCGACAAATCTCCCTCCCCACCCTCTGACAAGAGACTATTTTACATGATTATTACGTAGTTGTCCTGTGCGATTCTTAGGACAACACTGTCATTTTCCTTTACCAAGGACTGCTTCTGAAGGGGTGCGTCTGGGATCTGTAAGAAAGGAAAGACTGAACATTTTTAGCCTCAAAGCCCTCCGAAAAGGAAACTAAACAACTCTGGTTTTGACGTTGCCACCAGATCATCCTCACATCTAATAGTATTGATTTACGTAAACAGATCATTTCAAACCAAGCCATGACAGAACACCTTTAGCTTGGGTCAAGACTGCGCTTTGAAAGATTAGATTTCTATGAATTTATTTTACAGATAATCTGAAAGAAGGGAGTGTAAAGCTGTTAACTGGTGTACTGTGTTTAACAGTGGAAAATAGGAAATAACCTGTGTCTATCAATAAGGAAATGATTAAATAAGTTATGATACTTTAGGATCTGGTACACTGACCCTGCACAGGCACTAAAAGAAGTAGATCAGTAGGTACTCAGATGAAATAATGAAAAAAAATAAACTGTAGAAGGACTATATATTGTATCCTTTTAAAGGTTGTGTATGTGCCTGGCATGCAAAGTTTCCAGATGGATAGCAAACTGTAAAAAGTTATCTCTGGTAGTCAGATTGGTGAATGGAGATGTGAACAGACTTTTTATCTTTTGCTTTATAACCAGTTGAATTTTTAAAATAAAAACATGTTTTACTCTTATAATTTTCATTGTTTTCTAAAAGAAAATTGTCAGAAATTGTATGTTCTAGATACAGAATCAGGTTTAATAAATGTATAAAAGTACAGTGTGTGAATAGTCTGTCTCCATTCATTCATACATTCACTCAACACTTATATGGTAATGGTTTGACCACACATTTTGTCATCCATGACATGTTGTATTATTTAATGCCATTATTTAATGTATTATTTAATGTATTTAATGTGGCCACATTAAATACATTGCTCCTTCAAGTTCTTTGAAGGCAGAAATGATGTCATATATTTTCCTATGTCTCTCATAATTCTTGACAACTTCCCACCATTAAATCCCATGAATTAAATTCTCAAGTTAATCTGAAAGCAAAAGTTCAATATTCAGATTGCCCTTGAAAAGCCCAAGACAATTATATTTTTAAAAAGGTGATTTTTTATACACCTGTATAGGCATAAGTTTTGTTTTGTTTTAATGTTTTATTTAAATGTTTGTCCTCTGAGTTTTCCTTACTCAGTTCTTCTTTTTGGACTCTCAATAAATTCTTCAATTTCTTCCACCAGGATGTTGACAAAGTTATCATCACTAGCAGCCCAGCCATCAGTCAGAACAATGATATTAACTTCTCATCCACAATGGAAGGTCCCTTAAAGTCACTGACATATTTTTTCCCAGAGGACTAGCCAGGCCTTACCTTGAAAATTGTCTAGGGTTTGTGTTTATTGAGTGGAATATCAGGTTATTTGTACTTTTTAAACTGTTACCCGCTCCATGAGTAAACATAGATGAATACAATCAGTATTCAAGTAATGCTATGGCATTTCATTAAGATCTGCAATAAATACCCACTGACTAAATCAAAGAGCCTAAGTAATTAGACCTAAGAATATTTTAAAGAAAATACTCACTACAGGATATATTTAACAAATCAGGCCACCAAACTGGGCATTCAGATAGTTAATAAATTTTTTAAATTAAGTTAAATATATTGATACGAGTATTCCACTTACTAAAAGCTACAAAAACTGGAGAAAAAAACCACAAAAGAGTTTTATTTAGTTTCTGATAACCCACTCAGTAATCTGAATTAGCTGAGAACTGCCCCATAGAAAATTTGAATCAAAACTAATATGACCTTCTCTCTTCCCTGCTTTCCTCCCCCTGTTCACTCCATATGCTTCAGAAAACAAGACAAAAACACTTCTGGGAACAATGGTCATCAGTTCACACACAAGAGCCAACACAAAGTGCTTTGGCAGAAGAGCTCCTAGAACTTACTTTGAAAGGTTCTTTTCACAAGTAACATGACTGACAAGAACAATAAAATGCCTAGAAATAAATTTTTTTAAAGTATAGGATATGTAAAAAATCATCGTTGGAGAATATAAATAATTTCAATACATACAAATGGAAGATGAATATTTAAGAATGGGGGCGCCTGGGTGGCTCAGTGGGTTAAAGCCTCTGCTTTCGGCTCAGGTCATGATCTCAGCGTCCTGGGATCGAGGCCCGCATCGGGCTCTCTGCTCAGCAGGGAGCCTGCTTCCTCCTCTCCTTGTCTCTCTGCCTGCCTCTCTGCCTACTTGTGATCTCTCTCTCTCTNATCTCTCTCCCTCTGTGAAATAAGTAAATAAAATCTTAAAAAAAAAAAAAAAGAATATTTAAGAATGGTTTAGAGAAAGATTTGCAGAGGCTGGTAGTTGGCAATGTGACTTACTAGATAGTAAAACTGAACACAAAGCTACTATGATCAAAGAGTTGTAATGAAAACAATTATTAGCATAAAAAAGATAAATACATAAAGAATCCAGGAAAATTCAACTATACATAGAATATTAATATATTATAAAGGTGGCATTTCAGTTTAGTGGGCAAGGAATATTTTCATTCATAAATTAGCAAGAGAAAGCAATAACTGGCTATCTATCTGGAAGATAAAAATTTAGGCCTCGGGCACCTGAGTGGCTCAGTGGGTTAAAGCCTCTGCTTTCGGCTCAGGTCATGATCTCAGCGTCCTGGGATCGAGGCCCGCATCGGGCTCTCTGCTCAGCAGGGAGCCTGCTTCCTCCTCTCCTTGTCTCTCTGCCTGCCTCTCTGCCTACTTGTGATCTCTCTCTCTCTGTGTCAAATAAATAAATAAAATCTTAAAAAAAATAAGTTTAGGCCTCTACCTTGTACCATATGGCAGATAAATTCTACAAGAACTATAGATTGAAATATCAAAAATATAACAAAAACGTATCAGGAGAAAAATTAGAAGAATAACTGTGACTTCAGGTTAAAGAGATTTCTTAAGGAAGGAAGGAAACTTAGAAGCCATAAAATAGAAGATGAATAAGCCATGCCAAAATATGACACTTGGCATAAAAATTATTTTGAGCTGGGATACCTGGGTGGCTTAGTCGGTTAAGCAGCTGCCTTCAGCTCGGGTCGTGATCCCAGAGTCCTGGGATCGAGTCCCACATTGGGCTCCTTGATCAGTGGGGAACCTGCTTCTCTCTCTGCCTCTGCCTGCCACTCTGCTAGCTTGTGCTCTTTCCCTCTCTCTCTGACAAATAAATAAATAAAATCTTGAAAAAAAATTATTTTGAGCTGAAGGCAACTGAGAAGCAGACACAGGAAGAATTCTACCTTCCCCCATCTAACAAAAGCAGGACATAAATTTCCCTTTGTGAAGATGTTCCTCTCCTCTCTCGTACCCAAAGGAGGAGAACATCCCTTAGCACTGGGGATGGAGATGGCACTGATGAAGTCTGCGTAAAAAAGTCTTACTTAATAACTTTATATACCATTAGTTTCCCCACATGTTTACCTTCCTACAATTTACCACTCCTGGAAGCCCAAACTCCTCTTTTTTTGTCCAGTCATTTCATAATTCATCATCCTTTATTAAAATAGTATAGAGGCTCTCAAGCCTAACCACTTCTTTGAGTTTTTACTTTTTTCTGTGGACCCCTGTGTATGTAAAATTAAAAAGAAAATTTTATACCTTTCTTCCTGTTAGTGTGTCTTTGCCAGTTTAGTTTGTAGGACTCCAAGTTCTACCAAGAGGGTAGAGGAAAAATCTTTCCTCTCCTGCAAATACACATGGCTATGTTAAAGATTAAAGTATTTAGTTGGTAAGATTCACCATCAAAACTCAAAAGATAAATGAAAGGGTCATGATAATATTTATAATACATACAAGGTTAACAACTCTAATGTAATTAATTTTTATAATTTGATTTTTTCAAAAAGTAATAAAAATGGGCAAAAGAAGTGATCAAGTAAAGAGAAAATGAAAAAGGACAATAAACAAGAAAATACTCAAACTTACTACCACACAAACAAAAACTAATTTTCCTTTCTTGGTTTGGCAAAAACTGAAACAAGTCATAACATCTAATACTGGGAGGGTATGGTGGTAAAATGTACATTCTTGTCCACTGGGTGCATGCATTACTACAACTCTTGAAAAATAACACTTTGACAGGATTTTCTCAACTTTGGGATTCTCCTATAGAAATATACATGATAGTGTGTTTTGAGGCACTCCTAATTAGAAACAACCATCCATCAGGAGAGAGGTGATTGAGAGTTAGGGTACATCTATACTATCAAAAGCCTTCACAAAGCTGTATTGCTTTTTCTCCTAAACTGTTACCTCCAAAGTTAGGGCTATTGAACCCCCAAAGACATATAAGTGAAAATGAAAAATGGCATTATTTAATTAGAAAAGTAATAATATTCTGCCCCACAGTAATACTGATAAACCTGGCCTTGCAAAAGGGCATTCATTCTCACATTAGCACTCACCAAGATCTGACACACATTGCACAGAATGAGAAATGCACTTCTAGAAGGGACCATTCAGAATCTGATCAGGGGCACCTGGGTGGCTCAGTCAGTTAGGCATCTGCCTTGGGCTCATGCCAGGCTCTCAGTCAGTTAGGCATCTGCCTTGGGCTCACACCAGGCTCTCAGGATCATGGAATTGAGCCCCAAGTGGTGCTCCCTGCCTGACAGGGAGTCTGCTTCTCCCTCTTCCTCTGCCTCTCCCCCTGCTTGTGATCTCTTCCTTGTTTGCTCTTTTATTTATTTATTTTAAGATTGATTGATTGATTGATTTGACAGAGAGAGATTACAAATAGGCAGAGAGGCAGCAGAGAGAGAGAGGAGGAAGCAGGCTTCCTGCCAAGCAGGGTGCCAGATGCAGGGCTCGATCCCAGGACCCTGAGATCATGACCTGAGCGGAAGGCAGAGGCTTTAACCCACTGAGCCACCCAGGTTCCCCTATTTATTTATTTTAAATAAATAAATAAAATCTTGGGTGCTCCTGCTTGTGTGCACTTTCTTCTTCTCGTTATCAAATAAATAAATAAATAAATAAGATCTTAAAAAAAAAGAGTCTAATCAGAGGCATACTCAGATTCTTATAATAGGATACCCAGCCTAAAAACAGCATGGCTGTGTTTGGATTAGGGTGGGGAGGGAGGAAGGGAGAGAGTTGGGTGTTGGTAGCTGAGGGAGTAAAGAAACATGTAAAAATGACGTCACTTTTATTTTTCCCAGTGTTGATTTCACACTTCTTTCTTCAACATCTTTTATTATGTCATTATAGACTTGACTCTAACATCAACATACTGCTTTACCAAAAAGGTACTTCTTCTGGAGATTAAGCTAGGGGAGCAACAAACTAGCATAGGTCTCATTTATCTCTCAGCAAATTCTTTAGACCAGCACTGCCCAATACAAATGTTAGCCACAAACAGAGTTTTCAGTTTTCTAGTACACCTTAAAACAAACTAACAAACAAAAGAAACAGATGAAGTTAACTGAAATAATGTATTTTATTTAACCCACCATATATAAAATATTTAAGTGTTAATATGTAATCAATAGAATCAATTATTCATGAGATATTTTACAATCTTTTTTTGTGCTAAGTCTTCAAAATTGATAGACAATTGACCTTTGAACAATCTGGATTTGAACTGTGTGGGTCCATTTATATGTGGATTTTTTTCAGTAAATACAGCAATAGTATTCTAAATGTCTTTTCTCTTCCATATGATTTTCTTAACATCTTCTTTTCTCTAGTTTATTTTATTGTAAGAATACAGTTTATGATGCATAGAATATGTAAAATATGTGTTAATTGACTATTTATGTTATCAGTAAGGCTTCTGGTCAATAGTAGTTTATTAGTAGTTAGTTTTTGATGAGTCAAAATTTATACATGGATTTTTGACTGCATGGGGAGGTTGGTGCCCCAACCCCCAAGATGTTCAGCAGTCAACTCTACATTTTACACTTACATCACATCTTAGTTGTACTTACTAGCCATTATTTCAAGTGTTCATAGCCACATGTGACTAGTGACTTCACTACTGGCCAGCACAGTTTAAAATATGTCACTATTAGTCCCTCCAAAGAATACAGGCTACCAAGAGACTCTATTCCCAAAATTCTTTTTCCTAACTTCGAACAAACATTTGAAAGTATGAAATAGAAGTAATGATCCTTTCTCGAACTAACTTTGTATCTTAACTATTCCTACTCTACTCATGATCTTGTTACTTCTTCCAAATATACCTCAGATTTATTGTTTTCACTTCCTTCTTTAATGACCCTCTCTGTGCTCATTTTTCTTTTCTGTTCTATGGGCTTTCTTTTACAGTTCTCAGTAATACTCAAATACTTTGGAACTTACTTATTTGCAGAACAAATTAGCCCATCTAATTGATCACTTCTTAGGTACAAGTCATAATGATAATACTGTACAAAATAAGTATACGACCATTATTAGTGTCTGACTCCATGATCGGTTAGTATTTATTAAGCATCTACTATGCTACCAGCAGTACTAATAAATTTCTGAATGGAGTTTTCACTATGTACACTAAAATATTCCTTATATTAGTTTGCCTGACCAGTCTTCTTACATCAATTTTTAAACTTGAATCAGCGTACATTTTAGAAGAAGTAGGCTGTTTGCTACCAAACAGAATTCTTTTCCTCAGTGTCTCAGTCACATAAATGTTTTGATCTAAATTTTTAATCTAACTGTGGTTTGCTGTCTTTTAAGTCAAACACACCACCTCCTGGCAGCAGGAAGCACCACCCAAAACAGCAATTTCAGGTTTCTTGTTTCAGGGTTGTTTGGATAATAAGTAGGTTTATTAACAACAGTGATTTGGAATGATACCATTCCTGCTGGGTAACTGCGTGATTTTAGCAAGAAGGGCTCAAAGTTTGCTTGTAGCCAATATGAGACATGGTGTTCTAATATAGGTCAAAGTTATGATCTGTTTTGTTAACATTCTTCCTCTCCAGATTGGTGTTTCAAATGGTTGTCTGGATTGCTTTTCTTAATTGCTGTCTTTTGGCCTGAAGTGTTTACATAGAAATCAGAGCCCTTTTCCAGTTAAAAGTAACTCCATGTGCCCGCACACACATTGGTAATGCCACCCAGAATAAAGCAAGTAATGAACAACATGTTTGAACTGAATCTTAAAAATTCTTGGATACAATTGCTGGCAATCAAAACTGTTTTCAGTTTATTTTGTGTACTTTGATTTTTTTAATCCCTCCCAGAATACTCGAGGGAAATGACTTCTCAAGTGAGTTAATAAAGTGATCGAATTATAATGAGCCCAATTATCACCTAGGTGTTTTGATGGCGGTGAAAGAACATTTCAATTCTCACTAAGGGCCAGGGCACAGAATTACCATTTAGGAAGTAGGCACTTGCTTAAATCTTTGACCTTGATGGCTGCTCTTCAGGGAAAATTCTTCAAGGAGACCAAGAGTACAGTGTTAAGAATCTGGCCTTTTGACCTAGACAGCCAGGGATTTAAATACTAGTACTATTACTTACAAGCTAAGTATGAAGGACCCAATCCTCTGAGCATCACCATTGGTTCATAAAATGTAAATTGTAGTAACTCCCTCACAGGTTTGTTGTAAACTTTAAATGAGAAGACATTTTACAGGTAGTTATGAGTAGGCAAAATGGGCATAACAGACGGCTAACATCCTCTTCCTTCCCTCAGTGGCATGAAGCATGCCACGTCCAGTCCAGGCGGGCGGTCTACTTGGACTTGCCCAGACTCCTCCCACGTGGATCTTCACCTTGTTCGTCTCCTTTTCCCTCAAAGCTGATGATAAATTCCTCAGTGACTAGCTCTTTACTTTCCACCTTGGCAGCTAATCTGAAAAATGTATCCTTGTTAATATAAAGAGCCAATGGATTAGTTTTAATAAACTCTACCTGTAGCTCAAGAGGACAGTGAGAAATTTGTGGATAGTCAAATATGATGTTTGGTATCTAACTCTCCCTCCCCCCCCTTTTTTTCAATAATTTGTGTTTATAAGTCTGATCTCTCAGAAGCAGTTCACATCTTTTTTTGGGCATTTGTACAGTAATAGATATTAAACTTCAGTATGTGGGCAATGATTATAATGGGCAATCGGATTTCTCATAAATGAGATTAACTAACGAAAGGCATATGACTGGAAAAGAAAAAGGGAACTAACATTTATTCAATACTTTCCATATTCTAAACACTGTACTAAAACTATTCAAAAGTTAATTTATTAAATTCTGACTACTAAAATACATAATGAAATTAAGTCTTAACGCATTTAAGTAATTTACCCAAGGCCACAGTAGGCAGAATTGGGATTTAACTCCAGCTCATTTGCATACAAAAACTGTTCTTTATCCACCACGATGTTTTAATTCACACACTCCATGAGATAAGAGCAGCTATAAGAAACCTGACTTTAACCTAAAACAATCAACTAATAGTATAATTTGGCTTTTATGGGAAATCTGTTTACTTATCTGCAGAATTATGGATGTTAATTTGGTAAAAGACCTTAAATATATGATCTATTCTCTACCCCATAGAATGTAAAATCCTCCCAACTTTCTGGGCCTTTTGTAAAACATGTATTCAAGAGAACTGAGGGGAAGAGAAAGTGGAAAGAGAAGAGAAAGGGAAAGAGAAAGGGGTCCAGAATTCCCCTTGAACAGATAGGGTTTGGATCTCAAATCAAGCTCCAGTTTTCTTCTCATGTAATTATCTATAAATTTATTTTTCTACGAGGGGCATTGAGGTCTAAAATGAACCCAGATTGATGTCTCACATCTCTTCCCTGAGGTAAAATCCCTGCCCAGTTTTCATGTGGTGGATAGTATGCTTTTGTAGCAAAAATCCCATACCAGTTGTTGACCATTTGATGATTGTTTTCTATTAAAATACTCCCAGGAATTGTCAAATAGTGTAGTAACATTTTGACATCACTGGTACCAGGCAATGCTATATGTAGTAGTGAGATGTTTAAGATAGATTTAAAGCAAAAGAGACACAGTTTAACTCTTTTATAAAATCTGTGACAGCGAGATAACCTTCCAGTATATATTACCTGTTCCTTAGAGCTCTTTAAAGTTCTATTCCTCTAAATAATTGGCTACAAAAGCTAGCTCCTATGAAAGCACCCTAATTATTATTTCAACAAAGAAAGAAAACTCCATTTCTGTCATAGAGATGATATGATTGGGGATTTTAGATTTATGGCCGTCTGGCCCATTATATTGTTTACCATATAAATATTCATCTAATGATGGAGTCCAGTTACCCAGAAAACCTTGGGTTTCCTTGATTCATTACAAGAAACTGGTGCCAAGGAATTCTGAGTGTCTCCCAAAGGAAAATGTATACAAATCCATGAGTCAGTAAGATTGTACGCTTTAGTCAATTCAAGATTAAATTGCAGCCAGGTGTTGGATTCATACCAGCAAGTGACTAAAAGCACAAAAACTAATATTAAGAACAAGAGCTTTAAAGAAAAATAAATAAAAGGCATTTAGATAGGAAAGAAAGAAGTAAAACTTTATTGGCAGATAACATGATTGTCTATATAAAATTCTGAAGGAATCTACAAATAAGCAACCAGAGCTAATACGTGAATTTAACAGGTTTTTAGATGTACAATCAATACACAAAAATAAGTTGTATTTTTATATACTAGCAGTGAACACTTGGAAATTGAAGTTTATGAAATTATCTGGATTAGCTAATGATTTCTGAGACTCAACACCAAAGCACCAGTGATAAAAGAAGAACTTGATAAACTTAACTTCATAATTTTTAAAAAATATGTGCACTTCAAAGAATACCACTAACAAAGGTAAAAGACAAACCCACAGGCTGGAAAAAAATATTTGCAGATCAAATAATATGACAAGGAATTAATATCCATAATATATTAAGAATTCATAACTCAACAGTAAGACAACCCAATTAAAAGATGGACAAAAGATTGGAATGAACAGTTCTCAAAGAAAAATACACAAATGGTCAATAAACACACGAAAGAACTCTCAGTGTCATTAAGCAGTAGGGAAATGACAAAAGCAGTAGGGGAAAACCACAAAAGGGGGTGCCTGGGTGGCTCAGTCATCTGCCTTGGGCTCAGGTCATGATCTCAATGTCCTGGGATCAAGCCCTGCATCTGGCTCCCTCCTCAGCAGGAAGCCTGCTTCTCCCTCTCCCACTACCCCTGCTTTTGTTCCCTCTCTCCCTGTCTCTCTCTGTGTCAAATAAATAAATAAAAATAAATAAATAAAATCTTTAAACAAGGCAAAACAAAACAAAAACCACAAAAGAGGGGCACCTGGGTGGCTCAATTGGTTAAGCGTCTACCTTCTGCTCAGGTTAGGATCTCCAGGGTCCTGGGATGGAGACCCACCTCAGGATTTCTGCTCAGTGGGGAGTCTGCTTCTCCCTCTGCCTCTCCCCTCACTTGTTCTCTCTCACACACGCACACTCTCTGTCTCTAATAAATAATAAAAAATATCTTTAAAAACCCCACAAAAGATACCACAAGAAATATAGCCACTAGAATAGTGGTAACACAAAACAGAAAATAACCAGTACTGACAGATATGGAGAAAACAGAATGTAACTATGTCTCAAGCAGCATAGAGACTACATATCTCTAACTCACAGAACTCTAGCTTCTAGCTTCTAGCTTGTGGCCTCTAGCTTATAGCTTGACTAATTATAACTTCTTCGAGATTTCAATAGAACACTGACTCTGGGGAAACATGGAGCACTAGTCACTCACTGCTGCTAATGTGATCAATTGTTAGGTCAGTCATCCACAGCCTTGGTCAATGTGATCATTTTAATCCCACAGTTATCCCTGTGTATAATTTTACTCGTGTATCCCCTTGCACAATAGATTTATTTCCTTTGTCACTTACTGGGTCCATCTAGTAACCCACCATCCAGAAGTCCCCTGTTTCTTCCTTACTCAACCCATCATCAAACATCATGTTCAAAGCAGTAGTGAAGACAAACAAATATCTTACAAATATCTATTGGCCAGATGGAATCCCTAAATTAACTTCCTATTGTTGTAAAAATTTTACTGTTACGGTCTTTGCAGAATCGCCTGCTCTAAGCTATTTTATTGAGAAGTGCTTCGGCTCCTCAGATGGAGATCATCAGACCCTGATTTGTAACATAATACATCAATAAAGAATGTTCATTGGGATTTGGGAAAATTAACAGCTAAGAAGGGGGAAGTAAGCTCCCCCACACAAACTCCTGGTTCCAAAATTTAACACCTATTATACCTAAAAATGCCTCTCTAAACCTTCAGTCAGGAGTGGGTCCTGTCTGCACACCCCCTGGATATGTTTTCTGCTGTGGGGATAATAAGAGGACTCCATGGGGCTCATGGCTGTTTGAACAGTTGGATAATGGGAGGCATGTACTTGTTAGGCTTTGTCACTACTCCCTTCTCAGTCCACAATAAGTCTAAAATTGCCCATTGGACTAGCTCTTTCAAATTATTCACCCAGAACACTGGGGACCTCCCTTGGGAAATACCAGATGGAGATGACTATTTTTGGGGGTATACTTTGCTCCCCTAGTGGGGAGTTATAACTCATCAACATGAGTTAGAAAACTTGTCCACTAGGCATTAAAGAGGGCACTTGACAGAGTAGCCTTAGATGGTTTTAGCTGAACAAGGAGATGTTTGTGTAGTGACCAACTCTTCTTGCTGTACTTGCAAATAACACCTCTATGCAGGTTGAAACTAGTAGACAAAATTAGACAGCAGGGCACTTGGTTGCAGCAGAGCTTAGAACATCACACCCCTCTGCTTCAAAGAGGTTAAGATTGGTTTACTGGTCTGTTTTCTTGGATACCCTCTAGTAGCAGATCTATTTTAGAGATAATAATAAAAATGGGCCTTACACTATTACCAATACTTGTTAGAATATGCTTAGGGAAAAATTACTAATGTTATGTGCAAACAGATTATGTAAAAAGTGTCCAAAGTGTTAGATAAAGAACTACCTCTGATATCCACCCCCCCACCTTAGAACAAGGGACCAAGACTTATGTCCTATATCATGTCAGGACCTTCCATTCCAAAATCCCTTCTATGCCCAGATTCAACATGAAGCAGCTACAGAAGACAGACCATTGCCCATATTCCATAGAAATGGAATGAACAATTGACAATGGGGATTTGTAACTCTGTCCCAAGCATCCTAAAGGTGACATACCTCTAACTCACTGAACTGTTGCCCCAGCTTAGATTTTGATTAATTATAGCTTTTTGAGATTTCAGTAGAAAACTGACTCTGGGAAACAAGAAACCAGAGGTTCCTGGAAGATCAAATTTGATTGTGCTAGAAAATAGTTTGGTGCCAGCAAGTTTGCTTGAGATGCCAGCAAGTTTGTTTGAGATCATATGGAGAATGATTAACCTCTGTACCACTGCTTCCCTTACAATGTGGACCCTTACTACTTCCCTGTGCCTCCCCCTTAAAAACTCCCTGCTTGGTCTGAAACTTTGGAGATGGTCTTTGGACATTAGTCTTCCATTTCCCCAGGTTGCTGGCCTCCTGAATAAAACAACTTTTCCTTCCCAACCAATACTTTCTCTGGAGTATTGACTATTCAGGGGCAAGAAGCTGAACTTGGGTTTCAGTAATAAGAACTCTTACACATTGCTGGTGGGAATGCAAAATGGTGCAGCATCTTCAGAAAACAGTTTGGCCCCTTCTTACAGTGTTTAACAGAATTATTATATGACCCAACAAAATTACTGCTAGGAATCTCCATAATAGAAATGAAGTATGAGGGCGCCTGGGTGGCTCAGTGGGTTAAAGCCTCTGCTTTCGGCTCAGGTCATGATCTCAGGGTCCTGGGATCGAGGCCCGCATCGGGCTCCCTGCTCAGTGGGGAGCCTGCTTCCCCCCTCTCTCTCTCTGCCTGCCTCTCTGCCTCCTTGTGATCTCTCTCCCTCTGTGAAATAAATAAATAAAATCTTTAAAAAAAAAAAAAAGAAATGAAGTATGAGTGCTCACACGGAGACATGTACACAAACATTCATGGATGTATTATTCATAACTGCCAAAAAGTAAGAACATCAGCTGTTGAAAGGATAAACAAAACTTAGTGTATTGACAGAAAGAATACTATTTAGCAATTAAAAGGAATAAAGGAATGTGCTAATACATGCTGTAACATGGATGAGTCTCAAAGCATTGTAACCAGTGAGAGAAATAGATATAAAGAATCATATATTCTATGATTCCACTTATATGAAATGTCCAGAAAAGGCCAATTTATAGAGACAGAATGTGATTAGTGATTGCCTGGAGCTGTCAGGAGGAGATGGGGATTGACTGCTAATATGCCCAAGTTTTCTTTGTTTGCATGATCAAAATACCTTAGAATTAGATTGTAGTGATTTTTGTACCAGTCTCTAAATACACCGCCATTGCATTGTAGACCTATCATGAGTGAATTTATGGTATGTAAACTATATATCAGTAAAACTACTTAAAAAATTATAACTTTTGTCCTTTTGGATAACAGTTTCCTGGAAGAATAAGACATGTCAATAAAGACAAGGAGATAATAAAGTTTTGTTAGTGAAGGCAACAGAATAGTAAAGCCAATTTCTGTAGACAGTTACCTTATGGGGTTTATGGTTTCAGTTTTTGAAACCAACATACATCTTTTTAAATCATAAACGCATTGGATAGTTAAAACTGCAATGCAAAAATTAAAATACAGTATGTGAAAAAGTGAATGGGTGGCTATTCTGGATTAAGTGGTCAGAGAAGAGTTTTACAAATACATCTTTTGTTTATTTATTTTACTTACTAAGCCAGAGATATGAATGATAAAAAGGACCCAGCCTTGTGTATATGGAGGTGGGGCGAGGGGGAAGAATGGAAAGAGCATTTCAGCAAAGGAAAAACCTAGCACAGCTAGGGGCTCGTTGTTACTTAATATTTCTCTAAGGCCCTAAATGAAATCTTCAATACCATCTCTCCAGATATCAGAACAATGCATTTCTCTACTTCCTGCCAGTGTTCAGCAAACTCTTGAACTTATTGATCTTTCTTTAATTTTTTAAAAAAAATCTTTATTGAGCCATAATTCACATACCATAAAATTCATCCACATTAGGTGTACAATGTAATGATAACGTATTTACAGATTTGCCCAAAAATCACCACAATCCAATTTTGATGACCTCAAAAAGAAACCTGGCAATTAATGTGACTCCTCTTTATACTCTTCTCCTTCTTTCCATTTCCTCTCTCTCTCACCAACCAAAGGCTGGTGAAAACATTTTCACTCTTCTGCGTTGGCCCACTGACCAGTAGTTAGAAGCCACAATTTTATGGCAGCTTCCAACACTAAAATTTTGTGATTCTCTGACTTATCCATTCTTTCATTGTGCTTTTCTTTCTTTCTTGAACTTCCTAACTTATTTTCTAGTTGACGGGGTAAGGACCAGGGGCAGGCTTGCCAGGCCAAGATGGGTACTTTGGTATGAAGATTATTTTGAGTTGAAGGCAATGGAGAAATTTTGCCCCTCCCTTAACTATATAGAGGGATCTAAACTGGAGGTCTTTTCCAGAATAGGGGTTATCAGCAAAGATAAATTTTATCTGAGTGACCTCTCTGTCTAGCAGGGCAAACATCTTATTACCAAACATGTGCTCTTCTTAATGCCCTGTGAAGGACAGTCCTTTCCTCTGAAGTCCCAGCCCTGACCACCTTCCCTGTAGTTCAGAACAATGTATAGACCTCATTTTGCCTATCTTCAGAATTTCCATGTCTGTGTGGATTCCCCATATGTATGCTATTAAATGTGATTTTCTCCCGCTAATTGTCTCATGTTGATTTGATTCTTTTTTTTTTTTAAAGATTTTATTTATTTATTTGACACAGAGAGAGAGAGATCACAAGTAGGTGGAGCAGTAGACAGAGAGAGAGAGAGGAGGAAGTAGGCTCCCCGCTGAGCAGGGAGCCTGATGCAGGCCTCGACCCCAGGACCCTGAGACCATGACCTGAGCCGAAGGCAGAGGCTTTAACCCAGTGAGCCACCCAGGCGCCCTGTTGATTTGATTCTTACTCAAGCTAGAAGGACCCTTGAAGGGGACAGGAATTCTTGCTCTCCAGCAATGGCATTATCTTTACCATCTCAGGGAAAATTAGAATTGTTACAGCAGAAATCAATGCAAGTTTTATTATTTTTAAGACTTCAGCTAAGTCTCTTAAGGATAAAATATTAAGGGGACGCTTGGATGTCTCTGTCGGTTAAGCATCTGCCTTCAGCCTAAGTCATGATCCCAGAGCCCTGGGATCCAGCCCTGCATAGGGCTCCCTGCTCAGTGGGGAGTCTGCTTCTCCCTCTTCCCCTGCCCCTCCCTACTGCTCATAGTTTCTCTCTCTCTCTCTCTCTGTCAAATACAAGGAAAAAAAAAAGAATAAAATATTAGGGTTCTGAGAGGATAGAAACACAAAATTAGTGACAAAACAAAGAAAAGATTGCTAAAATAGATGCATATATACCTAATTTCTTCCAATGCCCCTTGCCACCTCCTCAGGACACCTCACTCTGCCCTGAGTCTCTGTTGAGGATACAATTTAGTGCCCAGTATGAACACTCTCCTTTTCTTAACAGAACAGTAGTAAGCTTCTTCGCCTATTAAAGGATGGGGTCCTTAATCTCCTACAGTCCCCGGTGGGTGATGGTGGTAAGGAAGGGAAAGCCCTGGAGGAATCAGAAGTGGGGAAACCTCCCCTGATTCTAATTCATTTCGTAAATATTTATACCAAGCATTCCAGACTCTGACTGTGCTATGACTTTATGACAGTGAAATCTTAGGTGAACAATGCATTGTAAAGAATTATAATTTGGTAAATTTTGCAATAAATATTCATGAAATTTATTGTTTATAACATTCTGGAATAAAAGTTTCACTATGTTTCCATCTATTCAAGTAAATTAATGTCAATAGCCCTTGTCAATGTTTTTTTTTTTTACTGAAAACTAAGCTTTTAAAAAACTATGAACCATCCACTAAATAAATTCTATACTTCCTCATTTGCCTTTTGAAAATAGTAAAGTCAGCAGGAGAGGAGTCCTTGCCAGCATTTATTCAGGTTCCCTCCTGCTACCCTTCTCTTGCCTCCAATCAACCCTTTCTAACTCTTGCTAACATTTTGTTTGCAGAGAGAAGATGTAAATAAAAATTTTCAGTGAAGAAGAAATAATAGGTTTATTTCAATGAAAATTCTGATTAGAAGCCAAATACTATGCATGGTGTTTTTCTGGACCCCCAATTTTATTTATTTTTATTTTTAAAAAAGATTTTATTTATTCATTTGAGAAAGAGCAAGCATGAGCAGAGGGATAGGGGAGAGGGAGAAGCAGGCTCCCTGCTAAGCAGGGAGCCTGACACAGGGCTTGATCCCAGGACCCTGAGATAATGACCTGAGCCAAAGGCAGACACCCAACGATCTGAGCCACTCAAGTGCCCCCAGGCTCCTAATTTCAAATGAAATTATTTTTAAAGATTTTATTTATTTATTTGACAGAGAGAGAGAGAGATCACAAGCAGGCTGAGAGGCAGGCAGAGAGAGGAGGAAGCAGGCTCCTCGCTGAGCAGAGAGCCAGATTCGGGACTTGATCCCAGGGCCCTGAGATCATGACCTGAGCCGAAGGCAGAGGCTTTAACCCACTGAGCCACCCAGGCGCCCTTAAATGAATTTTTAAAGCAGATTTTTTCAGGTAGCTAATACAGTAGATTGTTCATAAGAATTTATGGTCAAATATATGCCAGAAAAATATTGCCTTATTTTTACCTTACTGTACTTCATATATTATCTTTTTCAACACAAGTTTATTAAATGGCTATACTCAGCTAACTATTAGAGGAATACTACAATGTATAATATGCTGGCATAGCCTAAAGAGGATGCCAGACTCCTCTCCTGTCCCTCAATTTTCATTTGTTACCCTACATAGGTTTTTCTTGAAGCTTAGTTTCTGAGATTTTTCTCTCTGTTTGGAGCAGATGAGAAAAGAACTGTGTAGACTGTGCCTTTGAATTACCTGCTGGAGAGACAGAAGAGAGGGTATTTATTTTCAAGCTCTTGTTCTCCGATTTATCAAGGGGTCTGTAGGTGTGCTAGAATGGTTGAAAGGCCTCCCAAGGCATCCCAAATGGTGAGAGAAGACAAGTCTGGCCGAAAGTAAGACAGCCTTGCTACACCTCAGACAAGGTGCTGCCTGGCCACACCTTCCCATAGTTTCTTGTGACAATAGTTCTGGAACCAAAAAGTGAGCTAAGATCATGTAAGACAAGACATAAAGGAAGTATGACACATCCCAATGGTTCTGGACCCAATTCCAATGTGTGTGTGCTGGAGGGAGGGGTCAGTTTTTCACATCACCAAGCAACTCTCAGACACCAGCTGGGTGTCCAGCGATCCAACTCAATTCTGACACTGTCTACTGGGAGATAGCATCATATTCCCTTGGTTAAGGGCTGAGTCCCCCAAGATTGCTTCTTTGTCCCAACTTCAGACCCCAGTCAAAGCCCATCCTATCACCTGTGCTTCTGACTGACATGCTACAGATTGGGGGTTCCAACAAGCCCATCCATGGGCTTCAGAAGTCAGTCAAAAGTCCAGGTCATTACCTGAACTTCTGACCAACTGGCTATATATCAGAGGGTCCCACACCCCCCTCCTTGGGTTTGATTAATTTGCTAGAATAGCTCACAGAATTCAGGAAACTAATTTGTTCCCTAGATTTACCCATTTACTATTTTACTAAGAAAGGCTATGTAACTCAGGAACAGCCAGACAGAAGGGAAGCATCAAGGAAAGTTATGGGGGAAGGAGGTGGAGCTACTATGCTTCACCAGGCGTAGCACTCTTCCTGAATCTCCATCTGTCCACCAAAATGGAAGCTCTTTGATTCCCATTCTTTTGGGTTTTTATAGAGGCTTCATTATACAGGCATCAATCAATTCAACCTCTAGCATCTCTCCCCTTCCTGGAGGTCAGTGGGTGGGACTGAAAGTTCCAACACTCTAATCACGTGGTTGGTTCTTCCTGCAACCAGCCCTTCTCCTTAGGTGGGGTCCAAAAGTCACCTCATTAACATAACAAAACACACCTTCATTGCTCTTGTCACCTAGGCTATTCCAAGGGTTTCAGAAGCTCTGGGAGCTCCTGGATGGCTCAGTTGGTTAAGTGTCTGACTCTTGATTTCGGCTCAGGGTCCTGAGATTGAGCCCCATGTCAGGCTCCATGCTCAGCGGGGAGTCCACTCCTCTTCCTCTACCCCTCCCCCAGTTCATGCATGAGCTTGTTCTTTCTCAAATAAATAAATAAATAAATCTTTAGAAAAAAGAAGCAGTAGCAGCAGCTCTGCCAAACAGGGATGAACACCAAATATGTATTTCTTATTATTAGTCACAATATCACATGGTCTATTTCTAGCCTAGGCAAAAGGAGAACTTAATGGGTCATGCCCAATTCAACTAAGGACATTTTTTAAATATTTTGTTTTTAAGTAATCTCTACACCCAACATGGGACTCAAACTCACAACCCCAACATTAGGAGTTGCGCACTCTACCAACTGAGCCAGCTAGGTGCCCCTCAATTGAGGACTTCCAAGTTTGGAACAAAGGCTTCATGGTAACAAAGATTATACATTTGTCTAGCATTATCTTCTCTGCATATACATTCCTGGGAAGTCTGGCAAGGACATTAAGCTATGGCATAATGAGGTTAGGGTGTTTGGGGACCTGGATTCTTGCCATCTCTCAGTATCATTCTACCTGGTAGTTATGACTGAAATAGGCCATGGCTCTTGACCTCAAACAGCACAAGTGTTTCTGGCATATTGTCAACTGAAATGTCTTGCTGATTGTGGGATAAGTGTGAAATAAAACCTCTGGCCTTGAAGAATATATCTCCATCACAACAAAAAATTTTAAATGTGTAAAGCTGTGATTTCGGTATGACTAAAAGGAAAATATCAAAGATGAAAATTTAATTATTAATGTTCACACCTGGGTTTTCTGTTGATGGGTTGGCAATAGAATAAAAAATGCAAAAATCATAAATTCCGTAATAAATAAAGAATAAATAATAATAATAATACATATATCAATCAATTGTATAAAGTGCATTTTCTTACCTTTCAGAAATGCCCATCTCCAATCACTTTAAAGTCCTTTGAAATAATATTTCTTGGGGCACCTGGCTGGCTCAATCTTGCAGAGCATGTGACTCTTAATCTCGGGGTCATGAGTTCAAGCCCCACATCGGATGTAGGGCTTCTTACTTAAAAAATTTTTTTTAAAAAAAGAATAGTTCTTTAATACCCAAGAATTATATCTCAATTATATTTTAATAAACCTGGAAAATTTTTAAATATCCAAGCTATTATTTGTCTCATTAAATTTATTTTTAACACCTTTATTGAGGTATAATTGATGTACAATAAACCAAACCTGTGTATTATGTATACACCTGTGAAACCATTACCACAATCAATATTCTAAGTTAGAATGAACATATCCATCATCCCCAAAAGTTTCCTCTTGGACCCTTTCGTAGTTCCTCCCTCTGTTCCACTGTCCTATCCTGTCTTAAGGCAACCACTGATCTGCTTTCTGTCACTACAGATTTGTTCACATTTTCCAGAATTTCATTAAGAATCGAGTCATAGAGTATGTTCTCTTTTTTCTTATTTATTTATTTATTTATTTATTTATTTATTTATTTATTTATGAGAGAGAGAGGGCAGGGGGAGGAGCAGAGGGAGAGGGATAAGGAGACTCTGCAGTGAGTCAGAGGTGGAGGTGGGGTTCGATCCCATGATCCTGAGATCATTCAAGTGTTGGACCTTAACTGATGGAGCCACCCAGGCTCCATTATTCAGTTTTATAAACTTCCTAGGGGGACTTCTTTGGCTCGGGTCATGATCCCAGGGTTCTAGGATCAAGTGAGCATTAGGCTCCTTGCTCAGTTGGTAGCCTGCTTCTCCCTCTGCCTGCCGCTCCCCCTGCTTGTGCTCTCTCTTTCTCTTTCTCTGACAAATACATAAATAAAATCTTAAAAAAAAAAACACCAAAAAAAACTTCTTCTGGTTCTGCTTTAATGGTTTCCCACAAAATTTGATGTTGTGTTTTCATTTTCATTAAATTTAAAGTATTTTCCAATTTCTTATTTTGATTTATCCTTTACCCATGGATTATTTAGAATTATGCTATTTAATTTTCAAGTATTTAAAGATTTGCCAGAAATCTTTTTGTGATTAATTTCTAATTAAGTTCCGCTGTTGTCAAAGAATATACTTTGTATGACTTGAATCATTTAAATTTATTGAGACATATCATCGTCCAGAATGTGGTCTATCTTGGTTAATATTCCATGTGTACTTATAAAGAATTCTGAAGTTCTTTGGTTGTGTTTTTATAAATTCAATTAGGTCAAGTCAGTTGATTGCCTTGGTCAGTCTTT
This sequence comes from Ailurus styani, assembly GCA_002007465.1. Lineage (NCBI taxonomy): Eukaryota > Metazoa > Chordata > Mammalia > Carnivora > Ailuridae > Ailurus > Ailurus styani. The sequence continues at coordinate 153,380 of LNAC01000162.1, forward strand.
TATATCCCTACTAATTTTCTGTCAGATATAGAGACTAGGGTTTTGAAATCTCTATTATTATAAATTTGTGTATTTCTCTTTACTGTTCTATCAGTTTTTCTTTTCTTTATTTTGAAAATCTATATTTTTTTAAGATTTTATTTATTTATTTGACAGAGAGAGAGATTACAAGTAGGCAGAGAGAGGAGGAAGCAGGCTCCCTGCTCAGCAGAGAGCCCAACTCGGAACTCGATCCCAAGACCCTGAGATCATGACCTGAGCCGAAGACAGAGGCTTTAACCCACTGAGCCACCCAGGCGCCTATTTTGAAACTCTATTATTTGGTGCATACATGTTTAGGATTTTTACATAATCTTTATGATCTACACATTTACTTTTATAAAATGGCCTTTTATATCTTTGGCGGTCCTCGTTCTAGAATCTACACTATATGATAATAATATATTAATATAGCCATGATAGCTTTTTGGTTTGCTTATTTATTGTAAGCATGATATACCTATTTCTATCCTTTTACATTTCCACAGAAATTACACAGGTCAGAAATCAGTGGAGCAACATCTTTAAAGTATTGAAACCCCCCCCCAAGAAAAAACTACCATCAATCAAGAGTTCTATACCTCGTGAAAATCTTTTTCAAAAATGAAAGAGAAATAAAAGTATTTCCAAACTTTTTCAGACTTTAATTGCCAGCAGAACTGCATTATAAGAAATGTTAAAGAAATTTCTTCGGAGAGAAAGAACATGATACCAGATAGAAATTTAGATCTATGCAGAGATGAAGTGTTCTGGAAATGGGTAAGAAGGAGCACAGCATTATAAGTTGTTTCCAGGAATTGTCCATTACTCATGCCTCTTCAGCCTTTAACTGTAGTATAAAAATTTAAATATATTTGAGCAAATTTATGATATGTAAAATAAGTGGAAAAACATTTCTTATTATCTTCTGAAATACTACCAATTCATTTTTCTACACCTCGGATTTTTCAAGCTATATCTTTTATGTATGAAATATTTTTCATTTCATATATGGAATTCATAGTCAATGTTTCCTATTAAAATTGGTTTACAGCACTTGTGTTTCTATAAATAGAAACATAAATCATAGGGCTAATATTATTTACTAGCACTCTGGTGACAATCAGAGTGAGTATAAATGGCATCTTGACTGAATAAAAATCCAGTAATAAATGGTCTAAAACCATTTATGTCTTGGGGTGGCTGGGTGGCTCAGTCAGTTAAACATCTGACTCTTGGTTTCGGTTCAGGTCATGATCTCAGGGTAGTGAGATCAAGCTCTGCATTGGGCTCTGTGCTGGGCGTGGAGCCTGCTTGGTATTCTCTCTCTCTCTCTTCCTCTGCCCCTCTCCCCCCTAAAAAAAGAAAGAAAGAAAGAAAGAAAGAAAGAAAGAAAGAAAGAAAGAAAGAAAGAAAGAAAAGAGAGAGAGAGAGAGAAACTATGTCTTGGATCTCCTCTTTTAGAATATTCATTTAAAAAATTTATTCATTCATACAATCAATAATGATTATTGAGTGCCATGTATTGTTTTAAGCCCTGAAGACAGAAGAGTAAACAAAATCCTTATTCTCATGGAGGCTAATATTCTAGTGGAAAAAGACATAAAATAAACAAGTAAACAATACATATATAATATGTCAGATGATAGTAAGTACTGGGAAGAAAAATATAACAGAGCAAAGTAATAGAGAGGATGGAGGTTTTAAAGTGAGAGATCACTGAAGTTCTTTCTGATAAAATGACATTTGAATAGCAATGAATAAGGTCAGAGAATGAGACCCTGGGACAGAAACGTGCTTGACATGTATTAGGAATAGGAGGGGTGTCAACCGGTTGAAATAGAGTGAATGAGACAGGAATGAAGGAGATGAGGTATTTGTGGGGACCAGCTTATGTACACCTTTGGGCTATAATAATGACTCACATATTATTCTGTGTGAGATGGAAAGCTGCTAAAGGGTTTGGGGCAGGGGGCGCCTGGGTGGCTCAGTCATTAAGCGTCTGCCTTCGGCTCAGGTCATGATCCCAGTGCCCTGGGATCGAGCCCCGCATCGGGCTCTCTGCTCAGCAGGGAGCCTGCTTCTCCCTCTCCCGCTCCCCCTGCTTATGTTCCCTCTCTCACTGTGTCTCTCTCTGTCAAATAAATAAATAAAATCTTTTAAAAAAATAAAAAAATAAAGGGTTTGGGGCAGGAAAGGGACACTATTTGACTAGTGTTTTAAATTTATAACTTCAGTCATCATGAGATGAGATCATGATCACGGCAGCTTCCATGAGTAGCTGCCATGATCATGATCAAGGTGCATAGAGTTGTTGAGAATAGAGTGAATGAGTGTCAAGAGAAGAAGCAGGAAGATGTGTTACAAAGATAAATAACATGACAGAAAAAAGCTTTAGATCAACACTATGCACCTTGTGCTCTGCTGATAGTAGAATCCAAGTGTCAATTTAAGGAGCAACTGAACCAGTGGTACTTTGGAGCTTCCTGTTGCAGCTCTGTAAAGTGGACTTTATGTCCATTTGGCAGCTACTCTGAAGAACTGTTCTAAGCATTTCGGTTGCAATTCATTTTGGTGTTGTTCCAGTTTCTATTGTTACCTAATAAATATCCTTAAAACTTAGAGGCTTAAAATAATGGCATTTGTTTTGTTCACAAATCTGTCATTTGGCAGAGCTTGTCAATTCAGATCTCTGTTCCACTTGGCAACAGCTGGAATCCTCAGAAGGCTGGGTCACTCACTTCTGGCATTTAATACTGTCAGCCGGGTCCTTGGCTCTGGTTGTGGTGAGAATACTTGCATATAATCTTTCCATGTAGCTCCATGGCTTCCTCACAGCGTGGTGGCTTAATTCTAAGAGCCAGTATCCCAATGGTGGCTGAGTCGCACATGGAAGCGATAGCACCTTTTCTAACCTTGCCTTGAAAGTCAAGCAACGATCCTTCTGCTGCTTTCTATTCATTAGAAGCAAGTTTGTAAGGCCAGCCCACATTCAGGAGGCAGGGTATTAGTTGCCACCTTTATGACAGGAAGAACATCAAACCCCACCCTGAGGCAAGTTGAGTTGACAGACTGGATGGCCTTAGTAGTATCTCTAGGCCTTGATAAAACGAACTTTCTTTGCCTAGCTTTAAGAGGACACAGAGTTTTGGAAGAAAAGCATGTCAAATACAAGGTTAAAAAAGAGAGAAAGCATCAGAACCAAACTTGATAGTTTATTTTCCCAACAAACAGCTGAATCCTTGTCACATTTTAGGAACCCCAAAATGCAAATGCAAGTCTTTGAAGAGCTCATGGTCTAATGAAGAGAAAACACGCAAATAGATTGTGAGGTCGTCAACAAAAGGGCCCATTTCTCACTATGTATTCTCAGTGCCTAGCACTGTTCCTGCAACATATTAGACAGTTAACAAATGTTGGGTAGTTGAATATTCTATTATAACAAGTGTTATATGCAAATATTTAAGAGAGTGCAGAGGAGGGGGAGATATACCATAAGGAGATCATAGATTTTGCAGAGGATGTGGCATCTAAATTAGGTCCTGGGGGTGCCTGGGTGACTTAGTCGATTAAGCTTCTGACTCTTGGTTTCTGCTCGTGATTTCAGGGCTGTGGGATGGAGTCCAGAATTGGGCTCTATGCTGAGTGCTGAGTCTGATTGAGACTCTTTCCCTTTCCCTCTCTCTCTCCCTCTGCCCTTCTCCTGGTTCACTCATGCTCTCTCTCTCTGAAATAGACAAATAAAAAATCTTTTAAAATATTAGATCCTGGGTGCCTGGGTGGCTCAGTTGATTAAGTGTCTTGCTTCAGCTTGGGTCATGATCCCAGGATCCTGGGATTAAGTTCTGCATCAGGATCCCCTGCTGGGTGGGGGGGGACTGCTTCTCCTTTTCCCGCTCACCCTGCTTGTGTGCTCTCTCTTTATCAAATGAACAAATAAAATATTTTTAAAAATTAGACCCAGAATAATAAAGAGGCATCAGAAATATGTGTAAAGACTTTGAAGCATGAAAGACCATGATCGATTAAAAGAACAGCAAGTTCAGATGACTATATGGCTAAAATTTATCCTTGAAACGGAGTAGGCACTTTGAAAATAAATTGTTGAATAAATGAATGGATGAAAAGTGTTGGATGATCAGCCTAGAAAAGTGAGATTTATGTTGAGTTGTGAATCTTTATGTCATGTAAAGAATGTTGGAATATATCTTACATGCACTATGGAATTATATAATGTTTTTACACAGGAAAGTGATGTAATTAGAAGTGTTTAAGAGAGAGAACTATTGTAACAACAGGAATGGATTGAGAGAAGAGAACATTGAATCTTGGTAGACTAGTTTGGAAGCTACTCCAAGAGTAAAGTAAGACAGTAAAGTAAGAGGAAGAGAGAACAGACAAATAGATAGTTTTGATGGTGGAATTGATAGGACTTGATAATTTGATTAAATCTTGGGGAGTAAAAGTGAAGGAGGGGATACTTTTTAGTTATCTAGTTGGGTGACTATATGATAATTATGCCATCAAATGAGATAGAAAATATGGGGGTCAGGATATGCTTTGTATGTTTTGTCTTGTGTGGATGTGTGATATAATCTGATCAGTTCTATGTATTGTATACTAGGTCCTCGAGTGGGACATACAGGGGGAATGACTGGTTTACAGTTAGAATGATGTAGGTAGCATGGGTTTTTCTAGGGCCCACAGGCTGGGACGTAAAATAATATTCGAAGGAGATTTAAAATGGGATCTCATCTAACTACCTGGAAATCTAGCTTCATATTGTTCCTTCCTGGTTCAACAGTATTTCTGAGCTGTTTAATGTATCCTAGCAGGTGGTGGTAATAACCTACTTCTTCCTTCCCTGAAACATTCTCTTAGTTTTCCCCCACTGCAATCAATATCAGGAACTGGTTCTGTGGTTGAGTACTGATTCTTTTTTATTTTTTTTAAAGATTTTATTTGTTTACTTTTAGCGGGAGAGAGAGAAAGGGAAAGAGAGAGAGGAGGAGAGGTAGAGGGAGAGAGAAAATTTCAAGCAAACTCCGCACTGAGCACAGAGTCCCACATGGGGCTTGATCTCATGACCCTGAAATCATGACCTGAATGGAAATCAAGAGTCAGACACTCCATCGACTATGCTACCCTGGCACCCCTAAAGATTTTATTTTATTTATTATTTATTTATTATTATTTTTTAAAGATTTCACTTCTTTGACAGAGACAGACACAGTGAAAGAGGGAACACAAGCAGGGGGAGTGGAAGAAGGAGAAGCAGGCTTCCCACCAAGCAGGGAGCTCGACGCAGGGCTCAATCCCAGGTCCCTGGGATCATGACCTGAGCCAAAGGCAGACGCTTAATGACTGAGCCACCCAGGCGCCCCTGAAGATTTTATTTTTAAGCAATCTCTACACCTAACATAGGGCTCGAACTCATGACCCCGAGATCAGGAGTCGCATACTCCACAAACTGAGCCAGCCAGGCACCCCCTCACCGATTCTTCAAGACATTTCTTGTTTCTCTTTCATTCCTTGATTTTCACATCCATCATGGGGAGCTCAGGGAGCTTCCATGATAATGCTATGATGACAACTCAGAAATTTCTGAAGGTGGCATGGGTGTTCTTCCATTCTAATTCAGGAGACACCATCATGATGAAATAAGAAAAAAATACTTTCCCCAGCAGTTGTGTGTTGGCCATGGAGGTGTGCCTCCTAGTAACAAGATAATGTCTTGTTATTTGCTTATTGACTGACAGCCTCCAGCTGCACTCCTTTGGATCTGCTGTGCCATTTATCCCAAAGTTATGGTTCTTAAGGGTTGCTCCCAGTCAATAACTGAGCATGGCTGGGGTACTAGAACTGAGCTACCTCAGCCCAACATTGGACTCCTCTAAGGGCAACCTTTGCTCTGGTTTGGTCAACGCTTTCTCAAAACGACACTGTAGTTTGAAAATCTTCCTGCATTGTGGTCCTAAGGCTCTTCTCATCTATTCCTGTTCTTTTCCCCTTTATCTTTCACATGTGTTTTTTTCCCAGGAAGTTTCTTATACATCTGGCCCTGTTTGGGCATTTGATTTTTGGAAGACCTGAGTTGACATGAGCGGTCTCAAGAGTGGGGGTATGAAGCAGGAATTTCTACTACCTATGTGTTCCCTTCCCCCAAATCAAAGGTGACATTTTGTTTTTTTCTTAAAGTGGTTCCAAGTTGGTAGTTCTAATGGGCATTTTTTTAGATGCAAACCCAAATCTTTCTGAAGAAACTCACTTTAAATTCGGTCTTCAAATTTCATATACAAAGTTCTAGTAAGTGTGACTTCACAATAAAAAAAAATCACAAAGCATATAAAATATATGCTTTTCAAGAATAAAACTCTTACCTGTAAACGGGAACAAATGGAGCAATATTGTCCTATACAAAGATTCATCACAATTGATAGATTGATAATGCATATCAATGAAATAAAAGCAAGAATTACAGATAATTTTATTATAAAATAAGGTAAAATTTCTTGGATATTTTAGTTTATAACAACTAAACACAAAGGTAGGATCCTCGAATTCTGGTTTTGACAAGAGAAAGAATACAGGATGATAATGAGAGGCAATAAATAATAAAATTAGGAAATTCTTCAATGCCTAGGATTGTTTGGATAATATACCCCCTAGGAGTACTTATACTCTCCAAATGGTATTTTAAAAATCATTTAATAAAGCCTCTCTTAAGAATGAGTTATTTTATATTTGCAGAGGTTTTGACCCTGATGTCTTTTAAAAAAATCCAATACCCCTGAGACTGGTGTATCTAATTAATAAAATGCTCTTTGCAAACAAAATAAATCCAGCAAAATTCATGCCACAATTATAACATCGAGATAAACATTTGCATCAAAGCAATTTGATTTCAGATGTTGCATCAAATAGCAAGCTGAACACTTCACACTGTATTTATAGACATTCCAAGAGACTAAATTATGCATAATTTATTGTAACTTTGAGCTTGCCACTCACTGTGTAGTGTTAGCAGCAAATACCGTGGGATACATATAAGTATCAAAATAAATTATGGAAGGTGGGAGAATATGTCTTTAAAGCTAAAAGCCTCATCAGCTCTTTTTGTATTTTCTACAAAACAAGAATTAAGTTAAGTTACCAATAATGGTAAATAAAAATACTCTTGTGATCAATTCCTTCTAGAGTTTCTCACCACAAAGGTGCTTATTTTTCCAGGTTAATTTGACAAATACTTTGGTAAGCTTGAAAGTATGGGTCTTTTCTTGTGTTTCTTCCATGTTTTGGATCTATCTGCTTTCTCCGGATGATTTCTCTTATGGACTATCAGCTGAAAACAGCAATGCAGGCCTAGATTGTATGATGGGCACATCAAGATTATACATCATTATAACTGTATGCTACATTACCAACAGTTCAGGAAACTGTTGAGTCACTCTGTCCAGCTGGGGCAAATATGGGACCAGGAGCTTCTGTTATGAAGAGGGAAGGACTGGCCTGAAGAATTTCAGAGAAGGCAGGGGCAGCAGCCTCTTGTAGCCCTACAGCATTAACATCCTGGGATCTCACTGGGGATGAAGAAACACAGGAGGAAGTGCAGGAGATTAGGAGTGTATGAATTACCTGATATAAATGTGACGTTCTTTGCTCACAAGAGGGCATGAAAGCTGTTTTCAAGAGAGGCCACCGTCAATTCAGACTCTGGTGCCAGGAATGCAGGGACCAAAGAGAGATGGAAAGAGAACACTCGAGGTTTTAAATAGATGCGATATATGGTAGGTGGAGAATGTGGCTTTGGAAAAGACTTTATGAGTAGAGGTGCCCCAAATGCAATTTCTAAAATGTGAAAGAAAACAGGAGGGTTTCAAGTATGTATTCCCTGAGTCAGGCAGTGCTGCAGTATGCATAAATGATGGATTTCCCTGTGGGTCCCTCCATCCCTTCCGAATATGGAATTGTATGGTCATACGTCCTCATGGGTTCTTTCTCCTAAGTGACATTTAAGTTCACAGATGGGAACTGGCACGGGTTGACTAGCGTCCCGGTGAAACGGGAACCATTAAGTTTTTTTTTCTTTTCCTCTCTTCTGTTTGTGTATGTGTGTGTGTGTTGTTTGCTATAGTTTATGGCTGGTAAAAATCATGTGGGCCCTGATTTAAGTATTTCCTGATTTGGGTGCATTGGTTTTTGTTTGGGACGCGATATTTAACAAATAACTAATGCTTGTGTTGTAAATTGCTGAGGCAGTGGTCACATTTGTTCTGGAAGTTAACAATTGTGTCTTTTAATTTTCTTGTTGAGTGTGATGTTTGCAATCATAGTCTTTATTCCATCATGCTGTACCTCCGGCATTTAAAAAAAGTAGACATGATATGTTTGTGGTCAGAGAAATTCAATTTTGTAGATGCTTATGGAGATACATTAATTTCAATGGAAGCCTGGAGGGGGTCTATTTTTAGTATTGTAGCTTGATTAAGCTTTTCATTATGATATCCGGTTTTTCCCAAACACAGGACACTCCTACTTCAGTAGGAGTGTTAAGGTAAGAGAATTTGTGGCCAAACAAGTTTGAGAAAAACTTTCTTGAAAAGACTTGTCTCATTTTCTTTCTCTGCAGAACTTCTCAGTTTATAATTCATTAATATGCATTTTTGCTTTTATTTTTTAAAGATTTATTTATTTTAGAAGGAGCAGGGGAGGGGTAGAATCTTCAAGAAGACTTCCTGCTGAGCCAGGCCCTGAACACAGGGCTTAACATGGGGCTTCATCTCAGGACACATGAGATCATTACCTGAGCTGAAATCATGAATTGGGCGCTTAGCCGACTGAACCATTAAGGTGCCCCTAATATGCACTTTTAAATGCCAAGAGGGAAATACACAATGCAGTATTTCCATGATATTTTTGGTCAAAGAATACTTACCAATTAACATCTTTTAAATAGTTTCTTAGGAAAAGAGTTGAAGAAGCATTAAGCTATGGAAAGGGACTTAGGTACTGGTTCTTGTTAGTTCATACTCTGGGGCTTTGGACAAAAGCTTCGTAGTAATAAAGAAGGGAAAATTTACCTGGCTTTAGGCTCTCCCTAAATTCCTTAGCCATTTTGCAAAGGGCCTAGGGAGGTAAGGGTAGTTTGGACAGAGGGAAGGGAAGGGAAAGAAGAGGTATGTTTACAGCAGGACAGAATACAGGCATTCAGAAATCTTCCGTCCTGGCCAAATGCTGTTTTACTTCCACCTTTGACAAGTCTTATTGAGAGACTTGGATTCAACCCAGAGAGATCTGGGTTGAAATCAAAGCTCTACTATCTATCAACAAGGTGACCAAGGGAATGTTACTTAGCCAGCCCCTTTAAACTTCAGTTTCCTCATCTATCAATTTGAGGGACTATACCTAGCTCATTGAATTAGCCTAAGAATTATTAACAACCTACCTGGCACATAATAAGCATTCAATAAGTATTCATTGAACAAGTGTACCTAGTTTAGTGTCTGGCATATAATTCTCAATGAATAGAAGTTTTTATGCTTACTACTATCATTATGAGGTCTGAATCCCAAATATAAATGCAGTCAGAATGGACATCAGTGTTGAGAAAGATGTACTCATCAAACCTAATTTTAGACATGCTTATGGATATTTTTTGAAGGGATTATTTATGGGTCTATAAATTATCATAGAGCTAATTCTAGACTTACAACATATCATAAGGAGTATTAAGTGCCCACATTGGGGAGGAACAATGTACCACGTAACTAGGGCAGCAGACATCTCTCATCATTGCTCGTGCTATGGAAAAAATGGGCCCAAATGTGAATAATAAGCTCTCTGCTCATATCAAACTATCCTACACACCAATGCCAGAGGAATCTTCTCAAATCTCAATTTGTCAGTTTGCAGCTCAAAACCTTTAATTTTTGCCTATTAACAGAGCAGTGAACCCCAGTTAGAATCTGATGATAGTTACGGATATCTTCCCTAGAGAAATGCATGTATGCTTATGCACAGAATAATTTCCCTATTCTAAGAAGTTCTTGGACACACCCAAAACCCATGTGAACCATGTATGGTCCGTGGACGCCATCATCATAATTCCGGGGACTGAATCTAATGAGATGTAGTCCAGCACTTTAATCTTGACACTAAGATCCCATACAACAGATCTACAATAATTTTATTTTCTATCTTCCCCACCCCTGTTGACCACACACACATAAACTCATTTGTGCAGGGAAAGAATTTATCCACTATCTTTCAAAAATGTCAGAGCCAGAAAATTCTTGTCTCCGAATCTTGTTTGTAACTATTTCTCCAGCCTGAAATACTGTTCTCGTCTTCTCTGGTTATGTATTTCCCACCCTCCCTTTAGAGACTATTTTATTTTATTTTAATTAATTAATTAATTTTTAGAGGTGGGGAGGGGCTGAGGGAGAGGAAGAGAGAGAATCTTAAGCACGTTCCATGCCAGTATGGCTGGCTGACGTGGGGCTCCATCTCACGACCCTGAGATCATGACCTGAGCTAAAATCAAGACTTGGGTGCTTAACTGACTAAGCCACCCAGATGCCCCTAAGACCATGTTAGTCCCATGTATTCCTTGAAACCTTTTTCAAGCAAAGGTGACCATCAAAAACCACACCTTCCTCAGAATTTTTATATCTGCCTATATCATTTGATAATACATGTTCTCTTTTATCACCTTTTTGTACACATATGTCAAGTCTCTGATTTGTAACCAGGGACTGTGTTTTATTTCTGGGCTCAAGGGCGAAACACTACAGATAGTAGTGCCATGTTTCTACAGACTGTAGTAAAATCTTTCAGAAAACTTACAGAATTTAGCCTAATTCTTCACATAAATACAATTATCTGATACAAGCATGGATCTAAAAACAAAATGACATTTAAAAGAAGATGAAATGCATTTTAGAATTTGGGAGAATTACAGTCATTTACCACTAGATGGAGGAAGTGATTTTCTTAGTCTCTGAAATTGAAGTTTTTCCTTTGAAGAATTACAAATGCTTGCTTAGGCCTCAGATTGTTATGGATAGGAATTTATCAGATTATCAATCTCTTTAAAAAAACTAGTTTTTTTCATGGTTTTATAAAGAGTATTTTCTATCTTCCTTTCTCAAACCCCCATTGCTAACAAAGGCAAAACAAAAAAAGCAAACAGGTAAAACTTGTATGAAATAAAACCCACTAAATAAGTGATTTAAAATACACCTTTAGACACAGGAAGACATTTTATTATGATTTCATCATATGTTAGCATAATTTATCTCTTTTTATAATAAGATAAAATAAATGTGCTAGTGTTTGTAGACATTTATAGACTTCAGTGTCTTTCAGGGTAACAGGCTGTTTGTATTTATTGCTAGTGTTGTATTTTAGACATCAAACACGCCAACCTTTGCTTCAATTTACTTTTGTTTTGAAAAGCCCTTTGTGTTCCTTCAAAAAGGTAAACTTGCAACTTGGAAAAAAATGAACTCTTTATAATGGTGAAAATCACTTTGCACTAAGAGCAAAATTGGTATCATTGCAATTGGTTAGAAAGTAAAACCCTTCACCTTTTCTTTTTTTTTTTTTTTTGCAAATGTTGTTACTTTTCTGTAACTCTAGCAGAAATGTTAGAATTATCATAAATGAGCTTTTGCGCATGCTGTTATTTCATCTTCTGTAAAAAATTTCAATCATATTCTTAATGTTTCTGTTTCCAAGCCAACTGTTTAATGCTCAAGGCTTTATTTCGGATTGCAGCTCAGACTATTCATTTATGCTAACAGTAGAGCTTGAACAATACTCTAAATTAAAGAAAATGTAATTTTGGGATTTGTCTTATAATTTACCATTTTCAAAGAGCACTCTCTGGAGAAATTAATAGCTTAAATATTACTGGAATAATGAGGATCAAGTTTGAGGAAAATATAGCTTGAAAGTCTATTACTGAAAATGATGGAAATAGGCATTTTTGTATTGCTATCTGAGCAAATATAATACCATACCATTTATCTCTAATTATCCCTAAGAAAAAGAACAAGAAGCACTGAAAAAACAAAGAATAAAGATTTAAATGGATCTGTTATTCTCCTGGTTTCCCTCACCTACTATTTCTGTTATTATAAATATTAACAAAAATCAGCAAATAGAACTACAGAGTAAAAACAGAAGGCCGATATAGTCTTTGGGCCAACAAAGAGCTTCTACCTAGCACACTGAAAAATCTTGAGCCTATTATTTTGGGAAAATATCCTCACATATAATCCAAATGTTCATTTTCAAATCCATTCATGTTCAACGAAGTGTGTGATTTTTCTATTCAAGTTAAAGTAAGCCAGATTGAGAATTTATCTAAATTCAGTTAATTACATTTGGTCAAGCATTGTCCTTGGCATGATTAATCTCCAGATCTAAATTTTTGTACTTTTAATCAGCTATGGCTGCAGGGGCCATTGGCTGCAAAAATAGGAATTTTAATTACCTAGGGATACGGTGCTACCACTAGACCTTTATATTTTTGTGTTGCTTCTTCCTGTCCAAATAAATGGTTAGGTTTATGCAACGAATGTGTCCTAAAGAGGTAAAACAGGGACAGACAACATGGAACAGTTCAGTGAGATTAATTTGTATCTTAGTTCAGCTTTGTCAAGTTTAGAACTTAATTTCTGAATATTAGGTAGCTTCTCACAGCCATTTGCATTGTATCTCTTATGGCAGAGTCATCATTTGGGCTGGGCAGTTTCGCCACCACCCAATTAATTTTTAAATTATACCACAAGGAGTTGACACATTGTCTTGGTGCATTTACATCTGTGATCTTGAAGCTTTGATGCTTCCCTTACCCCTGCCCTCCCCAACTTGCGAGAAAGACTTCTCTCCTTTGTAAAGGCAGGAATATGAGACAGAAAAGAAGCAGGCAGAATTTTTACACCTCCTCTTGTCAGTCTGGATGATTCACTAAGCTTGGTAGGCTGTATGCCCTGTATCAATACAATTACATAATCATTACCTGTAAGTTAAATCACTTCACACACCCACTGGCAAAAATATAACAATAAAGCTATTCTTACGATTTTTCCCTTTCAAAGTAATTATATATAGTTGAAAAACGAAACTGCCTTCAAACTAATGTAACTTCAAACATTACCTTTCCCCTTATAAAACTTTTTGCTCTTCTTATCTTATACTATACTGAATTAAAAAAAAACTAGTTAGGGTGAAGAGAGAAAATGAATTTCTCAGCTATTCAGCAGATACATTCAGAAAAAAAAAAAGGAAAGTGGTAACATTTTCACATTGCCTAACAGGTAGTAAGTGCTCAAAAAGCACTCATCAAAGCAATGTTAAATACATAAATTTCTTTCAAAATGACCTGAAAAAATGTCAAGATTTCCAAGAATAAAAATGTGTTTACAGGATCATTTTTCTGTAACAAATGTGAGCATTAATAAAAATTTCCATGAATTAAGGGTGAAATAAGGATGACTTTCTGATTTTATAATTAGTTAGCTTTAAAAATTAGTATGCCTAAGTCCTGAATATTTAAAGGATTTAGTGATAGGAAAGGAAGCCATGTAATTTCCAGGGACATGCCTTTGAATCCAACGAAGGTTGTCACAGAAAGTTGATACCATTTGACAACTATTTTGTGAAAAGAGCTGGTCTCAGTCCAGTGGACAGATGTCCATACCACAGAATGCTCTAATTGGCAGTCTTAGTGGCGGAGCCAAGAATGGAACAGGCCTGGAATCTGAACCCTCTTCTCACTCTCTAGAGGGGCAGACAGAGGTTCGTTCATAAGGGGAGCTTAAAATTGCTGATGGCAATCATATATATGTTTTATGGATAAACAGAAGACTCTGTGTTTAAAAGCTGTCAGTCTAATTTTTCAATATACTCAAGTACTTTCAGTAAGGCTCCCCCAAGTTGAGGCAAGTGTTCATTACTTTCTGCTGCAAAGTAATATTGCAAGCTTGCATTTTGTTAAAGAAAGACCAGAGCTGGACAGTATTTAAAGCAGTAGAAACAGATTTTTTATTCAGGAATGGTTGCAATTTGGAAAAAGGACCTCGATAGAGAACTGGGCTCAATTCTAAATACAGCATGGATAAGTGAGGATTGATAGCCAAAGACCAGGGTTGGCGGTGGTGGTGGGGGGCAATGAAAAGAAAATTACTAAGAGGAAACATCAACTATAAGGAAAGGTTCTGGCTAAATAGACTTCATAGGGTCCTTGCTCAAGATACACCTGGGTCATCAGATAACACCTGGGGGAGGAGAAATTTGGTCAGATATCAAGGATGATCAGACATGGAGGGTGGGGATTCTTGCTGAACTGACTTATCAGGGTTTTTGCAAAAATTGGGTGATATAAAGTTAGACAGGGAAGTCTGAAGGTTGAGGCCTAGTTGAAAAGATAGTTCAGAGAAGCCTGACTAGTTTGCTCAACGAGAGAGTCTTTGTCAAAACACTAGAGCATTTCTCATATAACATGTGCACTATTGTTGGGTTTAATGACTATCAGTAGTCAGCTAAAAATATCACACATACCATGAAAACTGGCAAGTAAAATCCAGTAAGTACTTGAACCTAGGATATTTTGCCTGTGGCTTAAAATATGCCCAATCTGCTGTAGTTTTTCTGTTTGCCACATTAAAGCAGATATTCCCAAGGCCTGAGAAATCAGAGGGACTGAATTACTGGCCATGTCCTTTTAGAATTAATGACAGAACAGTAGGCTTGATCAGGGTCTTGATACTGAAAATGACAAGTGACTGCATGTTGATAGGATTTTAGCAGCTATGAGAATGCCCATTGTTTCCCTATGCCTAAAATTCCAAGCTGAAGGATCATTCTTATTACTTTGGTTTGTGCCTTTGGAAGAGGTCATTTTCCATAGTCCACAGAACACTACTAGCTCTATAGCTGTTCCACTAACCTCCCCCCTCTCCCCATTACACCCAGAAATGGTGTGTGTGTGTGTGTGTGTGTGTGTGTGTGTGTGTGTGTGTGTGTGTGATTCTTCGATCATACAAATTTGGGGGGAACTTTAGTTAAATAATGTTAAATAGGTTTATTTATGCAACACTTACAAAGCCTTTAACATACAAATATGTCTTTTGACACTCAAAGAAGAGAGAGTATGCAGCATTTCATGTAACATATCTAACTCAACTGAAGCCCAAGGCTGCCCCAGACTGGCCCATTAACAACACAGGGACCAAACCCTGCCCACAACAGCCAGAGCGCACCACTGCAGACAAGTGGACTGAATGCAAATGCAACTTAGCTGCAACAGCTTGCAGCCCACACAGGAGACCCCCTGAAGTGCCAGGTTCTGGTGAACAGGGCATATTATACCACCAGGTGCAACAGGACCTCTTCTTCATAAGGTCACTACTTTTAAGAGCAGGAGGTGTAGCTGACTTTCCCAGCACAGAGAGATGGACTCAGATAATTAGATGACATGAGGAGACAGAGGAATAGGGCTCAAATGAAAGAACAGGACAAAATCATAGCAAGAGAGCTAAACAAAACAGAGATAATATGCCTGATAGAGAATTTAAAGTAATGGTCATAAAGACTCACCAGACTTGAGAAAAGAGTGGAGGACCTCAGTGAGACCCTCAACAAAGAGAAACATAAAAAAGAATCAATCAGAGACTGAGAACTCAATAACTGAAACATCTAATAGCCGTTAACATTGCTGGAGGCTAGTGTTCCAAGGACCACAGATTGAGATATGCTCATCTCAGTCATTTAGAGGTTGGCGTCCGCCAATTGCTTATTGTCACCTGACAGCAGAATTTCCAAAGGAAAGGCGGCGGGAGGGAGGTAGGCAAAATTTATTACCTGGAATTACTGGGGATGAACTGTTTTTCCACAATTCTGCTGACATCAAAACACTGTTAAAAAGAAATAAAACTTTCCCCAGAATGAAAATGTTTCCCTCTCTGAGAAGTTTAGTAGATTCTCAGTAGTGTGTTGCTACAGGTAAACTATTCTCAGTAAATCCTCAGGACAGTTCAATTTCTTGTTATCAATTTTCTTTGAAATGTTAGATGAGTAAAGTACTATTTGGAGTCCTTCAGTGCCCTTTCTCTTTAAGCCTGCAGTCCTCCTCTGCTTGGGATTGTCACAGCAGGCTACCACCAGGAACATCTACGTAGTGGAGGAAAAATACACTGGACACGTATTGAGAACTACTTGTGGAAAATTCTTTCAATCATCATATGTGGAAAATTATGGGATTCGATTATCACTGACTCCATCAATTTTTCTCCTGTCAGAAATATATTTGATAATGGAGCAGAGACAATTACAATTACAAATGTGCCACTCATTTTTCCTTTATTAATAGGAATTGCAAAAGATAGAACTTGTATTTTATGTTCCTATTTGTAGGGCACAAACTTGTAGCAATACTATTATTCTTTCTAGAGTGAGTATTATAAAATCATTGCCATATGAAAAAGGATTCAAAGAACATGAAGCCAAAAGATGTGGGGGAAAAGTATCACAGAGGTGTGTCAGGTAGTTAATTCACAAAAATATTATATTATTTTTCAGGCACTTGAGATTTATGTAGCATTTGTAAACTTTTACTATTTTTTAATTGTTTTGATTACTCTCATTAAAAATATTTGTTTTTATACTTAATTAGTACTATTTAGCTTTAGGCACCACAAAACCTGGCTCTCTCCCAGATATACTGATCCTAAAATGAATTAAAGTAGTGTTCTTTTATATGATCTCATTATATTAATCCAGAATGCTTTAGATTAAAAGAATCAGAAAACAATTCTCTCTTTCTCTCTCTGTCTCTCTCTCTCTCCAATTTAGAAGGAAATCCTTAGCTGGTGGAAGTTAATTGTTAAAAAATTGCAATAGCTCCTCAAAAAGGCATGTGTTTGGGTGAAGAAGCGGAGCTCAAAAGAAGACTAGAAATAAGGAAGATGAGGAAAAGATGAAAAGAGCAGTAGTGCAATTTGCAAAGAAGAAAGAAAGTTAAGGCAGAAGAGAAATAAGAAAAGAAAGAAATTAGCAGAGAACAGGAAAAAAAAGAGAAAGGCTAGAGAAGAGAGGATGGATAAAATACTAACTGGCTTTATAAATAGTTACTGACAGCTGACTTCCATAAATTACAATCTCTGAGTAGGATACATAGTGTAATGATCAATTTTGTGTGGCTTTACTTCCTCCTTAGTTTCATCTGTGTTTTATACTGTACACACTCTCCCCTCACATGATCTAAGGCTCATTCACACGAAAGTGCTAAAGATCAATTGTATTACATAGGAATTTAGGAATTACAGCACTTGGGTGAGATTTATGGTCTCTCAACTCAGCATTTTATTTAAACAGGGCCTCCGAGATGTGGGAGAAAGTGTTTTAAAACTGTGTTTAGGGCGCCTGGGTGTCTCAGTGGGTCGAGCCTCTGCCTTCGGCTCAGGTCATGATCTCAGGGTCCTGGGATCGAGGGCCGCATCAGGCTCTCTGCTCAGCAGGGAGCCTGCTTCTTCCTCTCTCTCTGCCTGCCTCTCTGCCTACTTGTGCTCTCTCTCTCTCTGTCAAATAAATAAATAAAATCTTTAAAAGAATTATTAAAAAAAATAAAAGTGTGTTTATATATATTTTAAACTCCTGGAAGTATTCTTTATTTCAAGCAGTCCATAAGGAAAAGCTAGACCAAGAGAGTCTAAAGTATTCTGTTTATCAAGAGAACCTAAGTAGTACAGGACCAGAGAGTTTATGTACAGCTTAAATGAGCAGGTTTAACTTCTAACAATCCCACAAATTAAATGGAAAGATATAATTTTCTATTAAAATGTTTATTATATACTTTGTGATTAAAAATAGTTACTGTATTGAAATAATTAGAAAAAAAACTATAATTCATGAACTGGTGAAATCTTTGCATCACTGACCTCCCGATCCTCTATTTTTTCCCCCCATTTTTACTGATGGAAGAGTGATCTCTCCAGTCATTTAAACTACAAATTTTGGAGCTCTCCCAAATTTCTGCCCCCTCAGCCACAACATCCAATTTGTCACCAAGTCCTGCCATTTCTACCTTTTTAATGTTTCTGGAATTGTCTCCTCTGTAATTTCATGTTCACTGCTCTAATTCAAGTTCTCTTTATGACCCATGTAGATTTTTGCAGTCACTTCCTAACTGATCTTGTTGCTTTGGGATAAATCATTCTAATCCAGGCATTGGCAAGCTATACAGTTCATGGGCCAAATCCAGCCTGTTGCCTGTTTTGCTTTTTTTTTTTTTTAAGTAAAGTTTTTATTAGAACACAGTCATGCCTATTTATTTACCTCTGCTGGTTGTTTTCATGCTACAACAGCAGAGTAGAGTATTTGTGACAGAGACTGGCCCATAAGGCCCCAAATATTTACTATCTGGCCCTATATAGACGTTTGGCAACATCCGATACAATCCATTCTCCACTCTGCAGCTAAGGTGATATTTCAAAAACTCAAATCTGGTAATTACTCCTGCCTAATATCTTGTACAACTTTCCATAATCCATAGTAGAAAATTCATATACTTGTATACCAAGTATAATTCAAGGCCATTATTTTTTTAGCCCATTCCTACTTTTCTAGTCTCATCGTCTATTTTTCCACCTGCTTTCTGTATTCTATTATGAAAAAGTACATTCAGTGCCCTGGAGTTGCAATGTTTTTCCTCAAGTTCTTGCTTCTGGTAAACAGTCATTTTTCAAGCGTGTGCACACTGTTGATCCTTAGCTAGACTTTCTAGATATCTCCATGCAGAATTAGATTCTTCTTGTGAATTTATCATTTTTAAAACTCTTATCACTCATTTTAATTGTTGTCATTTTCAATGTCTGCTCTGATTTTCCTAATAGATTATGAGACTTTGAAGGATCTGGATGGTTTCTTACTTATTCTAGTATCCCCTGTGTCTAACACAGTGCCTTATATATAGTGAGCACTTATGAAACATTTGCTGAATAAATGAATGAAGAGCTTTAGCTGAATCTTTCTTGGATAAACTTGAATGTGATCTGTGGAAAAGTGAACATTTTGCTTCAAAGACAGTAAGACACTACTGAATGCTTTTATACCAAAATTTGGTGAGGACTATAAAAGTAAAACAGAAAAATAGCACTTCTCCATAAATTAATGTATAAGAACAAAAATCATTGTTTTAAAGTCAGAGGAATGAAAACAAATTTTAATGAGAAAAATAAGAAAATGTTTTTATTATTGATTGTGATTATAAATATACTATTATTTAAATTAAATTATGTTGTTATAAATTGAATTCATGAAGAGATTCAGTTTGGATTCATAACATAAGATGATTTTTTACCTTCTAATAATGCTTTACCAGGTTTAATAGACTGAGTTGATTTGCAGAGACTAATGTTAGGACTTAAAAGACTTCACATTTCTTTTTCTTTTTTTTTTTTTAAGATTTTTTGTTTATTTATTCATGAGAGACACAGAGAGAGAGAGAGAGAGGCAGAGGCAGAGGGAGAAGCAGGCTCCCTGCAAAGCAGGGACTTGATCCCAGGACCCTGGGATCATGACCCAAGTCGAAGGCAGACACGTAACTGACTGACCACCCAGGCACCCCAAAAGGCTTCACATTTCTTATGTGAAGGTAAAATTAAAGACTCTGAATCCAGATAACCAACAGATATAATAAATACACCTATCAGAACACACAAAACACATCACATGGTAAACATCCATATAAAAAGCCAGATAACATAATAATAATTGGAAAAAAACAGAATATGAAAATATATATTGGATTTCAGCTTTTAGAAATAGCAGAGCAACTTAGCCAGAATAATCTTCTTGCAGATAACAATTATAATATATATATGAACAAGATATATTTAACACCCTCTCCCATGCCAAATATTTAAAAGTACTGAAGAACATGAAAATACTCAGATACTGGAGGGAGCATACCCTTGAAAGACAGAACTGCAACTAGTGAGATTTGGGAGTGTGTACTTTTTGCCTGAGGGTACATCCCGATCTGTACCAGGCTGTTGGTAACAGAAGGTTGCAACTTTATGGCTTGAGATAGAAGAAGACGACAGAGTTCTAGGCTGGCAGAAAAGCTAAAAAACTAGGGGGAAAATCCTGGAAGAAAGGAGGCTAATAAAAAGGAGTGAACCTCAGGATCTGTATATAAATTGCTCTCAAACCTTTGACTGACCACTAAACTATACATACCCCAGAGATACTTCAGTATGCCTGGTGAAAAAGCAGCATCTGGAAGAGGAAGGACTTGGGCAGAGATTCTAGTTGCTGCCCACCATAGGAAGATACATGTTGGGATTCTAACTATAGCCAACTTAACTACCTGCTGGAATAAAAATCAATACTCTTCAAAGAAATGTAACTGAAACCAGAGTCTTTAAAATATAGTTTCCTTTTTTATTTTTAATTTTATTTATTTTTTTGTTCAATAAATGGCATTGGAAAAACTGAACAGCTACATGCAAAAGAATGAGACTAGCCCACTTTCTTACACCTAACACAAAAATAAACTAAAAATGGATTAAAGACCTAAATGATGTGGGTGCTGTATATATGGATATGTTTACTTTGTGATAATTCATGGAACTGGACATCTATGATTTGTATACTCTTCTCTATGCATGTTATACTTAAATAAAAATATTTATTTATAAAAATGGTCTAAGATCAGGCTGTGTAAATCTAGAAAGATACTACGTAATTAATCATTTCCCTAATAAAAGCATATCAGTGCAAAGAAATAGTATATTTTAAGTCAAATATGTAAAAGCAATGTTCAAGTATAAAAACTAAATATTAAAAAGTCTCCATAGTTTGGAGCTATGGGTAATGAAACCCAATCATGGGTGACTCTATAGAATTCTCTGTAAATGTTTTTTCTTTGAAGTTCATTAAAAAGAAAAAAAAAAAGGAAAACAAAAACAAGAAAATCGGTACCATAAATAGGGAGAGTATTGATGCCATTTGGTAAATCTTGAATTTGTAATCATGTTTTTATTACCATTTTTGCACTTCAAGATCTCCTTCCTTCTACATTCTTTTACAAAATACTTGTAAATTTGGTGTGCTATGTTGCAGATAATATTCATAATAAGAGCATTGTATTCTTCTTTGTGGTATTATGATTCAGAACTGTCAACTGTCATGACTAGCATCATGTTTTCGGTATCAGAGATCTGTAGTTACTTGGATGTTTGAGATAGAAAAGTCTTTTAATTATTATTATTTAATTAACTCAGCCTAGCTGGGCTCATATTTTTCAAACTTGCTCCTCAATATACAAGGTTATCGGATGTTTCACTTAATAGTATCTTGCCAAAGCACATGTCTTCAGCTCCTTTATCCTCAGTTCCCTTGAGCTAACATATGCAGGAATACAATTCTATTTTTGCAGTTTATTTTCTTCCAGCTCTAGCTATCTAAGAATTCATTGCTAGATCCTCTAATTCTTAGCTGTTGCTTTACCTTTCCTTTTGAGTTTTAAGTCCTTCTTTTTCTGATATTCCCATTAAGAGTGACTCCAGGTTGAACATATATTGAAACTTCTATGTTTTCCAGAAAGGTATACTGAAATAAATTTAGATATTTCATAAGGATTACCTGTGGTAGGTAGTAATACAATATACCATATCAACAATGACTATCTCTGGCTTTTGGAATTGTAGGCGATTTTCTTCTCATCTTTTTAGTATTAATCATTTTCAATTTTGTAGGCCAATTTCCTTTATAATCAGAAAAAAAAAATCCCTAAAACAGAGTCAATAATCACTTGTGGAGTGCTAGAACTGACTCTTACTGGATCCAGGGAGCTGGCTACGAACATTTCTTCCCAACTTCCTGCTCAGTGATTTCATGTTGGTAGCTTGAAATCAGCCATGATGGGAACATAAAAACCATGAAAACTGCCACCATTAAACATCAGGGCTTCAGTTTTAGAAAGTCTGCTCACCAGTGCACCATAGACAACCAGTATCTCTATATGAACTGCAGGAGTAGTCAGTTGGCTCTATAAACAACTAGAAAGTCCACAGACACATAAGATTTGGGGCAGAGCTGCCCTTATACATCAGTCACTTTGGCAAAACCCAGCCACAAGCAATGCTGGTGAAGGGCTTACTAGAAATGAAAACATGAAACTGCTGACTGGTTTGGTAGTTAATTCTGGGATGAGAAAAGTAATCGTGGCTCTCAATTCTTTGGTTCACTGCAAACAAAGCCACAGAAGGCCCAAGATTTATCTTATTCCTTACATTAAAAAAATCTATTAGTTTAATTGAGGGTTAAATCAGAAAAAGCAAATTTACATTTAGCTGTATGTGCAGTTTGGATTACATATAAATCTTGAGAACTGCTAGAACACGTGACAAAATTAATCACCTAAAGTCTCTTCTTTGGTGACTTTTCAGATAACAGAATACTGTTTTGAGGGGTTTGGGGTTTATTTTTCCAGAAGACAGGGGACATTACATGGTATTTTCATGTTTCCTTTGGACTTTGGTGCTTATAAAAATTATTTTGGTGGACACATTTTTATAAGAATTATATTCACTTAAAAATAGTGGGAGAAATGCTATTTTCTTCTCAGTCAGAGTTACTGGGTCTTAGTATAGTGCTTTTCTCACCATGGTAGTGTCAGGCAAAAAGACTACTGCTGAGGATGCATTATTACTATTCATAGCAATATTTAAAGACACAAAAATAGAAATGTTGATACTCAGCTTTAATGCACTAATCAAAGCGATTGGAAATTACTTAAGTGGACCAATTTTAAAATCTTCTAAATGCAGAAGACTTATAACCCAATACCAAGCAAGAAAAGTGCTAGAACCTAATGATTAGAATGTTGTGCTTGAAAATGATTTTACTTGGAATTTAATTTGGTTGGATTAAACAGACATTTGTGAGTTATTTTTTATGTGGTGGCCACTGTCTTAGAAATTAGAGAACCTTGGGGAGACACACAGTGCTGGCTCTCAAGGAGTTCCAAGACTAATTACAGGGGCTGCCACATAAAAAAAAAAAAAAAAAGCCACCATTGTTAGAGACCTATGCAAATCCCAATAACCCTAGATTCATGATATTTGATAAACTATTTCAGTTCTCAGAACCCTTGAAAAACAGGGTTCCTGGTTGTCTGCCATTGTCATATAATAATTACTACACTTGAAAGTCTTTTTATATGCCAAAATAACCAGTCAATTCAGGAAAAACAATTCAGTTACATTGTACAATAAAAAATGTTACTGAAATTGCTTGTTTTATAAAACTGAAAAAATAAATTGATTTATTTTATTAAAATGTTTGCCAGATTATCCACATAATTGCTTTTCTGATTCTGTACTGGCTGTTTGAAATAATGAGTAGACTGAACCTCAGGATCATGAAAATACTGCCGTTGTGACAGAGAAGACAGCAAAAGAGACATGTCTGCCATCCGATGCTGGCAAAGGCAAAATGAGTGGCTTGTGGATGTTATGAACACAACCTATTTGAAATTATCTAGACAGGAGAAGTCAATGGCTAGGTTTTGTTTTGTTTTTTAAGATTTCATTTATTTATTTGTCAGAGAGAGAGAGCACGGGAGCGAGCAGAACCAGGGGGAGCAGCAGAAGGAGAGGGAGAAGCAGGCTCTCTACTAATCAAGGAACCCAGTTTGGGGCTTGATCCCGGGACCTCGGGGTCAGGACCTGAGCCAAAGGCAGACGCTTAACCAACTGAACCACCTAAGCATCCAAGGTTAGGTTTTGCTTCCACATTATTTTAGTTTAGGGAAGCTGAGACTAGGGTGTTTTTTTTTTGTTTGTTTGTTTTTGTTGGGTTTTTTTGTTTTGTTTTGTTTTGGTTTTTTAAGATTTTTTTTTAAAATTTATTTATTTGACACAGAGAGAGAGAGATCACAAGTAGGCAGAGAGGCAGGCAGAGAGACAGGGAGAGGAGGAAGCAGGCTCCCTGCTGAGCAGAGAGCCCAATGCGGGGATGCGGGCCTTGATCCCAGGACACTGAGATCATGACCTGAGCCGAAAGCAGAGGCTTTAACCCACTGAGCCACCCAGGCGCCCTTTGTTTTTGTTTTTAAGTTGTTTTCTTAGGGGTTATTATATTCAAAATACTTTTGCCAAATATACCAAGAGTCTTATGTGATCTATACAATAATTGACAATACCTTGGTTTGCTAAGTAAGTAGGTAAAAGAGTAAAGAAACCATTTGAAATAGGAGCCAGAGACATGAAAGTAGAAGTAATTTTCCTAAGAAAGCAAAGCATCATCTACAAAATAAATTGTGGTTTATCTGGACAACTTTCAATGGTCTGCATATTATATCAAGTTCTCTGATATCCAAGATATTTCTCTTCTGTTTTTTTAAAATATTTTATTTATTTATTTTATGAGAGAGGGAGAGAGAGGGGGAGGGAGAGAGAGAGAGAGTGCAGGCAGAAGGGGAGAGGAAGAGAATCTAAAGCAGACGCCATCCTGACCATGGGATATGGGACTTGATCCCACAGCCCTAAGATCATGACCTGAGCCTAAACCAACAGGTGCTTAACCCACTGAGTCACCCAGTCGTCCATAAGATCTTTCTCTTCTGATGTTCCTTGGATTCATACAGAAGCCTCCTTAGACTGACAAGTTAAAAAGAAAGTAAGGTTCTATGCAATAAACCCACTCTGTTCCTCTCCAAAAATGAGATATGGATAAACCAAATCAACAGAAACTTTCAAATCGTATTTTAGATACCATTTTTATCTTACACCTCGGCACCTATATGTAAAGGGTAAAGGGGGAAAACCAGCCCCTGAAAGTTTCAAGTTTTCTCTTCCAATTCTTCCTGATCCATTCTTGATTGCAAAAAACGAATAAGGACCAAAATGAACAAAAACTGTTTCTCAAAGGAGTTATCAAGAACAAGAACAATTAACAAACCTGTCAGTCTTACCCTAAAAATGAGAAAATTATTCTTAACAACTAAGAGAATAAGCAGAAACTCCTAAGTCTGCAGTGATGTATTTTTCCCCATGGTAGAACATCAGCAACAACTAGGTCTAAAGCGAAATTACCAACTCACCACGAGAAAGTATTACTGAGACAACACCCAAGAGGGTTTTGGGAGAAAGTGTCGCCATAGCATTTCACGTTGAAGAAGGGATCAGTTTCAACACCTATTTCAGAAAGACTTTTGGTTGGCTTATTTTGTAGGTGTGCTATAGATGTAAGGATATAAATTAGGTTCTTTCTCAGTTAAGTTAATTAGTTTTACAGGAAGAACTCAGAGTTATTTAAAAGGAAGGTTTTTTTTTTGGTGTTCAGTGCAGGTGATATTTATTAACAAGTAGATTGCGTGCATAAAGAATATGTTTGTATGCATGCAAAGTGGTATTTTATTGAATAACGCAAGGTAGGTTGTCATGGAGATTAAAAGCCTTGAAGTGCTATTCACTGGTGCTAGTTATGGTTGCTGGGCACTAGGATATTAGGTTCTGGCACCCTGAATCTTTCATTGTTGTAAAAATAATTACACTTTTATCTTCACCGTAAGCGCTATTCAAGTAGGATAAATAAATACAGACACAGGAACAGACCTAACTTAAAGGTAAATATAGCAACCCTATGACCCATCCCAGTGTAAAATTATGTAGCTGTAGTTACCATACCATCAAAATGCTTGATTTTCATTGCAGGGTCATTGAAGCTGTTTATAAGATGAAATTACAAAATGCACAAAATCTGCACTTACATTAAAAGGCAAAAGAAGAATGAAAGCTATTGACCATTAGTATGGTCACTGGTAAATATAAAGGTTTCCATCAGAAGCAGAGGAAACAAATGAAAAGCTTGTAATATGTTTTGCTAGCACTTTCTTGAAATACTATATTTATATGAGATTTCCAACCTCACTTTGAGCTCTATGTAAAGCACAAAAGTGATTTTTCTGGTATTCTTTTCTCTTTGACGATTAGATGAAATGATCTTGACAAGTTTACCTCAGTGAGAAACTATGTATTTTCTCTATAAAGAGAACACTTATGTCTGGCAGAATCAGTATGGACATTTTCTTAACCAATAAATCAATAGAGAGAGTTGGAATATTGCAAACTACACAACATACACAATATAACACTGAAATTTGCAGCAGTAAGTAATGTGGCTTTCAAAACTGCCTTAAGTGATGATTAACTAGAATTATATATATTTATATTTAAACTGACACCACAGAATTCTTTTAAATCTTGACAGATATGTGGAATATTTAAATGTAGTAATTGCAGTTGCTAAACCTCCTGGGATTAACCTGCTGGAGAGATAGTGATATCTTAGGCAGAGAAAAATGATTTATACTGTGGGGGGAAAACTAAAAATGAAGTAATTCCATGTGTGTTTTATATAACTCTTCGGAAAAAAAAGTTTATTGTAGCTAATGAATTGGTAATATTCTGTAATAATCCACTATGTGAATAATTACATAATTTATATAAATGTAGGCATATAATTTAGTTTTTTCAACATTGATTTTTAGGTTTCACGATACAGCACAGTTCACAAAAAGTAAAACAGAATGAGAAGTAGCTTAGCACTGTATTCATGTTAATGGTAGGAATCTCAGATTTTTGTTTAAAGGTGGGCCCCATATTACTTTGTCTTCCATTAATGGGAAAGGATGTAACACAGTACTTCTCAGGTCATTTGTTGTGTGCCTATGTGCTTCAAGCATATGTTTCAATGAATTTAATTGAAGTCAAGGAGCAAAATCATTAATAAAGGGAGATACTACTGATATGTTTTCATCAGATTAAATTATATAAAATAAGTTTATAGTATTGCCATATTATCTGTAAATAGCAGATGTGTTAATCATAAAGATTGTCTATTATCCCTGGTATTTAGAAATTCTGAGGAAGTTCTTTGAGTTGTATCTACATAAAATAATCAAATAGTCTGCAATTCAACTTCAGAACCAATTTTAATGATCTTGACAAGATATAAATCTTTGTGCATAAGTATAGAGGGAGAAGATATTAGGAAATTTCTACTTGGGTGGATACTTTCTAGGTTTAAGCCTGTCTAGGATTCTAAATATCAAATTGTATCTCAAAGCTTTAACACACTTTCAAAATTGGCAAATTTACCTCCATAACAAACCTGAGATAGTGGGATAATCTGTTTTACATTATGGTAGATTGAGGTAGGTATTTAGTAGAAGTATATGTTGCAGTTGTACATGAGAGAGGGGCTATTGGATAGACAACCACAAATCTTAATTACAACTGTGCTTTTGGCCAACTGTGTGATTTAAAACAATTTGTTTATTGCATTGGTGGAAAAATGCTGGGCCACTGTGTTATGGAAATTTCTCCCTTGTGGCTGCCATTACTATCATTGGAAAAAGGGACATTTTTCCATTCAAAACCTGAAGGGTGGCTTTCCTGACTACTTCTTCCCAGAATCCCTACATTGTAGGGAGTCTACTGGTTCCCTTCCTAAGAATAGAGCAATACTATCCTCATGAAACTTACAATTGAGTTGGGAAAGACCAGCACCGTATGAGGTATTACAAGTGTGATAAGATTTACAAAAGCTAAGTCCAGGATGCACCAAGAGTATATATCGGCTTCAAGAGCTGTAGATGGAATACCTGTACCCAATAAAAGGACTCCAAAATGGGTTTAACTCTAATCTCAGCCTCTTTTCAGAGTTACAGATCTATGTTCCCAATTACACACTTGCAGTTCCAACATAAATGGAATTAACTCTTCTAATTCAACATGTCTAAACCCAAATTCACCATCTCCTTACTTACACAACCCTCTTTCTAACTTTCTAACTATCTAACTTTCTAACTAACTTTCTAACTATTTTAGTGGCCCTGTCCTTTTCCCAGTCACTTATCAGCAGACCTAAGATCCATCTTTCATTCTTTTTTTATTTTGTCTTTCACATCCATTCTGTTGCCATGTGTTAGGTTCAATTTTGATAATGGCCCTCCCACCTCATTATTTTTTCCTTTCCTGTACCCACCAGCATTGGGCTTTTAAGTAAATTAAAATCACTATTATTCATCCAATAAATATTCACTTGTTTATTCAACAAATATTTGAGTGCCCATCATAGACTATGCTTTGTGCTAGGGATATAATAGCAAGCAAAATGTCTATTGTCTTGCTTTCATGGAGTTTACAGGTTCATAGATGAGGTAGATATTAAACAAATGACCTTTCCTACAGCAGACACATTATCCACAAAATATAGATGCTATAGATGCTACTTTCCCTTTAGGGAAAATATGGGCTACCATGCAAAAGGATAACAGGGGTACCTGACATATTTTGTTGGGGGGAAATTCTGAGACCTAAGGGATGACTAGGAGTTAGCCACAGGAGGAATGGAAGGAAAAGCATTCCAGGTGGAGGGAATAAGTCCTGCAAAGCTTTCTGTTTCTAGAGAGTGTAGGGTATTTGAAGCTGGAAAGAAAGAAAGAAGTCATGCTGTGCAGGATACCAGCAGTCTTTTTAAGGAGTTTGGATTTTATTCTAAGGGAGATGGGAAGCCACTGAAGTGTTTTCAGCCAGGGATTAAAAATAGACATTTGAGATATATATATAAAAAGTAGAATGGGCAGAATTTGTTGAAAGATTGTATATGATGAAGTAGAGGAGAGGCTAGATTTCTGACTGAGGTAATTGGGTAGATGGAGTGCAGTTTGATGAGACAGGGAACCCAGGTTTGGAAGGCAGGATGATGAGTTCTGTTTTGGACATGCTAAGTTTGAGGAAAATAGGGGTATCTAAGTGTCTCTTTAGGAAGTAACTGGATGTTTGGATACATGCTGTCAAGGAGAGCATTCATCTAATGGGTGTTAAAACATGTAGAATGACTATATGAGAAGGTAGGTTATAGTTAATGATGCATTAAATTGATGGCTCAGGGAAAATCTTATGGAGAAAGTGACATGTGAGAGGACCTTGAAAGAGGAATAGAATTTTGACAAATACTCCTTGGTTATCCACATTTGAGAATGATGCACTCTCATGCTGATAAGATGTTCTAAACTTTTTAAAAATTTTTATTTATTTATTTTTCAGAGAGAGAGAGAGAGAGAGAGAGAGAGAGAGAGAGAGAGAGAGAGAGCACAAGCAGGGGGAGCAGCAGAGGGAGAAGCAGACTCCCTGCTGAGCAGGGAGCCAAATGTGGGACTTGATCCTGGGACTCTGGGACCATGACCTGAGCTGAAGTCAGACGCTTAACTGACTGAGCCACCCAGGCATCCCAGGGTGTTCTAAATTTTTTTTAAAAAAGATTTTATTTATTTATATGACACACAGAGAGAGATCAGATCACAAGTAGGCAGAGAGGCAGGCAGAGAGAGGAGGAAGCAGGCTCCCCGCTGAGCAGGGAGCCTGATGTGGACCTTGATCCCAGGACCCTGAGATCATGACCTGAGCCGAAGGCAGAGGCTTTAACCCACTGAGCCACCCAGGTGCCCTGGAGTTCTAAATTTTGAATTTGTTTACTGACTGGTGTAGAATGGTAGGGGGCTCATTGATCCCTTCTTTGAAGGGTCCACAAGTGACAGTTTCTATAGATTATTTCCTTTGGGCTGATCACTTTCTTCCAGTTTCCTGCCCTGGAGTTTATAAAGTTGGTTGACAGTGTTCTGGAAGTCAAATGGGAAAGAGAGTTCTGGGTATTACCATTTCATAGATGAACTTTTAGTTAATTTCTCCGTTTTATGACACCTCTACCCTTAGCAGTGTCTGATGACCCAAGACCAGAGTTCTTTAGGTTTAACTTCCCCCAGAGAGTAATATCTGTCTGGATGGGAAAGAGGAACCAACCTTTTTCCTTGGAGAGGAGATCTGGAAATCTCACTGCTATTTAACTTTCAAAAAATTCTCCAGCTTTCCAAAGTTCCAGGTGCTTCTAACTCCCAAAGCTTTATGAGGTTCTGAGGGGAGAGTAAGAAACCTCTTGCTCCTTATCTTCCTCCTCCAAGCTTAAGTCTATACTTCCTTTGGCCTGTTAACTCAGAACCATCACTTACTTCCTTTCTAGCTCCCAAACTTTTGTCCAGTTCTTCTGTTCTCTTTGCCTTCGTGTGCCATCTTCCTTCACTGTCTGCTGTGGTCTGAATGTGTGCCCCCTAATATATATGTTGAAATTGTAGTGCCCAATATGATGGTATTTGGAGGTGAGGCCTTTGGGAGATGGTTAGGTCATAAGGCTAGAGCCTTCATGAATGGGATTAGTGCTTTTATTTTTTTATTTTTACTTTTTTTAAGAAGAAAACATTTATTTATTTATTTATTTATGAGAGAGAGGTGGGGGGCGGCGTGTAGGGGCAGAGAGCGAGGGAAAGAGAATCTTAAGCAGGCTCCATGTGGAAAGTGGAGCTGATATGGGCCTTGATCTCAGCACCCTGAGATAATGACCTGAGCTGAAACTAAGAGTTGGATGTTTAACCGACTGAGCCACCTAGCTCTTGGGATTAGTGCTTTTATAAAAGAAACCCCACAGAAGTCCCTAGCCCCTTTAGCCATGCAAGGAAACAAAGAGAGTTCTACAAGAGGAAGAGGACCCTCACCTGACCAGGCTGGCACCCTGATCTCAGAATTCCATCCTCAAGAACTGTGAGAAACAAAATTCTGTTGTTTAGAAGCTACCCAGTGTGGTACTTTATTATAGCAGCCCAAATAGACTAAGACACTGCCATTCAACGAGAATGGCAGATTAAATTTGGGTTTAATCTGCCATGTGTACCAGTAATGCAATTTCTAAAATGTGCCTAACTATAATGATAGTAAATATCAGAAGATGATAGACTAATAAAGTATAAATTCTAAATTTCTCCTGTAATAATGTACTTTAAAAAAAAGATTTTATTTATTTATTTTGAGAGAGAGAGAAAGAACGTGTGTGAGCAGTGGTCGTGGGTGGGGAGGGAGAGGCAGAGGCAGAAGAAGAGAGAGAATCTTAAGCTAACTCCACGCTGAGCTGGGATACCAATGTGGGACTAAATCTCAGGACCCTGAGATCATGACCTCAGCTGAAATTGAGTCAGACACTTAATAGAGCCACCCAGGCGCCCCAATAACATACTTCTTTAAGGGAACTATTTCATAAACAGCATTTTGAGCTTCAATTATTTTACAGTTCATTTAGTGCCATTAGTTCCTTATATAACTTCAGGCATCCTTTTTCTCTCTTAAGTCCATTTGCATCAGATAATCACTAAATTAATGAACGCATATTTACATGAAACTGTTTTTAGAGAATGGGCTCTGGTTAAAAAAAAGCTAAAGCTATTAGAAACAAAAGGCACAAGGACAAAAACAGCTACATTTAATTAACACTAAAGTTGTGAAATCCGCTGACAACAAATAATGAAATTGGGAATTTAAGCTAGTACTAGAGACTGAAGTATAATCACTCTGTGCCTGAGGATGGGACTTAGAATGATGGCATCAGGTAATATAGGTGGTGGAATGGTCCAAGAATGATGTCTCAAGATCCTAAGATAATGTCAGATTTAAGGAAATCATTGAAGGTTCTGAGTCTTTTCTTGTTTTTTTTTTTTCTCTCTCTCCATGTCCTTTCCCATCTTACCAAATGCTTTATTTAAACTACAGATTAAATTTCTTCAAATCTTTATAATTAAATCTTAAGAAAATCAGACCAAGCTAAGACTTTCATAAAAATTTCTTTACTCCTGTTAGCTTATAGTCCAAAACTCCAGTCCCAAAGATTCATTTGCTACTCTATCAACTCATTCATTCATTTACTCATTCAGGTAATAATGAGCACCAATTTTTTAAGCACCAATTCTGTTTGGCATATTAGAAGATAATGGTAGACACAGTGGGGAGCAAAAGAAAATGCAATCCCTGTTGTCAGGTAGCTTTTAGTCAAGGAGAGAAGACAGATATTAATTAACTAAACCCAAGAATCAGATAAACTGAGATAAGTGCCCTAGAGGAACAAAAAACAAGTTTTGTCGGCAGGTCTATAATGAAAGATTCTTACCTATACTGGAGGGCCAAAGAAAACTGGAAGGAAATGATAGTTGAGCTGAGATCTTAAGAAATGCCAATTTAAATAAACTAAACGGGTAGTGGCATGATGGGATCAGTATTTACCAGCACAGTAAGGGAATACAAGGTATTTGAGAGAGTAGACAAGCCCAGCGTGGCTTAAAGAGGACCATGATTGGGCTGGGGAAGTAAAATAAATGATCAGATCATAGAATAATGAGAAGCCTGCAATATTGGGAGTAGGAATGAAGGAATAATGTAAAAGAAACATTTTCTTCAAATAGCAGTACTTGCATGGGAGATGTTAAAACTGATGCTCCTGTTTCATTGCGGCTGTTCTAACCAGGTGAAGCTGATAGAGGACCGTGAATCTGAGTGACACCCACCCCCACCACCTCAGGATATCAGACCCTTACTGGACCTAACTGCAGACTCTTTTCTGATTAATGATGAGCAATGAATGGGACTACTTGTTTTAGGCAATCATGTAAAGACCTATAGACTTATTTTGTCCAACCTAGAGTGCTAGCTTTCAATGCTTAATTAGCATGAAGTTCTTTCTTTCTGGTACTTCTGAGTACCTCACCCCAGCCAGGATTTCTTTCTTTGCAGGTGTTTCCTTACCTGGCAAGAAAATATTTGGTTTTTAGTTTTTTAGCTTCAATGTTTTTTGTTTTTTTTTGTTTGTTTTGACAGTAAAATATGGGGTGATGGGCCGTTTAATATTTCAATCAGAAAAACATCCTCTCTGGTTGCAGTTTGGAGGATGTGTTGAAGAATGAATTGGTGGATTCCTGGAGCCAAGTTAGATTATTGCAGTTGTCCAGGCCAGAGATGGTAACAGCCTGCTCTACTACTGCTCTACTGATAGCAGTAGAGACAGACAGTAATGGATAGATTTGAGACATATCCTGGAGGCAAACCCACAAGACTTGGGGATGGCTTGGATATGAGGATGGAGAGACGAGTCATAGATGACTTCTGGGCTTGAAGGGATGGTGATGTCAGTCATTAAGTTAGGGAACCCTGAAAGACACCCCAATTAGAGGGTGGAAAGAGAGGATTGAGTTCAACGTTGCTGTTTACCATCATCCAAATTATTTACATGGGAATCAGAAGCTTTATAAAGAAAGAATCCTGAACAGAATTAGGTTTTTAAGTGTATTGTATTTCAGAGTCATTAGACCTATAGTTTTTCCTATGTGATAGTCTTGATTTATTTGTTACATATCTCTCTAGATTTTCCTTGGGCAATCCTATTGGTATTTTCCCCTAATAATGACCATAGTCATTTCAAATCACATTTTAAAGGGAATTACATATAAAGGTATTGTGTGGTTTTGCTATGGATCATTTATGCAGAGTGGAGCACATACTGTGAGTTCAATTCAAAAAATAAAACAAAAAAAGCAAAGGCTTTCTTACAGTAGTGCATTGTAATGTGTGAATATTGGTTTGGATGGATATAATTGTAGAAATCAAATATGGGCCTGGGGAAACATTACCTATTGCTCACTTAGCATTGACTTGTAGTGGCAGCAGGTTTAGATAAAATCTGGGATCAATGGACTGTCACAACTAAATGATCTCTCTCATTTCCAAGGGAGGAGAAGAAACCCTGACTCTTGCAAAAATAAAATTTTCTTTTCTGACAAAAGCAGTATGTTTTCAATATAGGAAATATGGAAAACAAAAGTTCTTATTCTAGAGCCTTTTTTTTTTCTTCCAGATAGATGCCAGTTAAGAGGTTCAGAACAGGGTGCCTGGGTGGCTTAGTCGGTTAAGTGTCTGCCTTTGGCTCAGGTCATGATCCCGGGGTCCTGGGATGGAGCCCCTTGTCCAGCTCCCTGCTCGGCGGGGAGCCTGCTTCTCCCTCTGCCCTTCCCCCTGCCCCCGCTTGCACTCTTGCTCTCTCTCATAACTCTCTCTCCCTCAAATAAATAAATACAATCTTTAAAAAAAAAAAAGGTTCAGAACAAGTCTCCCCAAAATGTTCCACTTTGGTATGTGGCCTATTTTGAGCTGAAGGCAGTTGAGACCTTGCAGCATCAAGAGAAACTTTTGCCCCTCTCTTGGCTATCTAGAAGAATTTAAACCGGGGGTCTTTTGCAGAATAAGAGTGATAATCTGAGTGACCCATCTGTATGGTGGGCAAACATCTAATTACCAAACATCTGCATTTCTTATTGCCCTGTGCATTGCTCTCCTGCCCTTTGAGCCCCAGGCCCCTATCCCATTCCTTAGCTCAGGATGGCATGTATATCTCATTTTACCAGTTTTGTCTTTAAATTTCTCACATATGTGGGGTTCCCATACATATGAGATTCAATTTGATTTTTTTCCTGTTAATGTGTCTCAGATCAATTAAACTCTTAGAGTAACTGGAAAAACCTCTGAAGTGTAGAGGAAAATCTATCTCTCCACCCCCCGCTTCATTAGCGAGGATTTGGGTTTTCTTTCTTTTCTTTTTTAAAGATATTCAGGGAGTGGGAAATAAAAATAAAAAAACAAAACTAAACTAAACAGAATCTCTCAATCCTATTTGTGACCCATAATTCTAGTTGTTTCAAAATTTTAATTCACAACTAGATTATCCTTAACGCCATAACGTGACTAGATAAGAAGTAAAATAACATGCTTACATTTGTTATTCCCCCTAACATAGAATTGATTTTTTTTAAGATTTTATTTATTTATTTATTTGACAGAGAGAGAGAGAGAAAGACAGTGAGAGGGAATACAAACAAGGGGAGAAGCAGAGGGAGAGGGAGAAGCGGGGCTCTATCCCTAGACTCTGGGATCATGACCTGAGCCAAAGGCAGAGGCTTAATGACTGAGCCACCCAGGCACCCTTGGAATTGATCTCTAAGGAGCTAACGTTGGACATATTTTTGATAAACCTCTCAAAAATACTCATTTTTAAGGCATTGGTGCAACTTTTTTTTTCCTTTCTTTTCTTTCCTTATTTTTTTTTTTTTAAGGTAGGCCCCAAGACTAGTATGGAGCCCAGTGGGGGGCTTGAACTCAGACCCTGAGATCAAAACCTGAGCTGAGATCGAGAGTCAGATGCTCAACCCACTGAGGCACCCAGGAACTCCTGGTGCTAGTCTTTTTTTTTTTTTTTTTTTCAGATTTTATTTATTTGAGAGAGAAAGACAGGGATAGCGAGAGAGAGCATGAACAGGGAGGAGAGGGAGAAATAGACCCCCTCTGAGCAGGGAGCCCAATGCAGGGCTTGATCCCAGGACCCCGGGATCACGACCTGAGTGGAAGGCAGGTGCTCAACCCACTGAGCTACCCAGGGGCCCCTGGTGCTGCTCTTTTTAAAAAACAATGTATTGGTCCTGTTTCATATTATGTATCACCTTATCTCTTTAAGTTTATTTATTATATTCATATTTCTTGTTATGTGTGTTCCAATATTTCCACTTTAACTATATTGTAGAGGCTGTTTTTACGCAACAGGCTTGAACACCGGTAAGCAGAGTAAGGTAAAAGAGCTCACAGTGATCACTGGGTCAAATGCAAACAGACTCAGAAGGGAGCCCACCTCAAAATATCCATAGGCCCTAGCTGATTAATGGGCTACTTACAAGCGGGCCTAGGTACCAAAAAAGGAAAATTCCATCTGCTTCCATACCTCCTCACTCCCCGGCTTAACTCTTGCCCCCCACCACTGCCTCCTGGCAGATAGTTTTTCCTTTGCTGTACTGCCCACTGCTCCCTTCCAGTGTATTCGATAAACTTCTATTTTGTTTGTTCTGCCTTGGGTGACGTTTTTCACTGCCAGAGCCATAGGCCTCCACTGGATCTGGTCACCCCACATATATTATGTTGGCTGATCTCCTTAGCTGTTCTCAATATTCCGACCTTTGAGCTGAAAGGGAGCAGTATATGATAGCCCAAAATACACTTTTGTGGCATTTGGATTATTTTGAGAAACTGGGGCCGGATGCTTGGTTCCTGGGACCTATTTTGAAAGCATAAGCAGCACTATAGTTGTATTAGTTATATTACTAACTTAGCTCCCTGTTGTTTTCTTCCCTACTTGTTTTTATGTTAATTAAACCCTAAGTACTATTAATCATTACCTTTGCCCTTTTGACTCTACCCTTTGGTTGCACATTGATTATAAGAATCTAATGGGAAACAGATGATAACATTTGTCTTAAAATTATTTAATGTACTACATCCCAATGGCATCTCAACATTTGGGAAAATGCGAACCTCCAGACTGGGTCAAGGACCCACGCCCCACAGGCTTACAAGGTTTAAGACACTCCTCCCTCTTCATATAGTTTACTTCCCCAAACATTTATATAAGCTGTCCCTAGGCTCGACCGCGCAAGGCAGCTTTAGGAATGACCCCCCATCTCCTCATTGGGCTGCCCTTCTGATAAAAAAGTTTTCCTTGCTTCAAGACCTGTGTCTCAGACGCTAGCTTACTGGGCCTTGGAGTGCACAGACACTTTGAGTTTGGTAACAAAACTGCAGACACCAGAGAGTCTCTGAAAATAGAGAAGTTACTCCTTTGCAAAGGAAATTTACATTAGAAAGAGGGCCAATACTGGGAAGAAGGCTGTTACTAGAGATAACACTGGTAACTTCTGAGAGCCTGATCTGCAGGCCGAACAAATTTTCTTTACCAAGTAATTCCTCTTCTCATCTTCCTGTGATTTGCTTTCCTCCCTTGTGAAGCCCCAGACCCCTATCCCTTCCCTTAGCTCAGGATGCTGTGTAAGGCTCAGTTCCTTGG
Organism: Ailurus styani; assembly: GCA_002007465.1. Taxonomy (NCBI): domain Eukaryota; kingdom Metazoa; phylum Chordata; class Mammalia; order Carnivora; family Ailuridae; genus Ailurus; species Ailurus styani. Next base: position 190,229 of record LNAC01000162.1, read on the forward strand.
CTACCCTTTTGGAGTCTCATATCTTTGTGGGGCTTATGTACATAATTAAAATGGATTTTTTCCTGTTAACCTATCATGCTTCACTGTGACTGGTTTTAACTACCTGGAGCTGATAAAGGACCATGCAGATTGGACAGGACCACTTCCCCGCCCAACCTCTGCCCCTCCTGCCAGCAATAACCAGAGCTGGCTGAGGACTGGCTTCTGACTGATAAACAAAGGAGCTTGTTGTAACCAATTATATTGAGGGGGAGCAGAATATGCCATTCCAAAATACTCTTCTTTGACATAAGGATTATTTTGAGCTGATTATTTTTAAGAAACAGCAGACACAGGAATATTTCTGAAAACAGAGTAGAAGTTGCCTTTTTGTGAGGGAAATTTACATTTATAAGGGAAATCTCCATTTGTACAGGGTGTTTCCCTCTCTGTACCGGGAAGAGAAGGGTACTAAATCTCTAGAAACTTAGCAAAGAAGAGGCAGAGACTTAAGCCTATATAACAACCATACACTTGTTTACTGTGCTATTTCTCTGTAACCTCCCATAAATGGCCTCCCCTTCTCCCCCCAACGTCTTTTGTTTTTAGATGAAAACGTGTTAAGGGTGATGGGTTGGCCATTTCAGAGAGTTACTCAGTTTTCCTGGGTGTCTCCCATGAATACAGGAGGTATCCATGTTATTAAACTTCTTTTTGTTTTTCTTCTGTTAATCTGTCTTTTATTACAGAATTCTCAGCCAAGAACTCAGAAGGGTAGTGTTCCCTCTACCTTTTATTATTTTTCTTCCACTACAGTTTACCAAGTCAAAGACTCTTTTCAATTCTTAATTAGCTCAGCCACCATAAACTGTCCTTCCTCTCTGCTTCCTAGCATTTAAAACCTCTGACTTTTCTCCCTTGATGAAGTACTCAGTGAGTTTCTTCTAAGATATGCGTTATTTTGCCTGGCTGAGTTTGTTTGATGCTTATTTCTAAACTTGCCTTTCTGGGCTTCCTCGCTGCTCTCTGCCCTGGCTGCAAATCACCCTTCCCCACCTACTTCACACCTGCCTTTCATCTACTCGAGCATTTCTCATGGTTTCCTCATCTTCCTCTTATTTTTCCTAGTTTTTCGTATCCCTTGCTTCTCTAATTTTCCCTAGGGTTGATGGGTGGCTAGTTAACTTTTTTAAAGGGAAGGAAAGCTCTTGTTCCAGATATCAAAGAAAATCTTTCTTTTCTTTATCTTCCAAGAAAACTTCTCTAAATAAGCATCTTCTAAAGAAAATGGGCACCAGAAAAGGAAATGCCTATTTTCATAAACTCTCTCCTTTAGGACCTTGAAGCACTATCCTTTTTGCCACCTGTAGTGCTTAGCTCGTTGTGACTATTTATGTGTTCACCCATTTACATTCCTGTAATAATTATGTGAGTTGGCTTATGAGGAGACTTTACATCCCATGTAAAGAAAATTTTGCTCAGCATCTAAAATTACTACTTCTAGAATATGATATTTATATCATTTGGGGGCTACTTGGCAAACATGTTAATTCAACTCTACTGATTTCTCTTTTTTAGTTAAAAAATTTTCAATTCTAGCTATATATTTAAGTTAGGTCTATCTTACTGTTGCATGAACATTACTGTTGCGAGGCTTGGCTCAGGGTCTTTTGGTGTGTCATTATAGGCTTCTATTTTGCTGAAACAAGCTGTAACTGAACGAACATGAGTTCACTCCTTGTGAGTTACAGGTGGAAGCTGCACCAGGTGTTGTCATACAAAGGAAACTTTATTTGCTGCAAATAAGGAGGTCATAGGACGAACTTCCAAAGCTGTGACTCCTCTAGTGGGAGTGAGTGGATTTCTTTTATTTAGGTTTAGGATAAATATTCAGAAAGGGTAGTTTTATCATTGCATGCAAAGGTGGGCATAACATCACACAGGCGTACTTAGAAAATATGCCTGAACCCACGTGCATCCTGTTATGCTAATGAAGCTCATGTTCCCCCTACGGTGGAGATTTTATGAAGTAGAGGTAACTGTTGGCTATTCCATTGCCCATCTGTGTAGGTGTGAGCTGTTCCTGGTGGAGCTCAAACTGGTTCCTGGTGGAGCTCTTCCTGTTGTTTGCCTCTAAAAGGTAAAGTTAACATTCCTATAAAGAAGAAGGAGGGTTATTGGGGGTTTTGGTGGTGACAGTTTTAACCTCATTAACATTGGGGTACAGTTTTAAAGCTACCAAGCTTTAAGGTATTTGACTGTTGTCCATCCTACCCAATACCACCAAAACAACCTATTAATAAAACACAGCTGACTTTTTTATAGGAAGGGAAAGCACTATCTTGACAGAGTCTTAGGGTCTTGAAAGGTAGAAAGAAAAGTTGAGAAGTTGTCCTGCTGGGGAATAAGAATTGAATTCATGTCCCTTTCAAGGTCCTTCTAGCTAGACTAAGAATCAAATCGACATGAGACAGATTAACAGGAGAAAATAAAATTTAATAGCATATATATTGGGAATCCACACAGATGTGGATAGTCAGACATGTTCAAAGATAGGCAAAATGAGATAAATATGTTATCCTGCAGGCAAGAGAGGAGGTAGGGGTCTGGGACTTTAGAGGAAAGTAATACAATTTACAGGAAGATAAAAGAGATTAATGTTTGGTAAACAGATGTTTCCTGGGCCACTCAGAAACAATGGGATAAAGAGAGGACTTGATCAAAGTGGCCTTGCTAGGTTCCTCATTGTCTACTATACTTTGTTTATATCATAATGTACTTCTCCATGACAATAACTCTCTTCCTGGAGCAGGTTTTCTACCTAAAAACCTTGTAGGCAGTTGAGGGGGAGGTAAGGAACTTTTCCTGAAATTTCAGGGTTTTGATTGCTTTTTAAGTCAAAATAATCTTCATGCTAAAGTGGCCCATCTTGGAGTGGTCTGCTCTTGGTCCCTGTTGTCTGTAGGCACCCCTCTAGTGAGTGGCCAGTATGGAAGTCAAACCTCCATCTGGCTGACTCTACAGCCCCCAGCATTAACCACAAGATTACACAGTGTATTTTCTCTTAACAGTGGTGGGTAATTTCACGTAAAAAGTTTGTAAAGTTCAAACTGAGAACCTCTGGTACCACCAAGGGATCTTCCCCTTCAAAAGAGTCTCTTCTCTTTGCTTATAGGATGAATTAGAGTCCCATCTATTTCCACATGAAATGCTTTTGTGAGAGTCTCCAAAAAAATCTTCTCCAACATCTACAGATTTTCCAAACTTCTTGCCTTACTTAGAAAAATTTAGGGTCCTTAAGTTATCTTCAGGGTCTTTCCATTCTACCCTCTACCTTTTTTTTTTTTTTTTTTGCATCTGAGGTTCTCACAAATATCTAAAATCAATTGTTATAGATCTGTGAGCTCTGAAGTTTATGTTCCTGAAACTATGCTACTAAGTTTTTCTGTAAATTTCTTTCCATCTTGTCTAGGCTTTGGGAAGTCTTTGACAATGATCCATGTCTTAAAATGGTACCAGGCCATATAATCAACCATGAGGGATTTTCCTCTGGAAAGAATAATTTTAAGAGGTAATTAGCTTTGGGTGTTACTGGCTGGTAGGACAGGAAGGGAAGTAGGTCAGAAGGAGAGAGAGATAGAAATAGAATTATATACAGGAGTGTAGAATGGGGGAAGAACAGTAGGATAAAAATCTTTCACTTCAAGTTGAGATTTGAAGTGTCTCGAAGAGAGCTAGTTTTAAGCATTTCAGATTTTGATTTGGCTAAGGAATCTCTTAATAAAGCAGTTCTGGAATCTGAATTTCTTCAGCAAGCTTCCTCAGACCGATACAAACATGCTGACCATTGGCATTTTTTTCCCTTTTCATTCTATGATGCCTATCAAATGAGCAATTTTGTTGATATCTAAAGCTCACCAAAATGGCCACTATAAATTCTATATTGGTGAAATTATATTACTTAAAAACATAAGTAGAAAATTTGAGATATAGCATAAATAACACATGAGAAGGAGGAGGCTAGCCCAGAGTATGAGATAACATAGATTAAGACTGAGACTAATCCATGAGCATCTGGGAACAGTCAAAATTGCTGCTCATGTACTTTGTGAATTAGATCACCAGCCTAATAGCTATGCCATCTCCTACTGTGCTATAATAGAAAATGTATATTGGTTTTTGACCCCAGTTGCTGGCAAGAGCTCCTGAAACCTTTGTGATTTCCTAAGGGATAAGAACACTAGGAGTATCTCTTGTTCTAATATTAGTCTCTGACCTCTCTTCGTGACACAGAGCTTCTGAAACACCTGTAATTTCCTGGGGATAAGAATGTCTTTTGTTTTAATGAGGTGACTCTGGGTGGGCTCCTGAATGAGGGATGGTCATCAGAAAGACCAACCCATAATTAGAAGCTTAGAATTTTCAGCCCCGTTCCCCCCACTCTTTTGAGAAGGGACTAGGTCTGAAAATAGAATTCACAATTGATTATGTCTATGTGATGAAACCTTCATAAATCCTAAAAGTATGGGGTTTGAAGAGTTTCCAGTTTGGTAAACACATCCATGGAGATGATATACCCCAAGTCCACAGGGACAGAAGCTCTTAGACTCGGGACCCTCCCAGAGCTTGCCCTATGTATCTCTTCATCTGGCTCTTCATCTGTATCTTTTTTTTAAAAGATTTTATTTATTTATTTGACAGAGAAAGAGAGAGAGAGAGGACAAGCAGGGACAATAGGGAGAAGCAGGCTCCCTGCTGAACAGCATTTAATCCCAGGACCCTGAGATCATGACCTGAGCTGAAGGCAGTCGCTTAACCAACTGAGCCACCCAGGCACCCCACTTTGTCTGTATCTTTTATCATATCCTTTAATAAACTGGTAAACATACTGTTGGGGAGCAAGAATTTCTGTCCCCTTCAAGGTTCCTTCTAGCTGTGCTAAGAATCAAATCAACATTAGGCTGATTAACAGGAGACAATTAAATTTAATAGTGTACATACAGGAAATCTATACAGACATGGAAAGAGGCAAAAATGAAGTATATATGTCATTCTGAATTAAGTGGCCTGGGACTTCAGAGGACAGGAATGTAATTCACAGGGTGATAAGAAAAGCAGATGTTTGGTAATTAGATGTTTGCCCTGCCATATAGATGGGTCACTCAGATAAAATATATCTCTGCTAGTACCTCTTCTTCTGAAAAAGACCCCCAATTTAGATCCTTCCAAATAGTTAAAGGAAAAGCAAAAATTTTCCTTGAGCCCATAGGGTCTCAATTGCCTTTGGCTCAGAGTAATTTTCATGCCATCTGTGGACTGCTTGCCTTCCACTCCTATAGTAGGCAGGGGTTTCTCTGAGTTCTGTGAACCACCATAGCGTATTAATTGAACCCAAGGAGGGGGTTTTTGGAAGCTCTGATCTACAGCTGATTGGTCAAAAGCACAGGGAGAATCTGGGCTTGCAACTGGTATGTGAAGTGTGTGTGTGTGTGTGTGTGTGTGTGTGTGTGTGTGTGTGTGTGTGTGTGTTGGGTAGGGGGACTGAGTCCTTAACCTGTGAAATCTGATGTTATCTCTGTGTTGATAATGTCAGAATTCAGCTACATTGTGAAACACCTAGCTGGTACTGCAGTGAATTGCTTGGTGTGGGAAAAACCTCCACATATTTGGTGACCACAAGGGTTAGAAATGTTTTGTGTGAGTAGTGAAGGAGACAAACAGGAAAGAAACACAGTAGGGAAGAACTGTTTTTTTCTCTACACAGAAATGTGGGAAAAGCTGTTTTTTCTTTACACCGACAGAAAACTCAACTCACTTATAGTTCCTGGTGGAAGGAAAGTTTAAGAGGAAATCTGACCCAGAACCAGAATCTCAGGGACATCTCAGGACTGAAGGAAGTTCCCATGATGTTTTGATAATTGACCAAGGGTAGAGTCTGTCCAGAGGATGCCAGTCTGAGAAGAAATCTTCAGAAATTCTCCATTCCCAGGGCAGTTCAATGAATGGTCTTATCATGGACTTCCCTTTCTCTTCCCTATTACTTTTCTCTCACAGATACACAACAAAAAAGGAAGAATAGACAAAGATAAATAATAATTTTTGTTAGTAATTAGTCAGGTTTCCACTAAGGGAAAAGGTTTTGTAAATCTGATTCAATAATCAAAGAATTCCTAAAAAGGGTTTCATATTTCAAGGGAGTCAAAATAAACTTGCCATTTGGGGAAATTAAAAAGAAAGAAAGAAACTGAAGCTTAAACCCAAGGTGGACTTTTCTTAACACTATCATCTCGGAGACTTTTGAAGAGAAAAGACTCAATGAACCTTTGAAGAACACTCTTTCCTTGTGGATGGTTAAGCCACTGTGGTGAACAGATTTCTACTGTATCTTGATGGGACTGTGAAGATTGTTGAAAGACCATCAAAATAGCTTGTCAATAAAGCAAAGCCACATTTGTGTTTATTGCAGTATGGGAGATCACTCCCTTAACAGAGTCTTAGCTCTATGTCTCAGAGGGGATAGTAACAGTGGCAGATTTACGAAGTTTATGGGTTTGATTTAAGATAGATTTTTAATGTTTCATCAGGACTGGGCAAAACTCATGATATAGTAGTTTCACATTAGTAAATGTAGCAAGGTACTATTTTCAAAGCAAATCTTTAAGAGTAAACTGTCATTGGAGGAGCTTAATTAAACTATCCATTGTCTTGAGAAGGGGATATTTTTTCTAATGACAGTTAAGTGGAGCAGTCTAGTGGTCAGATAAATGGAATTTTGGCAAGTTCCTGAAACAAACTATAGTTACTGCAATTTTCATCTTCTTGGGCAAGAACTTCCTACAACAGTAAATTTATGTTAATGCACACAGTTGAATAGTAATGTCATGTTGTAGACAGTAAGTTGTGGAGATGGTCTCATTTGTCAATACTTACCCCCCAACACACACACACACACTTTTTTTTCTTGTTGAAACTTTGGAAATTTAGGTTCAGGAGCCATATGAAATGTTGCTTCAGTTTGCAAAGTTCTTTCTGTTTGCAGTGACACTTTTTCGCTTAGTTGACTTAGAATTTGCTTTATTCTGTTGTCAGTTGGGATTTATTTTGTAAAATGAAATTAAAATGCCAACAGTGAATTTAAAGCGCATAATGGCCTATAAAAATGAGAACATTTAGCCACAATCAACATAACTTTTTCCATTTTAAATCATGGTCAAAATTGGAAAGGAAAATTTAAAAGTATGATTTCTTTTTTTTTTCTCCCAGCAGGCATTATTAAATATAGAAAGCTTAAAATTTCAGAAACAGTCTATGTTAACATGATTTAAATAAAATATTCTGTTAAGATCATTTAAAAAATAGAAATCTGGGGTAATCTTGGTGCTATATTTTCATTGTACACTTTAAAAAGTGTTCTTTTGCCAAATTCAAAATCAGTTAAAAATTTGCAAAGCATACTTACTTTTTGTTTCCAGATGATTTGTTGAAAGTAACATCTTTTGATTTTAAAAGCAATGAAATTTTTATTATAACATTTTAGAAAATGTACCAAAGTACAAATGAAAAAGGAAAATTTGTAAAAAAAAAAAAAAAAAGAAAGAAAAGAAAGAAAGAAAAAAAAAGGCTACTTTCTAGAGACAGCCACTGTATTAGTTTTTTTTATGCTAAATTGTAAATTACCACAAAAGCAGCCTAGAACAGCACATTTATTACCTCATGGTTTCTGTAGGTTGGAAGTCCTGGCACAGCATACCTGGGTTCTCTGCTCTGGGTCTCAGCAGGCTGCAATCCAAGTGTGAGCTGGGTTGTGTTCTCATCTGGAAGTCCATCTAGAGAAAATCTGCTTCCAGGCTCATTCAAGATTGTTGGCAGAATGCACTTCTTTGTAGCTGTATGACCAAAGGCCCTGGCTTCTTACAGACTGTTGGCTGGAGGCTCCCTTCAGGCCCTAGAGACTGCTTGTAGTTCCTACAAGGCTGCCCACAGTACCTTGCCCCATGGAAGCTTGAATTTTCAAAGTCAGGAGGATAATCTTTCTCTCTCCAGTCTGCTAAAATGGAATCTTATACAATGTAACATAATCACGAGCGTGATATTGCATCCATTGCCTTTGCCATATTCTATTGGTTAGAAGTAAGTCATAAGTTCTGTAAGCACTCAAGGATAAGGGAATTATACAAGGGCAGGACTCACTGGGGATCAATTTAGGGTGTCCACCACAGCCACTTTATTTTTGGGGGGACATACTTCCTGTGCCTTTTTCTACCATTGCCTGCATACAGTATTTTATAAATATACTGTAAATTGACATTCACCTTTTGTCCATATTCTTTAAGAAACTGTTTTTTATTTAATATACATATATAAAGAACATATATGTTCCTATGTACTATAGTATATAATAGTGCCATAATTTGCAATAAAAATATATCAGAACTATATATCAGTAGTAAAATGTATAATATAAAAACAGTGCATCAAATCTAAATACCTGATAACAGGAGAATGCTTACATAATTTTTAATTTTAAATCTTCTCTTAATGTATATTAAGATGATTTCTAATTTTTAACTATTACAAATAATTCTTCTACAGAGATTTTTGTGTATTAAAAAAAAGCCATTAAGATAGACCACCTGTAGGGAAATTCCTAGGTCAAATATCAAGAACATTTTAAAGGCTTTGAATTTATAATCCCAAATTACCCACCAGAATGGCAGTACCATTTTAAGCTTGTCCTATTTGTCCAATTTGATAAGTGGAAAAATAGTATCTAGTTTTAATTTTCCTTCCTTTCCCTGTAAGTGAGCAAGACATTTCCCATATGATTTATTCTCTATTTACATTTTTTTCTTTTATGGTTACCTGTTCATTTGTTTATATTTCTACTAGTTTGTAGTTCCTTTTTATTCTTTATGAAGAAAGCATATTAAGGGATATGGGAAGCATTAAAAGTTTGTTTTTTGCAAGTGAAAAATGCTTTCAGATAGGCTTCAAAATATATAGATAATAATGAGTACTAGCACCTTACAGCATTGCCCACTGAAACACTAAAAAGTACAAGAAGTTCACAACATATTGTAAGGAAAATTCATCAAGAATCTGCTCTGTTATCTTGGAGGTACCAGACATACCATATGCTGTGTCTAGGAGTTGCTATGGCAACTACTTTTAAAATTTAAGAACAGGGTAAATTGTTGCCTAAAATCTCCATAACTTAGTGAGTCAATTAAGATTTTGTCAGAGCACTGCATTCCTTTTACCTGGTAATGCTTTATTTCTTGTAGTTCTCTAGCATATGAAGTCTCCGGGTCAGAGAAGAATGTGTTTATTTCTGGCTATTTAAGATCCTGGAAAAGAAGCTGTTCACTTGGGATTTTTTTCTGATTAGCCAATGAATCATTGTAAAGGAGGCACAAGAAATAGCCTCACTGAAGATGGGCAGATTTGAGCATGCAAGTGTAAAACTGAAAGAAATATTTAAAGCCCTGGCGTTAAATAAGGAAACTAAAGTAAAGAGACTTGGCTACAGTTTTTTGGAGTTGGCAGAGCTGGGACTAGACCTCAGTTTCTTTCCTCCCATTGTATCACCACACTAGACTGTTGCCATAGTTTAATCACTATTTAGAAAACTAGATTTTTGTTTTTATTAAGCTGATGCATTAACCCACCTGCCAAAGCCTCCAGTGTGAACTCAGAGCTTTTATAAGAAAATGATCAGTTTCTGACCCTCCCCTGCCTCCTGCTAATTTCAAGTTTTCAAATTTTGATATTATCTATAGGATTTGTATGACAGTAATGGAGGTTTTAACTCGTTTATACTTTCCTCTATCCCTTGTCTTCTCCTTCATACTCCCCAAATAATTATATGATACTGTTAATTCAATAATCAAATTTACAAAAATCATAATCTTATAAAATCATTGTTGACTATAGAAACAATTAGATTCTTTTCTCATGCAACTTTTTGTTTTCCCTGGAGTTAATAATTGTCCCCTTTAAATTTTTCTATGTATTCATCAATTTTTTGTCATACAACTTTCAATTATAGAACAACATATTGAAACACAATTCTAAACACTAGGACAGTTCAAGCTCCCTCCCTGAGCTATACCTCCTGAAGCCATCTTTCCTCTTGTTTCCATCTGGACTAGTTGCTTTCTAGGCTGCTGCATAGCTGTCAACCGGGATTTCCCTTCATTGTCTTCATGTGTTGGAGTCTTTGTTTTCTGAAATCCATGTCTTCCTCTTTCTCCCATGTTGCTGAATATTCTCCACTAGCTTCCTAGAAGACAGTGTATAGGAGGAAAAATTTTAAATTCCTGAATGTTTGAATCGAATTGAATTGAATCTTACAGTTAACTGATAGATTAGGCATATAATTTTTAGTTGAAAATAATTCTCTCTGAGAATTTTGAAGGCATTACTACACTACTGGTAGCATTCATATTGCCACTGAACAACCTTTTTTAAATTCTGGTGTTTTGAAATTTCACAATGATGAACCGTGGTGAGAGTCTTCCTTCATTCATTATGTAGACCTTTTTTTCTCCTAGAGACTCATGTGCTTCAGTTCTGAGAAAATTTCTTGTGTTATATCTTTGAGAATTTCCTCCCCTTGGTTTTCTCTGTTCCCTCTGGAATATCCTCTGGAAGATTTACCTAGTTTTATTTGCCTAGCCTACTACCAAAATTTTAAAACTTGGGGGGTGCCTAACTGGCTCAGTTGGTAGGACATGCAACTCTTGATCTTGGTGTCATGAGTTTGAGCCCCATGTTGGGCATTAGAGAGTACTTAAAAAAAAAAAAGAAAGAAAGAAAAATTTTTTTTAAAGATTTTATTTATTTATTTGACACAGAGAGAGAGATCAGATCACAAGTAGGCAGAGAGACAGGCAGAGAGAGAGGAGGAAGCAGGCTCCCCGCCGAGCAGAGAGCCCGATGTGGGCCTCGATCCCAGGACCCTGAGATCATGACCTGAGCCGAAGGCAGAGACTTTAACCCACTGAGCCACTCAGGTGCCCAAGAAAGAAAATTTTAAATTTGGTTTAATTTCTAGGAAATCCTCTGATTTTCCTCTTTTCATGGCTTCCTATTCTTATTTCATGGATATATATATAATTTTCTCTTGTTTCTTTAAAAATATTGATTATAATTTTAAAGGGTTTTCTTTTGCTGTATGTTGTATGCATTATCTCTATTTGCTTCAAATTCCTCAGTTTTCATTAGAAGCTCCAAATATGCCTTTTGAAAAAAATATAGAATTATGAGATTTTGATTCATATAAATGATCTTATTTAATATTTTGGAAAAGATTTTATTTTTTTTAAGTAATCTCTATACCCAATGTGGGTCTCAAATTTATAACCCCGAAAAAAAAATAAATAAAATAAACACAATCCTGAGATCAAGACTTGCATTCTCTAATGACTGAGTCAGCCAGGTGCCCTGACCTTATTTAACATTATGACAGGAAACTACATAGCTACTGAGATATGTTCAAAAAACTTCTTTATAAAGAAAGTTACTAAATGGTAGTGATTATGCATTTTACTTTTTAAATTTCCTACAACACATACAGTAGGAAAAATTTTATACCTATGGTGTATACATACAGTATATATAAAATACATACTGTAACTAAAAATTTTTAAGTATTTATAAGATTCCACACACTTTGGCAGGAGTCTTATAGGAGTGGAAAACTGTTTCATCAGAAATTGCTTAGTCAGCTTTCTAGTAAACTGCAAATAGTACTCTCTGCTCACCATGTAGTTTCTATTTACTCATTTATTTGTAATTTTTAAAGTAAGCTCTATGCCCAATATAGATAACGTGGGTCAAACTCATGACTCTGAGATCAAGAGTTGTATACTCTACTGCCTGAGCCAGCCAGGCACCCCTCACTATGTAGTTTTAAAAATTTTTTGTGTCCTTTTTTTCTTTCAAGGTTTTATTTAAATTCTAGTTAGTTAATATATAGGGTAGTATTAGTTTGAAGGGTAGAATGTAGTGATTTATTACTTGCATATAACGCCTAGTGTTAATTACAACAAGTGTCTTCCTTAATGCCCCTCATCCATTTACCTTATTCCCCACCAACCCCCTCTCCGCAACCCTCAGTTTGTTTCCTATTGTTTTTTTTTTTTAATTTCCTAGGTCTTATTCTAAAGCTTTCTGCTCAAAGTTTTGCCAAGAATTTATTACTGTTTCTCATTTATTTTTTTCCTGTTATTTTTATTTTTTATTCTTTGTCCCAGGGGTACAGGTCTGTGAATCATCAGGCTTACATCTTTCACAGCATTCACCAAAGCACAAACCCTCCCCAATGTCCATAACCCATCCACCCTATCCCTACCCTCCCACCCCCCAGTAACCCTCAGTTTGTTTTATGAGATTAGAAGTCTCTTATGGTTTGTCTCCTTCCCCATCCCATCTTGTTTCATTATTTTTCCCTCCCTACCCCCCACAACCCCCCACCCTGCCCCTCAAGTTCCTCATATCAGAGAGATCATATGATAATTGTCTTTCTCTGATTGACTTATTTCGCTCAGCATAATACCCTCCAGTTCCATCCATGTCGTTGCGAATGGCAAGATTTCCTTTCTTTTGATAGCTGCATAGTACTCCATTGTATATATATACCACATCTTCTTTATCCATTCATCTGTTGATGGACATCTAGGTTCTTTCCATAGTTTGGCTATTGTGGACATTGCTGCTATAAACATTCGGGTGCACGTGCCCCTGAGGATCACTACCTTTGTGTCTTTAGGATAAATACCCAGTAGTGCGATTGCTGGGTCGTAGGGTAGCTCCATTTTCAACTTTTTGAGGAATCTCCATACTGTTTTCCAGAGTGGCTGCACCAGTTTGCATTCCCACCAACAGTGTAGGAGGGTTCCCCTTTCTCCGCAACCTCGCCAACATCTGTCATTTCCTGACTTGTTGATTTTAGCCATTCTGACTGGTGTAAGGTGGTATCTCGCTGTGGTTTTAATTTGTATTTCTCTGATGCCGAGTGATGTTGAGCACTTTCTCATGTGTCTGTTGGCCATTTGGATGTCTTCTTTGGAGAAATGTCTGTTCATGTCTTCTGCCCATTTCTTGACTGGGTTATTTGTTTTATGGGTGTTGAGTTTGAGAAGCTCTTTATAGATTTTGGATACTAGCCCTTTATCTGATATGTCATTTGCAAATATCTTCTCCCATTCTGTCAGTTGTCTTTTGGTTTTGTTGACTGTTTCCTTTGCTGTGCAAAAGCTTTTAATCTTGATGAAGTCCCAATAGTTCATTTTTGCCCTTGCTTCCCTTGCCTTTGGTGAGGTTCCTAGGAAGAAGTTGCTGCGGTTGAGGTCGAAGAGGTTGCTGCCTGTGTTCTCCTCGAGGATTTTGATGGATTCCTTTCTCACATTGAGGTCTTTTATCCATTTTGAGTCTATTTTTGTGTGTGGTGTCAGGAAATGATCCAGTTTCATTTTTCTGCATGTGGCTGACCAGTTTTCCCAACACCATTTGTTGAAGAGACTGTCTTTTTCCCACTGGACATTCTTTCCTGCTTTGTCGAAGATTAGTTGACCATAGAGTTGAGGGTCCATTTTTGGGTTCTCTATTCTGTTCCACTGGTCTATGTGTCTGTTTTTGTGCCAGTACCATACTGTCTTGATGATGACGGCTTTGTAATAGAGCTTGAAATCTGGAATTGTGATGCCGCCAACTTTGCTTTTTTTTTTCAACATTCCTTTGGCTATTCGGGGTCTTTTCTGGTTCCATATAAATTTTAGGATTATTTGTTCCATTTCTTTGAAGTAAATTGCTGGTATTTTGATGGGGATTGCATTAAATGTGTAGATTGCTCTAGGTAGCATAGACATTTTCACAATATTTATTCTACCCATCCATGAGCATGGAATGTTTTTCCACTTCTTTGTGTCTTCCTCAATTTCTTTCATGAGTACTTTATAGTTTTCTGAATACAGATTCTTTGCCTCTTTGGTTAGGTTTATTCCTAGGTATCTTATGGTTTTGGGTGCAATTGTAAATGGGATTGACTCTTTAATTTCTCTTTCTTCTGTTTTGTTGTTGGTATATAGAAATGCAACTGATTTCTGTGCATTGATTTTATATCCTGACACTTGACTGAATTCCTGTATGAGTGCTAGCAGTTTTGGAGTGGAGTCCTTTGGGTTTTCCACATAAAGTATCATATCATCTGCAAAGAGTGAGAGTTTGACCTCTTCCTTGCCGATTTGGATGCCTTTTATTTCTTTTTGTTGTCTGATTGCTGAGGCTAGGACTTCTAGTACTATGTTGAATAGCAGTGGTGATAGTGGACAGCCTTGCCGTGTTCCTGACTTTAGGGGAAAAGCTCTCAGTTTTTCTCCATTGAGAATGATATTCGCTGTGGGTTTTTCGTAGATGGCTTTGATGATATTGAGGTATGTACCCTCTATGCCTACACTATGAAGAGTTTTGATTAAGAAAGGGTGCTGTACTTTGTCAAATGCTTTTTCAGCATCTATTGAGAGGATCATATGGTTCTTGTTCTTTCTTTTATTAATGTCTTGTATCACATTGATTGATTTGCGAATGTTAAACCAACCTTGCATCCCAGGAATAAATCCCACTTGGTCGTGGTGAATAATCCTTTTTATGTGCTGCTGGATCCTATTGGCTAGTATTTTGTTGAGGATTTTTGCATCCGTATTCATCAAAGATATTGGTCTGTAATTCTCCTTCTTGATGGGGTCTTTGCCTGGTTTGGGGATCAAGGTAATGCTGGCCTCATAAAAGGAGTTTGGAAGTTTTCCTTCCAATTCTATTTTTTGGAACAGTTTCAGGAGAATAGGTATTAATTCTTCTTTAAATGTTTGGTAGAATTCCCCTGGGAAGCCGTCTGGCCCTGGGCTCTTGTTCGTTGGGAGATTTTTGATGACTGCTTCAATCTCCTTACTGGTGATGGGTCTATTCAGGTCTTCAGTTTCTTCCTGGTTCAGTTTTGGTAGTTTATATTTCTCTAAGAATGCATCCATTTCTTCCAGATTGTCAAATTTGCTGGTGTAGAGTTGCTCATAATATGTTCTTAGAATTGTTTGTATTTCTTTGGTGTTGGTTGTGATCTCTCCTCTTTCATTCATGATTTTATTAATTTGAGTCCTTTCTCTTTTCTTTTGGATAAGTCTGGCCAGGGGTTTATCAATCTTATTAATTCTTTCAAAGAACCAGCTCCTAGTTTCATTGATTTGTTCCACTGTTCTTTTGGTTTCTATTTCATTGATTTCTGCTCTGATCTTTATGATTTCTCTTCTCCTGCTGGGTGTAGGCTTTCTTTGCTGTTCTTTCTCTAGCTTTTGTAGGTGTAGAGTTAGGTTGTGTACTTGAGACCTTTCTTGTTTCTTGAGAAAGGCTTGTATTGCTATATACTTTCCTCTTAGGACTGCTTTTGCTGTGTCCCAAAGATTTTGAACAGTTGTGTTTTCATTTTCATTTGTTTCCATGAATTTTTTTAATTCTTCTTTAATTTCCTGGTTGACCCATTCATTCTTGAGTAGGGTGTTCTTCAGCCTCCATGTATTTGAGGTCTTTCCAACTTTCCTTTTGTGGTTGAGTTCTAGTTTCAGAGCATTATGGTCTGAAAATATGCAGGGAATGATCCCAATCTTTTGGTACCTGTTGAGACCTGATTTGTGACCCAGAATATGGTCTATTCTGGAGAATGTTCCATGTGCACTGGAGAAGAATGTGTATTCTGTTGTTTTGGGATGGAATGTTCTGAATATATCTGTGATGTCCAACTGGTCCAGGGTGTCATTTAAAGCCTTTATTTCCTTGTTGATCTTTTGCTTTGATGATCTGTCCATTTCAGTAAGGGGGGTGTTAAAGTCCCCTACTAATATTGTATTATTGTCAATGTGTTTCTTTGATTTTGTTATTAATTGGTTTATATAATTGGCTGCTCCCATGTTAGGGGCGTAGATATTTGTGATTGTTAGATCTTCTTGTTGGACAGATCCTTTTATTATGATATAGTGTCCTTCCTCATCTCTTATGATATTCTTTGGCTTAAAATCTAATTTATCTGGTATAAGAATTGCCACTACAGCTTTCTTTTGTTGTCCATTGGCACAGTAAATTGTTTTCCACCCCCTCACTTTAAATTTGGAGGTGTCTTTGCGTGTAAGATGAGTTTCTTGTAGACAGCATATCGATGGGTCTTGTTTCTTTTATCCATTCTGATACCCTGTGTCTTTTAGTTGGGGCATTCTGTTTCTCATTTCTAAAGGTAATTTCCTAGCCAACCTTTCTATCTAACATAGTATATAATACCTAATGAAAAGGTCAGGGCAAGCCAGTTATAAATCTTCATAATTGACTATGAAAGAAATTTCCTTATAGGAGTCATCATAATAAAACATTTTTAAGGTACTCTTAAATATGAAAAATACCTGCTTCCAGTAAGTCTGGGGGAATAAGAATATTAATTGGGACTTATATCATAGAAAAGGGGAGAAAATACACTCTATACTACAAATTTTATTTTTGGATCAGTAAACTTTGGCAAAAAAAGTATTTTTAAATGGCACATGTTGTAATGGTAATCAAAGAAAGAATAGATTCAGAGTAGTGGCAGTCACTGCCAATTTTGTTTTTCTAGTACCTGGACTTTGTTTGAATCCCATCTTTAAAAGGATTAAATTTAACATCAAATATTTTGAGACTATTTAGACTTTTGATCTTCAATTTAAAACTTTCTAGATAGTAGAGACCAATTTCCGTCTTCCTTAATTTGTTGTTTTGGTAGGACTACAATTGGCTTCTTTGTAAATATGTGATGCTGAGATGTGATATTGTGCATAATAAGAAATATGTATTTTGGTCTTTGTCCCTGGCTTCCGGTCTGGGATCCTAAAACCTTTGTAATTTCCTAAGCGGTAAAGGTGCGGAAGCATCTCTTGTTCCAATATAGAAGTCTTCAATCTCTTGGAATTTCCTAGATGATAGGAACATCTTTTCTAATGAGGTGATGTGTGGTGGGCTCCTAGATAGCTCCTAGATGAGGGATGGTCACCAGAAAGACCAAGCCATGATTAGAAGCTTGGAACTTTCTGTCCCACCAGACAGAAGCTTCCCAGCGCTTTCTGGGTTGGTGAACACATGGAGGTGCTGAGAGGGTGGCATCCCTGGAGAGGGCATGAAAGCTCTGTCTGTGTCCCTTTCCATATACCTTGCCCTACGTATCTCTTCCATCTGGCTGTTCTTGAGTTGTCCTATAATAAACTGATAACCTAGTAAGTACACTGTTTTCCTAAGTTCTGTGAGCCATTCTAGCAAATTATCAAACCCAAGGAGAGTGTTGTAGAGCCCCCAATTTATGGCCAGCCAGTCAGAAGTACAGGCACGAACTGGGGTTTATGATCAGTATCTGAAGTGTGGGTAATCCTGTGGGACTGAGCCTTTAACTTGTGGGATCTGATGCTAACTCCAGAGTGATAGTGTCAGAACTAAATTGAACTGCAAGACATCTAGTTGGTGTTGGCAGAGAACTGGAGAATTGCTTGGTGTGAAAAACCAGACTTACTGTCACATAAGTGAGTAGACTAGTAGATGAAAACAGTACATTTTCGTTTTGTAAGGGTTTTGTTAAAAAACAAAATTCAACTGAGTAAAATTTTAAAGATCTTATTGGCTTTTTGCAATGATTCAAGAATAGGGCAGCAACTAGTCTCGCAGGTGGAAAGGAGTTCTGAGGAGCTGTATAAAATGAAAGACTTTCATAGGCAGAAGGGAGGAGGAACAAGAAAGGTATACTAGGCAAAAGAGCACTTTGGTTGTTGTAAGGTTATTTTCTTTTAGGGGAAGGCAGGGGGATTTTTCAGGCAGATGACCCAACTAGTGTTGATCAAGTGATTCTTTGTTTCTGATCAGGTGATTCCTGATTGATGTGTCTAACATTCCATTTCTGGGATAGCTAAACTGTAATTAAGTTAAGTCTCAGTTTGGTGATGTAGGGCTTAGCATAAGAAACTCCATTTTGGGCCTGTTGTCTTATTTTTAACAGTTTGCTCATATTTCGAACTCTATTTAAAAACTCTGTCAACTTAGGGGCACCTGGCTGGCTCAATTGGAAGAGCATGTGACTTTTGGTCTTGCAGTCAGTCATGAGTTCAAGTTTCATGTGGGCCTGGAGCTTACTTAAAAAAAAGCAGTTTAGAAAAATTGAATCAAGTTAGTCACTTTATCAATGCAAAAGATCCATCTTCTCCAATTGCAGCTGATCTCTTTGGTCAACTGGAGGACATTTCCCAAGAGGTACCTTTTTGGCTTTTCTGTTAAACATTCCCCACAGACAGTTTCAGCATCTTTTGGTCATGATGATTAGATGAAAAGCAATAGAGGATAGAGAAATAGGAATTGGTAAGCCTGAAACAGAAAGTGGCCCTAGCAGATGCTAGATAGGTAAGTGTGTATTCACTGTATATTCAGAGACAATGTGGCCCTTTGGTCCTTGGGAAATCCTGGACAGATCCTATTTACAATAGGGTCAGAGAATATTTGCTTTTCTGAGCAAGCAATCTAAGGCTATGGACTATTCATAGTGTAGTTAGTTGAGTTATTTTAAGCAAATGTTTCCCTTTCTCCATGCACTCTGCACTTGTCATTTGTCAAATGGGGGTAATGTCTACCTTAGTGCACTGTTTTGAAGATTGCAATTAGCTAATGGATTTGAAAGTACTGTAGCAAGTTAAAAATGTTCTATAAAGGCAAGGCATTTAACATATTCTTCAAGGGTCTGTGCTGTTCTAATTTGATGTTGGAAGGAGAGTCTCCTTGGCCCCCTGCTGGGCCCAGATCAGTGGCAATTTCCCAGACTCCCACATCACTCTGTGTGGCTAGCCAGGTAATATGAAATTACATAGGCCTCAACCCAGGGCCTGGGACCTCTATGGCTATAGGCAAGTTTACTATTTCTGTTTTGCTTTCTCTTAATTTCAGAGCATCTGCTGATATAGTTCTTATTCTTGAAAAAAGTGGGGAAAAAGGATGTCATATGATTAAATAGAAAGTCTTTTATCCTGAACCAATTTCTCTTCCCTTTTACCACTTCCTTTTGAAATGCTATTTCTTTCATATAATCAAACCTATAAAAACAATCATAATCTGGGATGGAATGCCCAGGTTCAATCATCACAAAGCATTTGTTAAGATACTTTTAGCAGGAAGTTACAAGAACTAAGTCAAATGAAACCCAAACCAAGCTACAACAACAAACCTTAAACAAACAAAAACAAAACCCCTGACTCAAATGTATTATTGTATGATGAGCAGTTCACGGATGTCACTGAGGACCCAGGTCCCTTTCAACTCCCTGCTCTGCTGTCCTCACTGCTGGCTTCCTGAGGAGACTGGTATCAAAGAAAAGCAGTGCTGGACAGCAGTAAAAGCAGATTGATGAGATAGATATGGAGTATGTGGAAATCCAGATAAACCAACTTAATAGAATTCTTGCTGAAACTGGTCTCTATAAGTATGATGATGGAAGGCCAAGGTTGGGCCTGCTCCAGCAGGGGACTCAGAAGAGCCTGATTAATGTTTGGTCAGAGAAAGAATTTTTGTTACTGGCTTCCTTTATATTCACAAGATGGCTTCAACAACTCCAAGCTTTCTATCCAGAACTAGTAACCTTCAGGGGTATGTGTGGAGGTGTTTCTTTCTTAAGAGTCTTTTTTAGTTGTGAAGAATGCTTTTGCAGAAGCTTCCATCCCCACTTCTTTCATATCTCAATAGCAGGATTGGATGTTTTGCCTATTTCAAATTAATAACCAAAATGAGAAATGAATTATCATGATTGACTTGGACACATCATCATGCTAAGTCAACCACATGGACAACTAGTAGAAGTGTGCTAGCTTTTAAATTAGAAATCATGTAACCTTTCTATACTGAATTCAAAGTTCTCTTTTGATTACTAGGTTTAGTAAAACCCTGCAGTTACATATTTGGTGATAATATGTTTTAGATATGACACATTTGAAATTGGCTCCTGTTCTCCCCAGAACCCCCATTCTCAAGTTGAATGGGTTGAATTTTTATCTTCTGCGGAGGGAGGAAGGATGCAAAGTGGAGACAAGGGCAAGATTGGATGGAAATATCCAGGTAGTTCTTTTTGGAAAGTGGAGACAAAAGTCCCTACATTGTCAGTAGTATTCATTCTACCTCATCTCTTTAGAGCAGACTGATGAAATGGGTACAAACAATCAGGGCATTCCTGGAATCACTGCCACTCTTCTGTCAATTCCAGCTGGTCATAGAGTTCAAAATGGTCTCTACTGAAATTTAAATTGGAGTAGAAAACCTCAATGAGTTGGTGACAAAATACAGGTAGAACCAGTGTGGATTTAGAAGACATGGCCAGATTTCTAGGAACTTCTGATTGCTTAGGTAAACAGTAGCCACTCCTTGTCATTGCAATGATCTCACAATAATGCAAAATGCATTTTACATGGTTAATTTTTTAGGTTTCACTTTTTTTAAAAAAAGATTTTATTTATTTATTTGGCAGAGAGAGACACAGCAAGAGAGGGTACACCAGCAGGGGGAGTGGGAGAGGGAGAATCAGGCTCCCCACCAAGCAGGGAGCCCGATGCGGGGCTCGATCCCAGAACCCTGGGATCATGACCTGAGCTGAAGGCAGACACTTCATGACTGAGCCACCCAGGCACTCCTAGGTTTCACTTATTGTAAGTTTTACTTCATTTGGTTTCTAGTCATCATATTCATAATGTGGTGCAATGGAAAGAAAACTGCATAATGCATAATTGTTTCCATTAACCTGGGGACCTTATTGATTCTTTCTATATGTCTCAGAAATTCTGAATCAGGTAAAAAAGGAAATAGTAGGTCAGAAGAAAGAGAACAAAGAGCAAAGCACAAAAGTACACAGGCTATGAGACATTGCTCCAGGGATATTATCACAGAGAAAGAAACCTATCTTTTAGACATTCTTAACAAATAATCATAATTAGTAAGAAAGAAAGCTTAATTGACCATGGCTAAAATTTTAAAGCAAGAAAAATTTCTACCAGATGATAAAAAGCTGTTTAGGTATGGGCATGAATAAATTAGCTTATATAAGCTGTTAAATAGAAAAAGAAACTTGGTAATAAAGAGCCATCACTGGTTGATTTATAACCAAATGTTCTTAATTTTCTCCATATTTATTTTCAATCTTGAAGAAATATGTGATTTTTACACTGTTGCAGAATAAATAGAACAGAACTTATGGTACATAATTTATGTAGCTAATTTCATGTGTGTGTATTTTTTAGAGTTTTAAAAATAATTCTTTTAAAAAATAACTTCATTGAGATACAACTTATACCATAAAATTCACCCATTGTAAGTGGACAATTCAATAATTTTTACCAAATTTGTAGAATTCTGGGTAAATTTTACTGTGACTCAGTTCTAGAACATTTTTCGTACCCACTAAAAGTTTCCTCAGTGTCATTTGTGGTCAGTCCTTTACCTCCTTCCCAGCCTTAGGCAGTCATTTCTCTGCTTTCTGTAAATTTGCCTTTTCTGGAAATTTCATAGGAATGAAACCATATAATATGTAGTCTTTTTTTTAGTATATGTGCTGCCGAAGCGAGCACAATATGTAGTCTTTTTTGTTTGGCTTCTTTCACTTAGCATCCTGTTTTGGGGGTTCATCCAAGTTGTAGCATGTATCAGAAGTTTATTCTTCTTTATTGCTCAGTAGTATTTCATTATATGAATATACCTACCACATTTGGTTTCACCACTTACCAATTAAAGAACATTTGTATCATTTCCACTGTTTGGTTTTTATGAGTAATGCTGCTGTGAACATTTGTGTAGAAGTTTTTGTGTGGACATATGCCTTCATTTCATTTGGGTATATTCTAGGAGTGGCATTGCTAGGTCATAGGGTAACTCTAGGCTTAACCTTTTAAGAAACTGCTAAACTGTTTTCCAAATGGCTATATACCTTTTCATATAATTTAAGCTTTTTTTTTTAAGATTTTATTTATTTATTTGAGAGAAAGAATGAGCACAGAGGAAGAGGGAGAAGCAGACTCCCTGCTGAGCAGAGACATCTCCCCCCCTACCCGACTCCCACCATATTCCCCAGTGCAGGGCTCAATCCCCGGACCCTGAGATGATGACCTGGGCCAAAGGCAGACTCTTAACTAACTGAGCCACCCAGGTGCCCCACCATTTCACATTCTTACCAGCAATGTATGAGAGTTCCAGTTTCTCGGTATCCTTGCCAACATCCTCTATTGTCACTTTTTTTGCTTAAAGTAATTTAATGTGTAGATATGGTATTTTACTGTTGTTTTACTTTATATTTCCCTAATGACTAATGACAATGAAAACATTTTTATTTGCTTATTAACCATTTGGGTATTTTCTTTGGTGAAATGTTTATTCAAATCTTTTGACTACTTTTAATTAGGTTACGTTACTTCTTATTAGGTTGTAAAAGATCTTTATATATCTTACGTATCTTTTCAGACATATGATCTACATATACTTTTTCCCAGTCTTTTCGTTTTTCTTACTGGTAACTTTTGAAAGCCAGTTTTAAATTTGATGAAGTCCAATCTGTCATTTTTTCCTTTTATATATCACGCCTTTTGATATCATATCAAAAAATCTTTCCCTAATCCAAGTTTTCTCCTTTGTTTTCTTCTAGACGTTTTATAACTTTAGCTCTTACAAGTATGTCTATGATTTTTTTTTAAGTAACATCTATGCCCAACATCGGGCTCAAACTCATGATTCCAAGATCAAGAGTCACATTCTCCACTGACTAAACCAGCCAGGTGTCCCTCCATGATTTGCTTTGAGTTAATTTTTGTGTAAGGTCTAAAGTAAGGATCTAAATTAATTTTGTTGCAGATGTGTACCCACTTGTCCCAGCAATATATATGTGTTAAAAAATCCAGCATGTTCCCACTGAATTAATTGACTAGAATAGTAAGGGTTTATTTCTGGACTCTGAATTCTTTTTCATTGATTTATATATCTATCTTTACACTTATCACACTGTCTTCATTATTATTGTTTTATGGTAAGTTTTAAAATTGGATAGCATAAGTTCTCCAACTTTGTTGTTTTAAAAAAAAAGTGTTTGGCCATTCTACATCCTTTGCATTTCCATGTAAATTTTACGATCAGCCTATTTCTACAAAATGATGCCTGGGATTTTGGTTGGGTTTACATTGAATCTATGGACCAATTTGGGAAAAATTACCATCTTAACAGTCCATGAACATGGAATATAACTTCATTTATTTAGATCTTTAATTTCTCTCAGTTTTTTTTTAATTTAAATTTTAAGTAGTGAATATACAGTGCAATATTGGTTTCTGGAGTAGAATTCAGTGATTCATATACAACACCCAGTGCTCATCACAACAAGCACCCTCTTTAATATCCATCACCCATCTAGCCCA
This sequence comes from Ailurus styani, assembly GCA_002007465.1. Lineage (NCBI taxonomy): Eukaryota > Metazoa > Chordata > Mammalia > Carnivora > Ailuridae > Ailurus > Ailurus styani. The sequence goes on from LNAC01000162.1 coordinate 213,688, forward strand.
CCCCCCATCCACTCCCTCCATCAACCCTCAGTTTGTTTATCATCTCTTATGATTTGTTTCCCTCTCTCCTTTTTTTTTCTTTTTCTCCTTCCCATATGCTCATCTGTTTTCTTTTTTAATTCCACATATAAGTGAGATCATATGGTATTTGTCTTTCTCTGACTCACTTATTTCATTTAGCATAATACACTCTAGCTCTATCCACATTGTTGCAAATAGCAAGATATCATTTTTTCGGATGGCTGAGTAATATTCCATTGTATCTATACATATTACCACATCTTCTTTACCCATTCATCAGTTGATGGACATTTGAGCTCTCTCCATAGTTTGGCTATTATTGATACTACTTCTCAGTAATGTTTTATAGTTTTCAGAATATAAGCCTTCCAGTTCTTTTGTTAAATTTATTCCTAAGTATTCATTTTTATTGATTTTATTGAGAATGAAGTTGTTCCTTAATTACATTTTTGGATTTTTTTTCCCCTAAGAAAACAATCAGAATGTGTGCCTGGGTGGCTCAGTTGGTTAAGTATCTTCCTTCAGCTCAGGTCATGATCCCAGGGTTCTGGGATCTAGCCCTGCATCAGGCTCCCTGCTCCATGGGGGCCTGCTTCACCTTCTCCCTCAGCCTGGCAATACCCCTGCTTGTGCTCTCTCTCTGTCAAATAAATAAATAAAATCTTAAAAAAAACCAGAAGTAGTTAAATTTTGTATATTGATCTTATATATTGTGTAAACTTGTTAAATTTATATATTAGTTCTAATGGATCTTTCTTTTCTTATTTCTTTAAGATATCTTAGGATCATGTTATCTGTGAATAAAGACAGTTTTACTTTATTTCCTATCTGTATTCCTTTAATTGCTTTTTCTTGCCTGACTGTACTGGATGCAACCTATTGTATAATGTTGAACTGTAGTGGTAAGAGTGAATACCTGGCCTAGTTCTTTTTTTTTCCTTTTCCTTTTCCTTTTTTTTTTTTTTTTTTTTTTTTTAAATTTTTTTTTTTTNTTTATTCATTTGAGAGAGAGCATGAGCAGGGGAGAGAGGCAGAGGCAGAGGGAGAAGTAGACTCCCTGTTGAGCTGTGGGGCTCGATCCAGTCACAACCTGAGCTGAAAGTGGATGCTTAACCATCTGAACCACCCAGGTGCCCCTCTTGCTTAGTTCTTAATCTTGGAGGGAAAGCATTCAGTCGTTTACCATTAAGTATGATGTTAGCTATAAGTTCTTCATAGATGCACTTTGTCAAGATGAGTAAATTCCTTTCTACTCCTAACTCGAGAGTTTTTACTGTAAATGGGCATTGGGTTGTCAAATACTCTTCTAGTACCAACTGAGATAATCATGTGTTTTATCTTATTAATATTTTATTAATATTATATACCATTAATTGTTTTCTGGATATTCAACTGACCTTGCCTTTCTGGGATAAATCTCACTTAGTCATGGTGTGTAATCTTTTTATATGTTGTTGGATTTGGTTTGCTAACATTTTGGTGATGACTTTTGTGTAAGTGTTCATGAGGGAAATTAGTCCGTAGTTTTCATTCTTTAGATGTCAGTGGAATTCTTTTTTTACCACTAGCCCCACCCTAGCAGAACTACCTCACTGGCAAAGTTGGAAATTGGGGAGAAGATACAAGAAGCTTTAGGCAAGAACACCACTGTCTCCCATGGTTCTTACAAAGTTCTGTATTTTCTTTTTTCTGAATATATACTTCTATTTTATTTGGTCAATTTCCAGAGCCTTGAAACGATTGTTTCTGACAATGTTTTCCAGTTTAATAGTTGCCCTGGGGGAGAGGATTTGCTGCCCTCTTCACTCCTTTGGAGCTGGAGTTCCATTATGTGTTTTAGATGGATTTGGCATGTTTTGAACAACAATGGAGGGTGTATATGAGTGTGTAATAAGGAGTTAATGAGGCAAGTGCCTCTGATTTTCTGACTTATATTACTGAGGAAAATGCAATCAAAACAACTTCTGAAGTCTCTATTGCATTGGATAAGGGTGATTTTATGTCTCATTCTTTTTATTTTTTTTTTAACAGCTGCTTTAGTTTTAAAACTTATTCCTTGAACATATTCCTGGAATCTTAAGATGGATATAAAACCCTCATGAGCACTAAAATTTTTACACAAGGATTTAAAAAAAAGAGTCACTTTCAAGATCTTGCCTCTAAGATTAGCTGGCCTTAGGGTTTATAAGTATCTTTCCCTGTGATCAAGATCAATGGATGAGATGAATACTTTGTTGGGAAGAAAATGTTTTTTCTCCCAACTTATAGTTAGGATTAAATGTTTATATGCCATCTTAATGGGGTAAGGGGTGGGGAGGCAGCTTGTGGTAGCTGAACCTTGTAAAGCTCTACAAAGCTTTTTTTTTTTTTAAGTCAGAGAAGATTTTTCCTTTTGCATATGCTATAGCTCAGAAGTTTTCACTTTGATACCATTCTGGTAGGTTTTTGGTTCCTTTAATCCACTTACTGGTTTTACTCTGTTGTTATTTTTAACAAATAACAAATACCATGTGGTAGAATCCTAACAGTGGCTAATGTGGAAAAGAGATTAGAGAAACGTATGTTTGACTTTAGAACCTACTTAACATGGGTTCTTGATAAAATTTACTATAGTTTACTTCATTTCTGTTTGATTATACCTTGTTTAAATACCCTGGAAGTCTTCAGAGGTCATGATGTGGAGTTTGACTTTTTTTTTTTTTTTTTTTTTTTTTTTTTTTTAAAATTTTTTTTTTTTTTTTTAANTACAAGTAGGCAGAGAGGCAGGCAGAGAGAGAGGAGAGAGGAGGAAGCAGGCTCCCTGCTGAGCAGAGAGCCCGATGTGGGCCTCGATCCCAGGACCCTGGGATCATGACCTGAGCCGAAGGCAGCGGCTTTAACCCACTGAGCCACCCAGGCGCCCTGGAGTTTGACTTTTATTTGATGACACCAAAGACTCAAATATTTTTATCAAAGAAAGGGCATGTTAAGAGTTATTCTTTTTTTCTTTTTTTTTAAGATTTTATTTATTTATTTGATAGAGAGAGACACAGTGAAAGAGGGAACACAAGCAGGGGAAGTGGGAGAGGGAGAAGCAGGCTTCCCACTGAGCAGGGAGCCCAATTCAGGCCTTGATCCCAGGACCCTGAGATCATGACCTGAGCCGAAGGCAGAGGCTTTAACCCTCTGAGCCACCCAGACGCCCGAACTAGAGGTCTTGTTAAAAAACAGATTGTTGGCCTCACTACCAGAGTTTCAGATTAAATAGATCTGGGGTGGGGACTGAGAATTTTTATTTGTAATGAGTTTCCAGGTGATTCTGATGCTGTTGGTTCACTTTGAGGACTAACTAACTGGTCCAGGCAAAGGAAATAAACACTTGAACTTGAATGGTGGTAATAGGCTGAAAAGACATCAAAATGGAGGAAACTGCATGCCCTGGTAATTACTAGGATATGGAGAATGAAGTTGGTAGTCCAAGATGGCAGACTTCAAACTTTGATCTTTGGTGGTTCTATTAATGGAAGTTGTTGTAAAAGGTTATTTGGAGAGGTAGGTTGATGATGAGTTTATTTGGACATAACTAAATTTAAGATGTTAGGAGGACACTTAGATGAAAATTCTCAGTAAACATTTGGAAATATAGCTTCTTATCTGTGAGGGTTTGGGGTCAGAAATGGGTTTTGAAGCTATCACACTAGAAGTGAGCTTGAGGCTGTGGCATTGGTTGAGGCTACAGTGGGACTCAATGTGTCAAGCCAAGAACAGAATTGTGGAGATTCTTACCTTCTGGAAGCTGGAGAAATAAGAAACAGGGGTGGCCAGGAGAATGTTATAGTCTGGAAAGGAACAAGCAAGTGTCAACAATGAGCCAACAGGATCCAATTCTGTAGAAAAAGATGAGTGTGTTCCGGTGTCATTAGATTCTGTGATGAGGAGGTGGTGACCTTTAAGGGAGAAATTTCAGCGAAGTGGGAAGGCAGAGGCAAAATTATAAAAGTATAGGGGGTGAGTAAATGGTTACAAAGTGAAGAATGGTCACAAAGGCCATTAGATCTTTGTAACCAAATATGAAGTTGAAACTATTATTTAATGGGACTTCAGGAAAAAAAAAAAAAGCAATCCTGAAAACTCAGTAGGACTTTTAAATGCCACTCCTGGACAAAGAGAACTAACTCCATACTTTTTGGGAATTTGAAAAGCTAAATTTGAGAGTTTGGTGAAGCCAGAGAAGAGCTGTGATTAGGAGCAAGGTTAGGTCTAATGAACAGTAAGGAAGAAATGGAGCAGTGGTTTAGTAAATACAAATTCCATTGAGCGCACAGAAAGAAGAATGATGGGTGGAAAAATGGAAAGGGAGAGGGAAGAAAAGGGACCAAAATGTGTCACCGAAGGATGTGTATTTTTAAGAATGTTCTAGCAGGGACATTATTGTTCTCCCTGGTTACCTAATCACCTGGTAATAAAAAATATGAAATTTTCATACTGCCAGACTTTACTCTTACATATATCTGATTCTTTCTTAATAAAACCTGTCAACTTTAAAGAAAAACAGCCAGCTATTTTTACCAGCAAAATGGGCTTATTTGTGAATAACAGAGGAATTGCAACTCAGGACATGCAAGCTATGGCAAACCAAGGCAAGCCTGGAAATTAAAGGAGAGGAAGTCTACTTTATAGAGAAAAGGATGAGGTTGGGTGGGGCTGCTTTGAATGAAAGTCCATTGGAGGAAAGCAAGAGTTCAAGATGGTAATGGTTTCCCATTGGCAGAGTTGTGGTATTTTCTTATTGGCTGAGTTTATTGCTGGGCAAGGAAAAAGTCTTCCTTTCTCCTGCTGGAGTAGTAAAGTAGGCTTCTTGTTGGAAATGTAAGGTAGTCTCTTCTTGTTGGGGTCTGCAGTTTGAGTGGTAGGGTTGTGAGCTTCCCTTTGCTGTCCTCCCGATTCCCTTTTATTTATTAAAATTTTTTAAAAAGATTTACTTATTTTGAGAGAGAGAGAGAGGGAGTGTGCAGTGTGGGGGGAGAGGCAGAGGAAGAGGGAGAGAGAATCTGGAACAGGCTCCTCGATGAGTGTGGAGCAGAAAGTGGGGTGTAATCTCACGACCCTGAGATCATGACCTGAGCTGAAATCAAGAGGCAGATGCTTAACTGATGGAGCCACCCAGGTGTCCCCCTACCCTGCCCCCATTCCATTTTAAATGAATTTCCCTTTATTCAGCTTCACAGACCAAAAATTAATAGCACTTCTCTCATCTTCAAGTGCAATTCATAGGAAAAAAGCATGCAACTGAGATATTTTAGTTTCCTAGTCCCGTAAGAGTAGTAATATGATGCCCCTTTGCAATTATCACTGCTATTTTTATTGAAAGGCTTGTGGGTTTGGGACCAATGAGAGTGGTGAGGATCACCCATATAACTCAATGAAAGAGGAGTGTAGACAGTGTTCTTACAAAAATAAACAATACAGAAAAGTACTTTTGCCATCATTTGTACTCCCTTCTCCTTTTTTAGGTCATTTGAATGAGTAGTTAAAAACGTATGTGGTGTAGCACCAGACCTTGTGATTCTTTTCTTTTACTTTTCTTTTTTTTTTTTTTCAGGCACAGAGCAATTTTTTTTTAGCTGAACTGTTTGCTTAGTGTACATTAAAAACTGATGTTCACAGTATAGCTGATAGCTGGTGAAATGAAATAATCTGTATTGACACATTTAGAAGTTTCACATCTTTTTCCACTTAACATGCTAACGTGATAATTGCCAGACTGATGATTTTTCCAGTGACACATCTCCCTTTGTCAATATTTAGACCTGTGTATAGAAAGCTTATCTAACACACCTGGCTAATTTTCACTTCATTTAAAAATAAATGGAACATGTTTAGCTTGCAGGGTTAGAACAAAAAGAAAGAGGTTTCATAAGTAATATTCTCAAAACACATTTTGGGTAAGAAAATACATGTAAAAAGTAAATTTCTGTATTAACTGCCTTTGATCAGATTTAAAAATCTTAACTGGACTTTGTGTTAAGATTATCTTATGGATTTTGAGGCTTTTTTTTTTCCCTCCAGAAAAATTCCTTGGGAACTCAAAAAAAAAAATCACTTGGAATATTCAGAGTAACCTCTGAATTGGACTTTGCAACTTTGAAAGGCCATTCCAGAGTCTGGTCAATTTGTTACTGTTTTGTAATGCTCCACTTGTGATCATTTACCAGTGCACCATGAGGTCCACCATGTAGAGGAATCTTAGTCTTAATTTAGTCTCTGGGAAGATTAAAACTGATTGTAGGGAAGCTCTTTCAGGATAAGATCAAGGTGACCCATCTTCTCTAAGACTTCTAGTGAGTCACCTAAGAAGAAAAAGGCATAAAAGGAACTTAATTCAGAGTACATTGTTTCCTGACTGGGTGGGTGGTCCCTGTTTTGCTTCATTTTTCCTTTGGTTTGGAAAGCAGGAGTTTCGGTTTAGCATATGAAGCCCTTTGGTGGCAACTTCTGATATCCCCCAGGTCCCCATCAGGCTGATAAAGTGGAGGGTGCTAAGGACAGGAAATGCTTCTTTCAAAAAGCTGAGGTGAATGGAGATCTTAAACTGCTTTCTGATTGGTTTCTCATCGTCACGCTTTTAGGGGTTTTGATGTTCTTCTCACTCCCTCTTCTTCCCTTTTCATAAAACATAATTGCTGTTTAAAAATGTTAGTCTGGCTTTCTTTTGAAAGTAGAATTGCATTGACAGTAACTGGGTTAACTGTATTGCTAGATTTTTCTGGTTTCCAAAGAATGCCTCAAAAGTGTAGAAATAAAGCTTTTTTTCTTTTCTTTTTTATGGCTAACAACTTCCCAGCCTTCTAATTTGCTGTCCTGTTACATTGGAGTTCATTATCTTTGTATTACAGTTTAGTCATTCTGTTTGAGTTTCCATCCTTTCATTCGCTCCTGAATTCTTGCTGAAAACGGCAATAAAAGTAACACAGCTGAGGCTTGCATACAAACTGAAGACATAATGAGAACAGTACTTTCATAGGAATTCTATCCTACATCACGGGTTTCATTTCAAACATTTAGAATGAAAAGCACGCTTAAAGTATATTGAGATCTTTTTCCCTCTCTTCTCTTACCTTCTCTCCTTCCAAATTCAATTATGCAATAAAGCACATAATTTTTATCTTCACTTGCCTATACAGGAAATAAGGTCACATAAACCCCTGAAGATTTGGAGTAATAGCTCAAGAAATCATTAAATATGATGGTTTTTGTTGAATTAAAGAGCAATATACTACAACACGAATGTTTTAAGTTATGGAATAAAGTTGGAATTTTAAGTTAAAGCTGAGTGGCTAGACTTTGCTAGTTGTTCTGGAAAGTTAAGTAGAAAAATGGTTATTAATTGATATTCTCAAGCAGATGCAATAGCTAAATAAAGGTAGCCCAAAGAATGAAGACTATATAGTAAAATGTCCCTAGCTGTTTGATTCAAAATATCGCATGAGAAGAGATCCTCTAAAATAGTGTCTGCCATTCTTTCTGTGACCTCAAGGCAATGAAACCAGATAATTAAAAATAATGTACGCTTTAAAGTAAAGTTCTAATATCCCCATTAACTATGTGGGATTACATTTTTTAAGGGAAGTCGAAGTCTCTGGCATTTCTAAATAACAAGACCAGGTTTTCTATTTTGGAAAAATAAGGTTGGCAATAAAGCTATAAGCAGAGACTTTCTAGAGAGTTGATTTAAAAAAAAAAAGATTTCATTATTTTTTTAAAGTACTCTCTGCACCCAACATGGGGCTTGAACTCACACCTCTGAAATCAAGAGTCACACGCTCCACTGACTGAGCCAGCCAGGCACCCCTAGAGTTGATTTTTGATTGGAACATCACAGGTCAGGTAATTCGAGAATCAAAAGTAAAAACAAGCATTTCTGGAAATAGGTAGTGAGTAAAAAGAATGGCATAATTTGAATGAAATAAATTACACGCCAAATATCTGTTTTTTCTTTAGAGATTATCAATCTCCGTCTATAGGCACAACCCAATTTATCATAACAAAGTTGTTCGGTGGGCCCAGTATCAAATAAATGGAATGAGGTTATTTAATGTTTTAAGGGCAGAAGGAAGACATCAGGAACCATCCCTCTTGGGGGTAGGGTTAATTTTGTCAGTATACCAGAATACCTGAAGTCTCTTGACTATTGTTCCCTCTGCATTGGAAAAAAGCTCAGAAGAGCTGTGTTTGGCTGTTTGGTCTTTCATTCTAGCCACCCCCACCACCAATACAAATGTTCATTGTTTAGATGAGTTGCGTCATTTAATTGCTGTGTCATATGCCCATTCTGGGTCCATCAGCTCACTTTACATGTTTATACTTTGGTCCAGTTCATGCTTATTTTATAGTTCCTCTAATACTTTAACTATGTATTACAGTATTACCAAAGGACCTTTAAAAACACATTTCTGGATTCCCAACCCAGGGCCTGGGACCCAGGACAAGTGACTCTTGCAGAAGATACTTGAATAACTCTTCAAAAAACATTGCTAGAGAGTATTTTCATATTTAATTTTTGAATACATAATAAATTTATATGGCTCAAAAATAATCATTCCAGCTCCACATCTGCCTCATTTTACACCCCTCAAAAGGTAACTTTGGTCTATTGAAAAGCAGACAACAAAATAGATTGAGATGTGCAGGTCTGATATCTGGAAGGAGAGAAAAGGAAAGAGAATTGGGTAGGAGGAATTTCAGACTATAGCACAGTTCCATGAAAGACAAGCAAAGCCAATGGGGAGTTTCTTGTAAAAGGAGCCCCCTGGCTTGCTGGAATGGGCTTCCTTAAGTATCCCAGTCTTGCTTGGCCATTGTTTGGGAAGTAGGATTTAGCACAGACATGGTGGTAGAGCCAGAGGGACCACAGTTAGGGCCATATGTAAATTTTGCTCCCTGTAGCAACAGGTCTGAGTGACAAAGTTAATGGCTGCTGCACATTGGTTATTAGCTTCTTGTGAATGCTTTCACAGTGTTTTTTTTTTTTTCACATATAATATAAGGGAGGTTCTATTTTTCCATCTTTTTACTCAGAAGTTAGGATTTTAAGCTTTTTCGTTCACCTGTTTCACTTGCTTTTTTTTTTTTTCATTTAAATCTTGAAGATCTTTTACATCAGTACAGAATATCCTAATTCTTCTTTTACAGCTGCCAAGCGTTCTGCTGTATGGTTGTACCATGGATTTTAACTTATTTTTTTAGCTAGTCATCACTGACAGACATTTAAGTTGTTTCCATTCTAAACAATGTTGTTGTGATTAAACTTGTACAGACATCGTTTTGGACATACGCAAATGTGAAAAATGCAAAAATGCAAATTTACCTGTAGGATAAATTTCAGAAAGGAACTGCTGAGTCAAAGGATATATATAAGAAATTTGACAGGTGTTGTCAAATTTTCTCCATAGTGCATAAATAAATAGGCCATAAACAGGGTTATACCTATTTACATTCCTGATTATATATAGAGTGTCTGTTTCTCCACAGCACTGCTAATTGAATGTTATCAAATGTCTGCATTTTTGCCAATATGGCAAATGAAAATGGTATCTCAGGCTAGTTTTATTTTGCCTTTATCATTTTATAAAGAATAGGTTTGAGGGGTGCCTGGGTGGCTCAGTCCAGCTGAGTGTCTAATGGGTGATTTCAGCTCAGGTCATGATCTCATGGGTGGTGAGATCCAGCCCAGAGTTGGGCTCTGCACAGTGGGAAGTCTGCTTGAGATTCTCTTTCTCCTCCTTTTGCCCCTCCATGCCCTTGCATGTGCACACACATTCTCTCTCTCAAATAAATAAATCTAAAAAAAAAAAAAAAGAATAGATTTGAAGATAGATATTTAAAAGTCATTTGCATTTCCTTTTCTGTGAGCTGGTTGTTCTTATACTTTGTTTTCTATTGAATTGTTTGCCTTTTTCTTATTTTCTTTCCTATTTTTCTTAATCTTTTTCTTTAAGTGACTTAAAAAATATATATATGATTAGTCCATCATCTATAAGATGTGAATACTTTTCCAAGTTTCTTGATTATAGTTCTACTTTGTGTAAATAGTGTTTTACAAGTGGGAGGAAAATACATAAACACATAGTATACACATATTTAAAGAATTTTAAGTTTAACATTTATTTGGTGGAGGGGCTTCTGGATTTTTTAGTCATAGTTATAAAGGTCTACCTTACTTCAAGGATATAAAGGAATTCTCCTAAATTTTCATCTAGTACATCTGTGATTTCATTTTTTATTTTTTATTTGTATTATTTTTTCAAGATTTTATTTATTTATTTATTTGACAGGGAGAGAGAGAGAGAGCACAAGCAGGGGGAGTGGCAAGCAGAGGGAGAGAGAAAGGGAGAATCAGGTTCCCCACTGAGCAGAGAGCCTGACATGGGGCTCCATCCCAGAACCCTGGGATCATGACCTGAGCTAAAGGCAGATGCTTCACTGACTAAGCCACCCAGGTGTCTGCGATTTAATTTTTTACAGTGAAATCTTGAAGTCATTTGGTTTAATGTGTGTGGTATGAATACAGCATAATATTCCCCCCAGATTTATCCCAATTCATTTAACGAGCTTTTACCACGTATTTAAGGTATCACTCTTGCTATATTTCAAATTATGCTAAATTCCCTTATGTACCTGGGTCTATTTCTATTAGTCACATTGTTATATCTATTTATTCATGCTCTGGCATTATCTTTTATGTTATTGAGACTTTATAATATCCTTATTTACTTTTTCCAAATGAACTTAGAATTATTTAAGAAATCAAACAATAAATAAACAAAAAGAAGAAAAAACTTGTTGGTGCTTTTTTAGGATTCTGAAAACTTTATAAATTAACTTATGAAGAAGAATAAGTTATGAGAAATGACAACTTTAACACATTGAATCATTGTGTTAATGAACATGATGTAGTTTTCTTTTATGTTCCAGCTAATAATCTTATTTCTCTCTTTTTTGAGCTGTTGAGACATCTCACTGTAGTTCCTAAATACTAAAAAATGATAATTGATCATTGACATGTTAAAATATAATTTTCAAAAAAGCTAAATCATGACTCTCAAGGATATGTAGAATGAAAACATGTCAAAGATATTATTCATCTTGGGATGACTAGCTGGCTCAATTGGTAGAGCATTTGACTTTTGATCTTGGGGTGGTGAGTTTGAGTACCACACTGGGTGCAGGGATTGTTTTTAAAAAATTTTTAAAAATGTTATTCATCTCATAAGCTAATAAGGAACCAGTAAGATGTTATATTAGTCCAAAGGGCTTTGAGAAACTAGGTACCTATAAGAAATTTAATTGATTGCCAGGTTAGATACAAAGTTAGTCAATGTCCAATAGGATCATGGACCCCTGTGGTCATCTGTTCCACTGGACAGATTTATTTGTGTATTTACTGAACAAAACACCTACACATTAACTTCAGCTCCTACAGAGGTAGAAAATAACCCAGGCAGTAGAGAAGGTAAGAAGAAGTTGGATTCTGGATATTTTTTGAAGATATTAACAGTATGATTTTCTGGCAGATTGGAAGTGTTAGGTGAATAAAAGAAGTATGATTGACAGATTTTTGGTTTGGGCCACTGGAAGGATGGAGTTGTCATCAAGTGGGATGGGGAAGGTTGTGGGTAGAAGAGGTTTGGTGGAAAAAAATCAGGAGTTCAGTTTTGGGAGCTGTTGTCCTTGAGATGGCTATTAGACTTTTAAGTAGAGTTCTTAAGTAGGCATTTGGATGTATGAGTCCTAATTTTGGGAATGAGGGCTGTGTTGAAGATATAAATTTGAGAGTCATTGGTCTACAGATGGTATTTTAAAGCCAAGAGACTGGTGGGGCACCTGGGTGGCTCAGTGGGTTAAGCCTCTGCCTTCCGCTCAGGTCATGATCTCAGGGTCCTGGGATGGAGCCCTGCATCGGGCTCTCTGCTCAGCGAGGAGCCTGCTTCCCCCTCTCTCTCTGCCTGCCTCTCTGCCTACTTGTGATCTCTCTCTCTCTCTGTCAAATAAATAAACAAAATCTTAAAAAAAAATAAGGCCAAGAGACTAGAAGAAAAATTATAGGTAGAGAACTAAGGATTGAGCCCTGGGGTCCTCCAACATTAAGGAGTTCATTTCTTGAAATGACCAAGCAACTTGTGTTTGGTAGTATCAACTGAGGTTTGATTTCAGTATCAATAGCAAAAACATAGCTGAGATTTCTAAACCACCTATTATTGACTAACAGTTAAACTAAGCATATGTTGAATCAAATCCTTCTGCAGTCTCAATAAGTAAAATTATAAATAATCAATTAGTAAAGAGTCTTTAAAAATAAACACTATTTTGGCATTTGGTAATGGCTAAAGAAGTTAATATCTCTTACAGAGAAATATATATTCTATTCTTAGTTTCGTTTTACATCATATTAAACTTCTGAGACTCATCAGAGAAATATATTGGATATGTATAATGTACCTTGACCTTTGAAACTCATTGTCTAAATGTTGCACAGTTTCACAGATGCAATTACAGCATTATACTGTCTATGATATTTGATAGGGTTTGCAAAAAGGGCTGGTAGTTAACAAAAAGTCTATTATTTGTACCATATAATTATACAGAGGGTGAGGACTGTTTTTTGTTTTTTTTGTTTTTTTTTTTTGTATGTGTGGTCTATATACGGCTCTCTGATTTGGTCAGGTTGAACAGTGTTTGAAGGAAAGCCAAGCATGTTCTAGAGATAGCAGGCAGCCACTGAAAACAGCTTGGCATTTAACATGGGAACTTTTCTTCTTCTAGAAGATCAGTGTTTTCTGAAGCCCGTCAAGACATGGTGTGGCAGCTCAAAAGGCCCTCTGCTCTCCTATGGGTTGGAGTAGGGGTTCCACACCACAATTTTACTTATTCTTTCTGTTCTGGAACATGACTTTAAAGTTTAAAATTGTGTTCTTTTGCTATCAACTGAAAACTCTGCATACTTAATTTTAAAATTTTTTTTAAGTTTTTTTTTAAAGTTTTAAAAAAGTTATTTTTTAGAGGGCACAGCTACATCATTAAGACAAAAGAGATTGAAATGGGGAGAAAGCATTTTAGTTTATATAAGTAAAATATATTCTATTTTACTTTGGATTCTTTATCATAAATTTTATCATATTAAAATCCACAATGATGATAGCAGTCAACTATTACACAGCCACACCTGTTCTGGGCATATACCAAATAAATCTCAGGGCTAAATTCCTTACTGGTTTGAACAATGCAAGCTCAATTTCTATGGTTACATGTATCTCTTTTCCCTGTGCTATGTGGACTGAATTGCGTATCTCTTTGAATTCATATATTGATGCCTTAACCCCTAATATGACTGTATTTGAAGATAGGGCCTAGATGGAGGTAAATAAACGTTAAGTGAGGACACAGAGTGGGGCCTTCATACTATAGGACTTGTGCCCTTATAAGAAGAGGAAAACTCGCCAGAGATCTTTCTTCCAATGTTTGCAGTGAAGAGGCCATGGGAGGACAGAGAAAGTGGTCATTTACAGAGCAGGACGAGAAGCTTCACTAGATACCAGTCCTGACAGCACCTTGGTCTTGGACTTCTAGTCTCCAGAACTGCAAGAATACAGATTTATGTTGTTTAAGCCACCCAGTCTGTGATATCTTATGGCAGCCTGAGTAGACTAATACATTCTGCTTCACTTTTCTTTGCAACACTTATTACCACATGATTTGTGAGCGCTGGTATATATGCTAAGATGTAAGCTAGGACTTTTTGATTTGTTACTGTGCCGTTGCCCAGCATGTAGTAGGCATGCAATAAGTATTTGTTGGATGAAAGAATTAAATGTCTAGTGACAGAAGATCATATACAAAGAAACAAAACATCATATTTCTTAGCATATGGTATCTTACCATCATAATTACATTTACCATGCAATCGATGGGTCTTCTCTCCCTTCCCCATCCTTCCCCTTTTCTTCCCTCCTTTCCTCTCCTCTTTGTTTTGCTCCTCTCCTATTCTAATCTTACTTCTCCCATCATATTGGGTGCTCTTTGAAGGTAGTGACCTTGTCTTTATTTGGATTCCCCACAAGTAGATCCTAAGACTAGGAGTTCAGATGCGGAAAATATATCTTTAGAGAAATAGGGAAGTGATTCAAGGAAGCAAAGGCAGCTGATGAAGGATATGGTATTAAGCCAGCTACCACTGTGGGTGACGGGTAATCCTGTGGTGAAACTCTGGAAAAGGGTAGAAAACACATGTTGCAACTGATCCCATCTGAAGGGTGAGGAGGCTGGGGTAATTATTCATCAACTCCTGAGAGTCACTGGCTTGCCACCATAAGCAGCTTTCTACAATTCCAGGAAAAAGTCTCAGGTACAGAGATGCTGATTCTGGCAGCCAGAAGTCTGCTGATGAATTGGGAGGATCCTTGGAATATGGGTGGGACCTTTATGGTGTCTGCTACAATCCTCATTCATCTGTCTGCTTACCAACTGCTTAGCAGCACCCAAAAGCGTATTGATACAATATGAAACATCACGTCTTTCCTGCTTTTTCAAACTATTTGGGGGGCATACAGTTCTCTTATTCATCTCTGGTTGCAGAAAAATAGAACTTTGTCATGAAAGAGCAATGAAAATAGACCAAAACATCCCTATCCCCAGTTCATTCAAAACCACTTCATTTTGTATTTTCATCCATACATGTGAAATGTATCCCAATTATCTACAAAGATTTATGGAATAGATGGGATGTGCTGATCCCCAAATTAATGGTGATGGGATCAAACTTTTGGGTTGCATGGCCCTGGTTTGACCTTCCATTTAGGCATTGATGTATTCTCTTAAGCTCAGTACTGGCATTGTTCCAACCCTGGGTGTTATTCAATATAAGGTTTTACAAAAAACTCCACCTCCTTTTATTTATTTTTTCTTGGATAAAGCTTTTAAAAAAATGTTAATCTACAGATCCTCCTCCTCCATAATTACACTTGCCAGAGGAGTAGGAGCCAAACAATTAAATTCCCCATAGGTGTTGGGTATAATAATTCCTTGTGAATCAGAAGATTAAGCACGGAAACAACAAATGGAACAAGATGGTCTAAGCTCTGTTTTTCCTGCAGAACAGCAAATAGTTGCAAATCAAAAAGCAGTTCTCCTTAATTACCACTGTATGAGGCAGTGGGCTAAAAGCAGGCTCATTTGGTAATGTTTTCTGTGTGGCTACAGTATGTACACACCGTGTAGGCCTTTATCTACTGTCTAATAGACAATATTATATACTAGGGTATTGCTCACATTCATTTTATGTGGAGATATAACTAAAATGCCCAGGACACTGGTCTCTAAGCTGTGTGTGCACCAAACTAAAAGAACAGTTTTACTTGCTCAAGTCAGGCAAGACTACTTATACTTAAATACTTTCTTCATCACTTACAACATGGCCTACTAGGTAAAGAAGGTCCAGGAGCAGGACAGGCTGCAGTCATAGGTTGTGATCTCAAGGAGGCCTGGAAGCTATAGCCTGTAGCAAGCTTCACCAAGTTGACACATTTTCCTCTGATTTTACACTTGAATCAATTACCCTACGGGTTTGGAGGCCTTTGGGTCAGGAACTCTGACAGCACGAATTGAAGAACGGATGTAGCAGAGCTGTAGTGTTTTATCCCCTCTTTTTGCTCCCCAAATTAGACCTGCTTGTTTGCTGAAATTGGTCAAACCGTTTAATTAGCATTCCATGTTTGTTATTTCTTTAATCAAGGTTTCAAACAGAACAAGGCAACAAGCCAGGCCAGTAATGAGTCTCCTCCACCTACTCTTAAGTTAAATACTTGCTGAGATTCCCATTCATTTCCCAGGGACATCTCATCGCTGATATACTTTCACTTATCATCAGGGTTATTGGGCACTGCTTGTAAGTGCATACTAATTGGCAGTAGGCGATGTATATATTTATGTTAATTTATAGTTATATATAGGTACCCATAAAACATGCATTTTTTAAGTGAGAAGAGTTGAATGTTTTTCTTGTGGAATTTGTGAGATCATGAGGGCCATCAATGAGAACTGATTCACAGTATCTACTGACTCATGTTTGAAAGCCCATAAATTAACCTTCCTACTTTTATAAAGTTCACTTAAGACATAATAAGCAAGGAGATAAAAAATAATTCTCTGAAAAAGTGCTCAAGTATCTAATTACTTGAGTTCCCATAACAAGTTGAGATGCTTAAAAGAAATGCCGAAGGTCAGGTCAGCTTGGCAAATGGATTTCATTTTATTTCACCCAAAATACTGCCCTACTTTTAGCTGCGAATGCGGATAACTTAGGCAGTGTTAAAGAAATTATGCAAATCCTAATTGCAAACAGTTTTCCTTTTAGTCTTTTTTTTTTACATTTAGACTAACTGTAGTAATTATTTGAAAACCTTTTTGAGTCCCACACTTAATAAAAGGAAATTTTATGCAAACAATGAGAGAATTTCAAAGCGGTAAGTGAGGGTGATGCTGGTTTGCCTTCAGGGGCTAGTTAACTGGAGAGGAGTTTATTTCTGATCTTCCTACTTTCAGTATAACCACCTATTGAAGTCTTGGCAGCTCCACAAAGAACAGCAAAGGGAGCAAAGATCAGTTTCTTTGGAGGTACTGGAGAGAAAGGCTGTGGAGGAGGAAGGGTCAGGGCCCAAAGTGGCTTATGCAGCCACTTTGGCTTCGGAGGCATTCTAGGCAAACTAGAATAGAGGATTATAGAAACTGGAATTGGACATCTTGCAACCATATCCCACCTCTGCATCTTGTTGGCTATGTGACCTCACCTCTCTGAACTTTGCTGTCCTCAACTGTGTGAGGACAATACCAGAACCTGGGTCGTGTGATTGTTTGGAGGACTCAGTGTGTTAATGCATACAAAGCAAAGCCTTTGTAATGGTGCCTGGCACAAACCAAGGGCTAAGTGCCCATTATTATTACATGACTTTTAAAATGTGAACTAATGAAAGCACCTAAACATGCCCCTAGATGGAGCTCCTTTCTGGGAATGAGCCGTGTCTATGGCTAGGGAAATGATCTGTTAGAAGTCTTGGTGGGACTTGGGAGGGGCGGTAGTGTGTGGTTTCTGAGTCAGATGAATCTGGGCTTGGAGATGGGCTCTTTTACTTATGGGCTGTGTGACACTGGGACAAGTTACTTAAACTCTGTTAGCTTCTATTGTGTTCATGTGTAAAATGACGAACATAATAATCACTTTGGAGATTCTTGTGAAGATTAAATGAAATTAGGCGTACAAAAGCATTTAGCATTGGCACCTGGCAAAATTAAAGTGCCAGAAAATGGAGAACATTGTTCCTCAAACTCAGTACTATTGACATTTTGGGTTAGAAAATTATTTGTTGTGGGCCTATAGAACGTTTAATAATATCCCTAACCTCTATCCACTAGATGCTGGTAGCCTTCCCTGCTAATTGTCACAACTCAAGATACCTCTACACATTGCCAAATGTCTCCTGGAGGGCAGGGGAGAATTTGCCTGTGTTTGAAGAAGAGGAAGTATATTAAGAAACAGGAATATCCACATATGATTTTCCTCTTGGACAAAGCCAGCCTGCTGTCAGTAAGAGAGGAAAGGTGAGGGGTACAGTCAAAGGAAGCAATTATTGCGTCCAGTTTGCCCTAAGTTCCTGGGGCTCCCTAGAATTCTGTAGGTAAGGATATTTTATAGCTCAGACCCTCCCACTGACTTTCTTACCAATTGATGGGGGCCTCCTGAGTCTCTTTCCCTTGGTCCTAGAGAACGTCCCTCACTAGGGGAAGGCCTGCTGAATAAATCTGTATTTTTCATCTCGGCTAACAAAGCAAATTGCAGGAGTGAAATCATGAGCTTCAGTGTTAAATCCTTCTTGGAGGCAGGTAAGGAAATTGAGGCCATATCTTACATTTTCAGCCTAATTTTATTTGGATTTGTTTGCTCTCATTAATGCTGCTTTTAGTCCATGTACTAATTTATAGCCTGATAACCTCTGCTGGTTTTTCTAATTTAGATAAAGATATAAAGATTTAAGGATTAAAGTGGCAGAAAATAGAGTTAAATGGCTTTATTCATATATTCAACAAATATTCATTAAGAGTTTACCATGGGCCAGGCACTGTTCAGGTTTGGGACACACCAGGGGATCAAAACAGGCAAAACTCCCCACCCTTCTGGAAATTAGCTAATCAACCTTTTAGGGCAGTAATGGCCCCAGTGAACAAGAAAGTGTCTGCAAGGCTAAAATACCCTCAAACCCAGTTGATTCCCTTTCCTTCTTCCACTTCCATTTTGCGATGATTTTCTTTCTACTCCAGGCTTCCTGCCCTTAATTTTCCATACCATGGAACAGAAATGCAATAGGTGAATTGAATATGACTTTTTGTATGTAACTCTCAATCTTCTATCAGTTGTAGGCTCTTAAGATGAAAAAGAATCATCTATCTTGATCGAAAGAGATGTTTGCCCCTGGGTTAAGAGCCTGGTCATTATGCTGTAAGCTCCAGGGTGCTTGAATCTCTGTGATTCTGAGTTATAGTTTCAAGGATTATAAATACTGGTGAACCCTCCCCCTTTCCCACCTGCGTTACACAGCCTGAATAGGTGAGCCAGCCCTTAGGTTCTTTCCTACCCAAACTCCTTCTGCTCTAGCTACTCTATGCTACATAAAAAAATTTTGACAGAGCAAAACATGATCTCGGTAAACAGGCCAAACTCTGGGGATAAGATTCTGGACATCTTGGCACAGTAGTCTCTAAGTTATAAGAATATTCTTGTGGAGAATTGTCTTTTACTAATCTTTTATCAAAAGTTTGTCCATCTGTCTGCAGGCTTGGTATTAAATGTAATGAGAATTGGATTAACAAAGAAAAAGATAATTATGAAATGGGTCTTTGACTAGACTTCCTATTTGTGAGAACAAGGCCTATGAATTCATCATTGGTATGTCAAGCAATCATCCGCAGCATTTCAAAAGACACTTACCAGGAGGAGAAGTATTTGAACCCTAGATTTAAGTGTGGGAAGAAATGAGAGATGAAATAGGTATATGATTTTATGTTAAGTCCCAGTTCCTGGGATTTTTACTTTGGCATCTATTTTTACGATAATATTTACCTAGCACAGTCTGTAATGTACTGGGGGTAGAAACTGTCCTTTAAAAACTCATCTATAACACTGAATTGAAAGGTAGTAATGAAGTTTTTCACTCCACATTGCTCCTGACATACTAAGCACAATTACCCCATCAAAAGGGCTATTAGCTGACTTGGAAAGATTTGTGAATAATACTGAGTACAGGGATTTCTCAGAATCACGTCCTCTGGGACATCTTCATCTTATTTATAGTTCTCTAAGTCAGTTTAGAAGTATTATTTGGGGGTGCCTGGGTGGCTCAGTGGGTCAAAACCTCTGCCTTCGGCTCAGGTCATGATCCCAGGGTCCTGGGATCGAGGCTGGCATCAGGCTCTCTGCTCAGCGGGGAGCCTGCTTCCTCCTCTCTCTGCCTGCCTCTCTGCCTACCTGTGATCTCTCTCTCTCTGTCAAGTAAATAAATAAATAAAATCTTTAAAAAAAAAGTATTATTTGGTCATAATAGTCAGCCTCTAGTAATTAACCACATGCAGCTATTCAAATAGCCATTGAACTTGGTCCATGATTGTGCCATACTTGGGATTTTTTCCTTCACACTTTAGTTAAGGGAAAACAAGTTTAGACAGCCTGTATAGGAGGGAAATATGTACCTTTAATTTCTTTTTTAGCTTTTTTCTTTCCGTGACATATCTCCTCTTCCTTCTCTTAAATCCTTGAGAAGTCAGGCTTTTTACTTAGCTCTTTGCAGCAAAGTGAAGTTGCCTAGGCAGAGTTTATACAAGATGATAGGCCGTTGTGAGCAGAGAGAGGGTATAAAGGGTTGTGCCCCCTATGGGGAGGGGGCAAGTCAGATTTTCAAGTTAAACAGAAATTTGCTGCAGTAATTACCCTTTATCAGTAATGACAGACAATTGCCATAGCAACCGGCTGCCACCTGTCTCTCATACCAGCTCTGTATGCTCTGAAACAAAATAAGGGCACACCGCAAAGTCAGTTGTGGAGGCACGAGTCTGAAGAAGGAATGAAACTCTATGTTGATATTCAGAATTTAGCTAGTGGCATGCAGGGTTCATTGTATTCATGAAAGCATTAGATAACAATAAGACAAGAGAATTTGATATTTTTTAAAAAATGAATGAACAGTGCTGACCTAGGACAGTGTAATAGTTAAGGGCACAGCTCTGGAGTTGCAGAGGGGTTTGAGTCTGAGCTTCTCCGTTTACCGGCTGAGTGACCTTGGGCAAATGGCTTAACCTCTCTAAGCATCATGGGGTTAAACTCATAGGTTGTTGCAAGGATTAAACTGGATAATGTTTGGAAAGCATTTAGCCCAAGGTGAGCACTCCATCTGTGGTAGCTGAAAAAGTCTACTGCCTGGCAGCAGGTGACTGGAGCACATTAAGTGCGCGCCAGAGGCTCCTGTTTAGTTAGTGAATTCAATTGCTGGTGGACCACTGCTTAGGGAATCCGAGTCTTCAAGTTTCATGCTCTACAGGCTCTCCCTCCACTTTGTGTGTGTGGAGGCACATACGCACAGAAGCATGGAGGAACAGCCTTCGAATAATATAATTTTGATCTCCTCTACATTTTAGAAATGTCTTCTCGATACCAGAGAGTTCAGCAGGTCATTTACTCTTCCTAATGACCCTGCCTGTAGACAAATCTCTGTGACAGCTGAAATTGGTTTTTCTTTCGAATCTCCTTGATTATGTCTCTAAACCTCTTTAGCACTCCTCCCACCCTGAGTCTTGGCTCTGTGCTGAAGCCAATTAGAGATGTTAACCACTCCTCGCCCATAGTGGAGGCATTTATTTATTTATATATATATTTATTTATTTAATCCTTGGGGTGGTGAGGACTTGCCAAATTTTCTTTTCCTTTGACCTCTATGTTAAAGAAAACCTATTCAAAACCCAGACCAGCCTGATAAGGTATGCATACAAACCTCTTTCCTGCTATCTATCATGTGATCGTAAGATAAATTAGGGTTTGTCCAACCTTACACTATGTTGCAGTGTGCAATCCAAAAATCATACACATTTCCTCCGTAACTAGTAATTGTCTGAATGCTGTTCTAGATATTAGTCACCTAAGGCAGGACTCAGGGTCATTCTTGGCACCTATGTGCCCGTCACCCAACATTTTAAATTCCACGATTTGTCCCTTCTTAAAGAGCCTTACACTCTCTGTTTTCTATTGAAACTCCCAGCTTTTTCTTCATGCAGCCCTCACCATCTCCCTTCTGAGTTGCTGCGGCAGTCTAATGGTTGGTCCCCTCCTCTCTTACTCTTCTTCTACACTGCAGTCAGCATGATTTTATAAAATGCTAATGTAATCATGTTGCTGTCCTTAAAAAAGAACTTTTAGTGGGTTTCCATAACCTCCATGATAAAGATCCTTAGCTGTTGGCCATCCCCTCTCCAGTCACATCTTCCATCTTTACGACTTTCCTCCACGGACACCAGCCTACACCAAGCCATTCCGTGCTTCTTGCCTTCGCTAACACCCTTTATCCTTCTTCATTCTTCAAAGTCCTGCACAGCTGTCATCTCTTCTTGGAGAATTTCTCCGTTTTCTTTCCCCCTAAAGATCATAACTATAACTTTGTTATAGTTCTATGTCTTGGTTACAGTGCTATTATTTAAAACATACTTAATTCTTCCTTATTAGACTACTTATGTTTCACAGGTAAGGTATGGATTTTATTCATTTTCAATACCCCTAGGGTCTGGCAATGTCCTTAATAAAGTTTTGTTGATATAAAACACACATTTAACATTTCTGTGGATTGCATGCTCTTTTATTTATTTATTTTTAAAAATCATTCTTTTTTTCTTTTTAAGATTTTATTTATTTGAGAGAGACAGAATGGGAGCTCAAGCGGGGGTGGGGTGGGGTGGGAGGAGGGTCAGAGGAAGAGAGAGAAGCAGACTCCCCACTGAGTAGGGTGCTGGATGTGGGGCTCAATCCCGGGACCATGGGATCATGACCAGGCCAAAGGCAGATGCTTAACTGACTGAGCCGTCAGCACTCCTGGATAGCATGGTCTTTTAAAAAACGGTGCTAATGAAGGGTGCCTGGGTAGCTCAGTCAGTTGGGTGAGGGACTCTTGATTTTGGCTCAGGTCATGATCTTGGGGTCCTGGCATTGAGCCCCGTGTTGGGCTCCCCACTCAGTGGGAAGTCTTCTTGTCTCTTTCTGCCCCTCCCCCTGATCATGCATGCTCTCTCTCACTTTCAAATGAAAGAACTTTATTGGAATCATGTTTTTACATCATTCCTGGAACCTCATATAGAATTCACAAAATTATAGTCTTATCCTACTCCGAGACTAAGTAATATTAATGTTCTCTGATCCTCATAATTAAAATTATTTTTATATCTGATAACATGCAAAAAATGCTCACAGAATGTTAAAAAATTAGGATATAAAATTGTATATTCCAAATATCCAAATTTAGTAAAAAAAATCAACAAAAATATACATAAGCCTGGAAAAAAAGCCACACTATTTCAATGAGTGTTTATGGAGTGGAGGGAGGAGGGAGAAGGATTACAGATAATTTTTGTTTTCTTGTATATTTATTGTATTTTATTTTTAAAATATTTTATTTATTTATTTGTCAGAGAGAGAGAACAAGCAGGGGGAATGGCAGGGAGAGGGAGAAGCAGGCTTCTGAGCAAGGAGCCCCATTCTGGACTCCATCCCAGGACTCTGGGATCATGACCTGAGCTGAAGGCAGCCACTTAACCTACTGAGCCACCCAGATGTCCCTTCTTGTATGTTCATATTCCAATTTTTTTTACCAAGACCATGTATTTTCTGATCAGACTATTTTTTTAATGTAGTTGGCATGGATGTCAAGTTACTTTTCCTCAGAAGGATTACCTAAATGTGCTCACTCTTGTTACACAGGACAGAAGGTAGGAAAATGTCTTTGATTGTGTATCCCTGTTCTTGGTCCCAAACAACTGCCTTTTGCTATGGGATTTGAACTTTACTGTAGGCTACAAATCACTATTTCCACTAGATGTCACCAAACTACTGACAAAAGTAGCTCATATGCTCTGCATATTCAAACAGCTTTCAAAAACATTAAAAATCCCATTATTCAGTATTCCTTGGTATCACACAAAGCATTCAAAATTTGAAGAATTAGTAAGAAAATGCATATTACATAAGGTTCTGGCCCTTTACATAACAAGTGAGGGCTTATATCAATCCTTTGGCTTTATTTAATCTATATGTTATTAGCTTCTTAATATGAATGTGAAGAGAAAATTGATATCAGGGGCCCTGCTTAAAATTTTTTTTTATTATTGCCAGATGATTCAAGCTCTCTTTTTATATAATATGTGGAGCAAAAGAAGGTCAGAATCCTGAAACTCCTTTTGGAACAATGTTTTTTAACCTAACGCAGCTTTTATCATTCAGAATGACTAGCTCCGTGGTTAATGAATAGAAATATCTCTCAGTATTAGGATTCTTTTCAGAACGTTTTAATTTATTGTAAAGCTGTTTACAGCTCACTTTATGTTTCAGAAAGCAAAACAAATAACTTTTCCTTGAGGAATGAAATAAAGCGTATCTTCTCTAATCTAACAAAGGGCAGTTAGAGAGCCATGTTTCTTTAAATGTATGAACCTATTTACTCTGTAGGTTCAAAACTGTTCTTTTTTATGATTGGCTCAGTTAACAACTAAAGTGGGGGGGGGTTGGAGGAAGCTTGTTTCCAATCATTTCTGCTTGGGAATGAAAATGATTGGCCAATCAAAAGACATAAATTAGGCAGTGAGCTCTTGGAAAGAAATCCATGTACTGTCTCCTACAACATTGCTATCTTTTAAAGATGTGATACACTATTTTTCTTATGCTTCACCATGGAATGACAAGGAATAACACAACAGTTTGTAAACAAAAAATTCTGACTAAATTTCTCAGGTTCTTTCTTTCTCTAAAATATTTTTTTTCAATTGTTACTCTTTTAAAATGCACATGCTAATGTTTTAGTCTTAAGGATTTTTAACTATTGTCTATTTTAAATCTCCTCTGTCCCTTTTAATGGCTACTGTACCATATTCTCCGTGTTAATTCAAAGATAACAAAGAAAGCATTACTGATGATAGCCATGGGTTTATCTATAGGAAAATAGTCACTCTTAATTTCAAAAGGATAGAAACCAAGCCAAACCAAATCATCACCCACATATCTCAGATAATTTTGGAAACATTTTTAAAGAAATAAAAGATAAATGATACCGATCATTCTATTTCAAATGTAATCAATCCAAAGTAAATAAATGTGTACTTTCTGATCAGGGATCTTGACTTTCACTAACTGAGGAATATTAGGATTAGCATAACAAATTATTACCTTATTTTGTTTTGTGCAGAAGTTATGATTTAGAAATGCCATGAATATAAATATCATGGCGGGGAGAATAACCTCAGTATTACGGGATTCTAGTTTCTGCAAACACTCATCAGTTACAGCCTGAAACTGATAAGGTTTGCACCTTGAACACTGTTTCACTGATGACACATGTACAGATTCATCATAGAATAAAGTCAGATCTGTGTTAAATCTTCTTGCAATACTGTAGTATTTACTCGCAATTTAGTTCTGCTGCCCTAGGCAACTCCTTCAAATTTTTCTCATTGAACCTTTCACATGAAATATTCATCTGAGTCCTTCTGATATGGTGACAAGCCTCAACTGTAAAGTGGAGAAGATTTTTTTAAATGTCCTTCTCCAGATATCTGGATTTGCTTTTCTATAGCGCTTGAAAAATGAATAGCTTCCATCAGCTATATATAAGACCTGATAAGCTTATGCCCTTGATGTTTTAAAATGTCATTATTCCTTTCCTGTGGCCACCAAAACTTCTCTATTTTAGCTCCAAGGAATATTGCATTTACTCTAATTATATTACTTTCATATTCACTGCCTCCTTGTTATAACTGATTACTGAAATGTAGGTAGAGATAGGATTTTATTGGTGGGCCCTCATCCATGAAATTACTCTGACTCCTCAGAGTCTAACACTGTAACTCCACATCTTTGGAAATAAAAGTTCATTTTAGGGTGGGTTAATTTCTTTATAAGTATTTGTGTTAATTTGCTGCAGTTCTTTAACTTCCTGTATTTTAATGACTGTTCCAGGACAGACTTGCTGTGAGGGAGTCCGTTTTTAAAAATGAAAAGTATTGGTATCCACAGAATTTGATGAAAAAGAAGTCCAGCACTAAATTTGATATCGTTGTTTGCTTTGGGAGTCAGCCATAAAAATTTGCTCAGCTCATTGCTAAAGGATATTGAAACACATTTCTTGCCGACATGGCGTCATCTGTGGTGTGGATAGAACCTTCATGCTGACAAATACTGCATAAATGGCTGTTAGAGCCAGTAGGCACTCCTGATGATTAACTATAAAAATGTTTTTGACTCTGGTTGCTGACAAGAATGACAATGCTTTGGCCAGACTGGCCTCCTTCTGGACACCAAAGGATGTTCCAGTCTTGGTTTTACCATCTGGTTTCAATACAAGCCAGGAATGATGGAGAGAAGAGAGTCTTTTAAAGAGGCAGCAATAGACCAATTCTTCTGGCTGTATAATCTGTCTTTGATAAATGAAAAAATTCACTAGGCTTGGAGAAAAAAAGCAACAACTTCTGAAATTTTATTTTCTAGGATAGATAGAGGTGTTTTGAACATCCTCATAAGGCAAAAGAATCAGACTGTGTGAGTCACAAATAAGCTTTATGTGGAAAAGATAGTTAAATGCTTATACTATAGAGCTGAAGTTTACTATGCCTGAAGGGAGACCCAGCATCTATTTTACAGGAATCATTTCCTTCTAAGCAAACTTAAATTTATTCATCTGATGTAACAATACTTAGTCCTGCAAATGGTAATAAAAGGAGCAACAACAATAATATTTCTATAATGCTTTTGAATTTCCAAAAGCCATTCAACTAGATTATTTCCTTTAATCCTCACAAAAATCCTCTACTACAGGTATTATTTTTATACCTTCAATTTACACACAAGGAAACAAACTCAGACTAACTTATTTATCCATGGTCACACAGCAAGTGAGCAAATGGGTGGAGGGAATGGAGGAATTCTAATTCTGCTGACCTGTCACAAAGCCAGTAGTATACTTTCTACTATTTCACACTGCATCATTTCTTTCTGGCAACATTCCCATGGTTCAAGGAAAGTCAGGTTAATTCCATGACTATCACTTGAAGAATGAAATATTCTTATTCTTCATGTAACTTCCCATAATTTTGCACAAAATGCTTTTTAGACTTGAGACTCTAATGCCATGGACTATTTTATCATTAAATGATGAGAACTTGAATTGTGTAGGAAGTATGGTTTAGGCTATAATTGACGTGGGTGGGAAAGTATAGATAAAGCCTGGTATGTTGGGGTTTGGGAGGGCTTATTTGTAGAGTGGTGTTGCTTGAACAATGCATGAAACAAATCTCTACATTTCTCTTGTCTCAGAGTTGCTTCTTTTCCCATTCTTGTCTTGTATACCTTACATCTGTAATTTCTTTGCCTTTATGCAAAGTGAATGGTACTTTCATAACGAGGAAGAGAGTAATGATGAAGATAAAAGATAAACCTATCTCTATTTAGTACAATAACTGACACAGAGTAAATAGCATGTAAATGTTTTTATTTCAGAGCCAAGATTAAACTCTAGTAATCATTCCTTGAAGCTTTCTCTGCAATTTGAGACCCATAGATTTCTCCTCTCTTTGAATTGCTATTGTACTTATGTATGACCCAGCAGATAATTTATAATAAATTAAATTTTAATAAATTAAATAATAAGTTGAATTATTTAATAAATAAAATTTAATAAAATTTTCTTTGTTCCCTAGTTGTTATGTGCATGTTAGTTTTCTCTTTCCTATCAGATTATACATTTGTTGAGGTTATAAATCATACTTTATATTTTTATTATAAACTCCATAATAAATATATTGGTATGTAATGATGTTTTGAACAAATTCTTGTTGGTTATTTAAAAAATAAGACATAGAAACATGTGTGCTAGCAGTCCTATTCAGACACAGAAAGATAGAAATTGGGAGTAAGGATGGATGAGGGTAGAGAGGAAAAGAGAAAGAAAATGACTGACCACCTGTATTATGTAACAGGCATTCTGCTAAGTCATCAAATGTAATCCTCCTAACAACCCTATCCTTATTTTATATAAGAAGAGAAAAGTGATGTATGATAGCATATGTTTTCTCATCTGAGGCTCGGGGGTAGGTGGGTAATTGGGAACCATTCTGAGAAGAGCTGGATATAGATGTACCAAGAACTACACAAGCCCAAACTACATGAAATCAAGCTTAAGAGTGGCTCTTTACTAGTATCATTTGTCTTTTCACTTTGAATGCTTCTTTCCTAGGAGCATTGGCTTCTAGGTCTCAGTTGTGAAATTTGCCAGTGACCCTTGACATTTCCCTGCTGATCTTGAAGAATTTTCTGAGGGCCACCTTCTTCAAACCTTCACCTGGGTCTGTTGGTTTGGGGCTGCCCACTAAGGACAGCAAGAGACAGGGAGCCTGCTTAGCTCTGCCTTCACGGGCTTTGATATTGGCACCCTTTTTGGAGGCCACTCCCAGCCCGCACGTGGGCATTTAGATCAAAGAGAATGAGATGGAGTGATCACATAATGTTTATTTTGTGTCAAAATCAAACAGACCACCTTGGTTCCTACTGTGTTCGGAATAGGTTCCAGAATGGAATTTGGCATGTAGGGGTAGGTACTGGGATACATTTTTGTTCTTATTTCACCTGTTCTTCCCCCAATCAGCAGAAAACCTGGCTAGTTTAGTAACAATGCATCTCCTACTTATTAGAAAATATTATAGATAAATTATAGGGCTCTGAGTTTGTTTTGATTGGTTATGTCTTTTAAAATTACATTATTGAGTTACAGGACTGGAAAGAACCTAAAGAGTTCTGGTATTAACGAAGCCAAGACTCTAGAGACCAGTGGCTATCAGAATGGCACACATACACTACCTGTGTCAGGAATGGTGGTAGTTGGAAGGTGGTAAAGAAAAATTAGGTTCCTGGACCCTGATTGGAACTTCCTGAATCAGAATCTCTGCAAATGGAACATAGAAATCTACACTCTAAAATAAGCTCCCCAGGTGAGAACCACTGCCATTGACTTTCACAGTCAAAGTCAAAGTCAAAACCCACTTGATTTTATCTGCTTGCAGTGGTAACCTCCAGAATTGATGAGAAGCAGGGCCATAGCTAAAACTCTGAAAAGGTGGTGCTGTTTAAAAAAATAGATGTGGTTTTGTGAGATTAGGAGTCTCTTATGCTTTGGTGAATGCTGTGAAAGATGTAAGCCTGATGATTCACAGACCTCTACCCCTTGGGCAAAGAATAAAAATAAAATAAAAAAAAAAGAAAAAAATAGATGTGGTTATTCATGTCAGAAGGAAAGACATAGATATTCACTAAGCAAACACTGATTGAGCGTGTGTTGTGTATTTGTCCCTGTGGTAGTCACCCAGAAAACAGATGAAATGAGACCTTGAACTCCTCTTAAGGACTTTGCAGGTTAATTCTAGATACAAATCAATGCATATCTTATTACAGTATAATGTAATATTGTTATTGGGAATTGCATACTTTGAAGGCAATTAGGCAATATGTATCAAGAACCTTAAAAATGTACATGGGGGCACCGGGGTGGCTCAGTCAATTAAGCAGCCAACTCTTGATTTTGGCTCAGGTGATGATCTCATAGTTGTGAGATTGTGCCTCACATTGGGCTCCACACTCAGCGTGGAGTCTGCTTGAGATTCCCTCTCTCCCTCTGCCCACCCCCCAAAATAAATAAATAAATAAAATCTTTTAAAAAAGTAAGTGAATAAAATAATTCCATGTCTATAAATTCATCTTAAGGAAATAAGTGTAACTAGCACATAAAGAGAAAACTAACATTTATTTACTATGAATATACATGTACTTCCTCATTGGATTCTCTTAAAAAGCCTAGAATTAGGTGAAATTATCTTCCTTTTACAGACGAAAGAGCTAAAGCTTTGAGATGTTAAAGAGTTTTATCCAAGATTATACCTTTAGAAAATGACAGGACCCAAGCCTCAGTCTGCTGGGCACCAAAGATTATGCTCTTTTTTTTTTTTTTAAGATTTTATTTATTTATTTGAGAGAGAGAGAGAGAGAGAGCATGAGAGGGGAGAAGGTCAGAGAGAGAAGCAGACTCCCCATGGAGCTAGGAGCCTGATGCGGGACTTGATCCTGGGACTCCGGGATCATGACCCGAGCTGAAGACAGTTGCTTAACCAACAGAGCCACCCAGGCGCCCAAAGATTATGCTCTTAACCACTGAGTGTTATCCTTTCGAGAATACAACCGCATGGATAGTCATGGCAGAGGTACTAATTAAGGTCAAAATGGAAATATTCTAATGTCCAGCTTCGGGGGATTGGTTAAATAAATTATGCTATGGCAACATAATGGGATAAAATATTCGGATATAAAAAATTGCCCTAGAGTGTGTCTTAGGCAGAATTTGAGCCAAAACATGAGATATTTTCAAACAGTCCATTATATTTTATGTCTTTTTCAATGCAGTCATATTAAGATAGAATTACAACATTAGAAAGCTGATAATTTAGCCAGAATTAACCAAATCATGCTGGTCTCCCACAATGGAGAGCCTCTTGATCACTTGAATTCCAACTGTCTTCATTGGAGGGCCTAAATACCATGGTGGTACAGAGAAGTAATCATAAATGAAGAACTGGGTTCTTATCACTCTAACTTAACTGGATTCCTAATATTCTTCAAGGGCCTCACCTAGTAGGATGACTCTGTCTCTGAGTAGGGTGACATTGTCTCT
Organism: Ailurus styani; assembly: GCA_002007465.1. Classification (NCBI taxonomy): domain Eukaryota; kingdom Metazoa; phylum Chordata; class Mammalia; order Carnivora; family Ailuridae; genus Ailurus; species Ailurus styani. The sequence continues at coordinate 243,744 of LNAC01000162.1, forward strand.
GAACCCTGTGAAGGATGATGGAGGCAGGTAGGTCCAAAGCCTAGAACATCATCAGTGGTCACCTTGACTACCAGATTGCAAGCTGTTTCTGACTACTAGAGCTGAGAGCTGATTGCATAATGGGTTGTCAGGTCAGTATACACCTGGCCTGGCTGTCTTACACTGCATATGATTTTGACATAAATGCTAGGAGTATGCCTTATTAAATTCTCCAGTAGACCAGGAAGAGATTAACATTTAAAAACACAAAATACTGCACTTTCAAAACATAAAATTAGGTACAAAGCTGGGATACTTATGGTATATTCTCAGTTGCTGGAGTTTAACTATTTAGAGTCCTCTATTAATGATGCGTGTGTGTGTGTGTATGTGTGTGTGTGTACCCACAGGCATCTCACCAATATTATGAGAGAGTAGTGATTGATAACAGTAAACTTGTGTCAGGACTAGAATTTTTTTTAATATCAAGACAAAGATACATTCCAGGTTCAGTTCATCTTTACCAGGGATGAAAATTGTTCTATAAATTTAACTGAATTATTCATATTTTTAATTTCATGGGTTAAAGAAAAAAGTATGTATTGGCTAATGCTGAATTAATCAGACTATTAAATTAACTAGGACATTTCAATTCCATAACCATTCTAGATAATGAAAGTTTTTTTTTAACAACTAAAAAAATGCTTTACTGCAGAAAAATGCTACCCATCATCTGAGCTTTTATTGATTTGTTTATTTTTATTTATTTATTTTTGTTTCAAATTTTTGTTTAAATTCTACTTAGTTAACATATAGTGTAATATTGGTTTCAGGAGTAGAATTTAGTGATTCTTCACTTAAATATAACACCCAGTGTTCAAAACTGGACAGCAACATGCAAAAGAATGAAACTGGGCCACTTTCTTACACCATACAAAAAAATAAATTCAAAATGGATGGAAGTTTTATTATCTAAGACAAATTCATTGTTTCTTACCCATATCTGTTTTTAAGAAATAAAGGAACATATGAGGGATTTATGTCTCAGGTATTATCAACAGCCACTAATTCTACCAGATAATGCCTCAGTATTTTACTTTTTTCTGTCTGTGAAGACTGTATGTATGCATAAATACATGCATCTCCTTGTTTTCAAGAGATAAACATATTTAAATAAGGACACACAGAGTTTTCCCTGTAATTGTAAACTGCAACAGCACTGAACTTTCTGTGACTTAAGATGAAGCACTTCATTATCCAAGTCACATTATCATCTGGAAAGAGCTGGCTGTGTTGAAACTGTGCTTAACTGTATTTAAAATGAAATACAACATATTTACATGTTCTCCCCTAGTTTATTATAAAGTTTACACTTTAAAATTTTTAAATAGAAAATGTTTCCCAGAGCTAAGATTTGTATGTGTTCCTTTGACTTAGCTGCAAGAATCAATCAGATCATGTTAAGGAGCACAATAAGGCTCTTTTTGAAGCCTGTTATTAAATATACATAAGAATAGACACTTTTTTTGTGTTCAGAAATAAAGAGAAAGAAAGTGCTCTATGTTTTTGAAGATTGAAATCCTTCAAAGCTCTTTCGTTTGCAAGAAAACAAAAGGCTATTGTAAACTGAAGCTCTGAAACAGCGACAGCAGCTAAGTAATTAATTGCTCATTCATGAAAGAAAAAGTATGAGAGGCAAAAGTTAACCCCTCGAAATGAAGTGTGCAGCTAACAAAACTGCTATCAACTTCTCTGTTTTTAAACATGATGGTCCTCTTTGTGCTTCTGGTGGCTCTGTTTTGAGGACTAGTGGCAATGGTTGATGTCACCACACCTATCTTGGAGGAAAAAACACAAACATGCATCTGAAGATTTAATTTTCTTCTCAGAGGGAGAGCTTGCTGTTAGTGGTGATGTATTGTGAAATTCAAGCTAAGGAATATTCTATAACTAGAGTCTAACACTTTTAATATGGTATATTGATGATCATCTCCACAATTAGATTGTCTAATTAAAATATGCATGAATGTATATACAGTATGTACGGTAGAAATGATTATTAAGTTTCCAGGAAGCTGTGAACAAATGCTAGACATTTGAAGACTATATAGGATTTTCTCTAAAACAGTCAAATTAAGTGATCAATCCTATTTAGAAAGGTTTTTCAATATATTTCATGCCCCAGGGAATTTTGCTCCAGCCCAGAGCTGTGGCTGGTAGCTACTCTGTCTACATTTGCAACAGCTTGAGCTATGCCATGTCATAGGGTTTAGGGAAATTGCTGCCAGGATAAAGCAAATAATTCCCTCCGTTCAGTCCTCAAGAATGGCAGGAAACTATAATTTCTCATTATCAAACCTTCTGCTTTGTACCATCCTGCTATACCTTCGAACTGTAAGCCTTATTCACAATCACCTTTTTGTCTTAAGCACAGCTGTATATGTATTTTGATGCGAAAAAATCACACCTAGTTGTCAGCAACATAACATCTTCCTAAGGTGATGGAGAGAAATCTAAAGCAGATTGAAAGGCAGCTAAAAAGTTCTCATCATTTTAATATTAAAACCTTGAATGATTTCACTTACAAAGGTTCACACATTTAAGTTAGTTGGAAATCAAGTAGCCATTTGGGTTTCACCCAAAATATTTGTTCACTTTATCCAAAGGAGCCTATGGCACAGTTTCCCGAATTTCATCCCTGAAAGTTAATTTAACTGGAGGGATCTTTCTCAGGTTGCATTGATTTAGTCTCTTGAGCTGATAGCAAGAAAACACAGACTAGAGTTTAGGATTTATAATAATAATAAAAATAAAAATAACAACATTCTATTCAAGGGTAAATGAAGTTCCCAATAGATGCATATCTTGTTCTACAATGAATTTCATTGTAAATTCATCTTTAAAACTCTGAAGCCGTTTCCCATGAAAACATCGTAATAAATGGTTATTGAGTTTCTTGGTTGACATGTGAAATATATTTGAAATGCGGAAGGTAATTATTATTTTAAATAATATTTCTATGGGAAAATGTATTCAGAATGCCCTAGAATGTGAGGGCAGGTCCTTCTCCCTATCCCAAGTAGGAGCGCAAACACTCCCTCCCCAATCTGTGGCTACAGGACTTTGAGTGCTGTGGATTCAAGGAACCAGTGGTGGTTCCTATGGCCAGAGAATAATTTTTAGCAGGACAGGCGGTTGAAGAAGCATGACTGAGGGACTGGAATGGGGGGTAGGGATTTGAGATACCCAGGGTGTGAGGGATGAAAGGAGAGGCCTGGGGGGAAATGATAATCCCTAAAGGCCTGAAGTTTTGACCTCATCTTGACCAATTCCCTGACCATGGCAGGGAGAGGGGGTGAAGTGGCAGTGGCTTTTTCCCTCTGACAGAATAAGAACTTTGTGGTGGCAGTAACAGCAGAGGGATGGGGAATTCCTATTTTAGGGTAGATGGGGTCCTATTTGTATGTGTAGGATATAAGTAAGTCTGTGATAGGTATTTTTTTCTTTTAACCTTCTGAATTCCGGCTGCAAGTTATTAGTGATACTTAAGTTCATGTAAAAAAAATATCATGTGAACGTCTTCATTGAGCAAGTAGTTATTGAAGGTTTACTTTTTATAAAGCACTAGCTATCTTAAATTCTTTTAGGAACTACCACAAAGCAATGTAGTAGAAATACTAAATTGCCAAGTATATCTTCTGGTTATGTTTCTTAACTTTAGGAGCTTCCTGTAATGGGAAAGTTAGTATTCTCTACCTTATCTTTCTACCTTATTTTATGGGGATTCTTGTAACTGTGAGGATGTAGATGCAACATGGTAAACCTTTAGAGGATGGAGAGATCACTTCTAGGTAGGGATGTTGGAGAAGGCACTATGGAGAGAGCGGTGTTTGAACCAGCTATTGAAGGATGGATATAACACATGGATATAGGGTAGTATATTCCAGACAAGGTGTAGTGAATACTTGGGTTAGGTTGTTTTTAGTGGGAATGAAGAATAGGCATAGAAGTGAGAGATATGAGTGTAGAATCAATAGGTCTTAGCAACTGGTTGAATAAAAAGAGTGTGGAAATGTTACTATAATTTTTGAGCTGGAGTTATTGTGAAAATATTAAGATCATTACAGATAGAAAAAAATAGAAAATCTGTATGTTTAATTTAGGTCATATCGAGGCTGAGCAACCTCTTCAGTCTATTTAGGTGGACAGTGCAGCCAGCAGTAAAAAATGAGGGATTAGAGCTATGGAGAGATGTTGGGGCAGAGTTTCAAGTCCTACAGAAATCATGGGGTTAGAAGATCACCAAGGGCTCTAGAAGATAAAAGGGTAAAAAATACATCTTTGTGAGGGGGATATCTTACACTTAGGGAGTAGGAGGAGGAAAAAGGGTGTTCAGAGAGGTGAGGAGCAGGGAATTACACGAAAAGGTAGTTATCATTATCACAAAATAAAAAGATTTGTTTTCTTGAGCACAAATAATACAGATTAGTAGCAAGGAACTATTTAGTAACTTTAATAATGTGATGAAACTGATGCCAGATGGCAAGGGTCAGGGAGCAAGACTGGGTCAGGAAGTGAAGGCTGCCTAGAAAAGGAAAGAAAGTTTCCCTGTGAGAAATGCTGTTGTAGGTCAAGGGACAAGATAAGGTAGAGAGAGAGATCAAAATGCAGAGGTGAACATACTCTTCTTTGCAAAAATATTCTGTAGCTGCTTAAGATTTAAAAGATACAATCCCTTATTTTTTTATCGTAGATTTTCTTTCTTACTGAGATATAATTCAGGTACCATAAAAGTCTCCATTTTAAAATGTACATTTCAGTAGCTTTTAGTACATTCTCAGAGATGTGCAACCATTACCACTAACTAATTTCAGACTATATTCATCACCTTCCCTTAAAACCCTCTTCCCAAGCCCCTAGCAATCACTCATCTCCTTCCTGTCACTATGGATTTGCCTATCCTGAACATTTGAGATGTAAATGGAATATTATAATGTATGCCTTTTGTAAAGTAGTAAAGTATGCTTCTTTCACTTAGCATAATGTTTACATGTTGTAGCATTTATCAATACTTCATTCCTTTTTATGGATAAATAATATTCCATTGCATGAATATATCACATTTTATATATTCATTCTTTCTTTACTTGGTGGGTATTTAGGTTGTTCCTACCTTTCGGTAATTATAAATAATGCTTTTATGAACTTTTGTGTACAAGCTTTTGTGTGAACATGTTTTTATTTTTCTTGGGTGTATACTAAGGTGTGGTACTGCTGGGTTATATGGCACCATAAAATGTTTAACTTTTAGAGGAGCTGTGAAACTGTTTTCCATAAACTGTTTTCCATTTTCCATTTTCCACCAACAGTGTATGATGGTTCTGATTTCTTCACATCCTTGCTAACCCTTGCTATTATTTATCTTTTTGGTTCTGGCCATCCTAGTGGGTGTAAAGTAGAATCTCATTATGGTTTTGATTAGCATTTCTCTAATGATTAATAATACTGAGCATCTTTTCATGTGCTTATTGGCCACTTGTATATCTTACTTGGAAAAATTCTATTCCAATACTTTCCTCACTTTTTAGCTGGACTATTTGTCTTTTTATTGTTGAGTTGTTAAGAGTTCTTTATATATTCTTGACTTTAGACCCTTAACAGATGAATGATTTACAAATATTTTCTCCCATCATGTGGGTTATCTTTTCACTTTCTGGACAGTATCCTTTGAAGTTCCCTTTGATTGGGCCATCTAAAGACCTCCAGATCTGTTTCCAATCTATCTTCCAGTTTTACCTTTCTTGAACTCTCATTCTACCCATTTTAATGAGACATGTTCACTTTATATATTTTTAAAAACAACTAAGTATGCTCACCATGCTAATGCTACTCTCCCTACTCAGATTTCCTCTACAACTGTCTCAATTCTTCTTATCCTATAGAGTCCACCTCAAATTATGCCTTCTTTTGACATCTTGGCTTGGAGAGCTCCCTTCCTCCTTTAAATTCCTGCAGTCAATACTCTCTGTTGTTGCTACCAAACATTTCGCACTTAGTATGGGATATACTTTGTCTTATTCTTAACAATATTTTCAGCATACATTTTCACCCAGATGAGTGGATCTTTTGCTTTGCATATTTATGTTTAAGTGTTTGTCTAAGAGAGACAGAAAGAGGTAGGTTTTAATTTAAATTTGTTTTGGGAAAAGCTCTCTAATTTACCTTTAAAACAATGACACATGATTGGCACTAAATCAATTCTCTCTCTCACAAATTCATATTTATTCCTGATATTAAATATGTTTAACAAACTACCTGTCCTCTCCTCAATAAAAATAAACATTTGCAGTTTAAGTTCTGAATGTGATTCTCAAAGAAGAATATTGGTAGGAAAACTGATTCCACTAATTTTAATATTCAAAATGGATGAACTGTAATTTATTATTATTATTCTTTTAATTATATTTATTATTGCATGAAAGACAATTAGAGAAACATCTGAAAACACAGTTATTTCCCGTATTATGATGAAGCTGTCTTTGTAAAAGGAATATTATAGAAACCAACCATTAATGTGGATATTGGATAAACTATCTGAATATGTGATGGCTCCCAAGAGGAATACTGAGAAAAGAGTGAAGATTAAAACTAGGGCATAGTTCTGGAGGATCAGGTTACAGAGGGTTATTAGAGTCCTGCCTGACATTGTCTAAAATGGAGGGAGAAGTCACTAATAAATGATACTTAATTCACGGACAAATATCGAGAAAGGAATAGAGAATAAAACCTGGCGTGATCAAGAATCATGCCATCTCCTTAGACAGACTCCCACTGCAGAGGAACTGAACCCTCTGACATAGGTGGCAATCTGAGCAATGAAGATGCATGTCTTATCTTCTGGGAGGTGTCTCAGAAAATGACAAGGCCTAGTGTTCCTTATACACCTGACATGACATAGCAGTAACAGAGTGCCTATGATGACAGGATTATGTCTGGCCTGAGAAGAGTGTGAGATAATCCACGAAAATTTGTACTTCCTAGATGAAGAGTAACATGCTGGAATTGCCATGTTTTCCTGTTCCCTGAGAGAGGTCCAGAAGTTAGTCAAGGGAGAGTAGATGAACCTAACGGCACCTCATAATAGTGATGAAGGGACACTATAGTAGAAGGTAGATTGGACCACACAGGTCAGGAGTGGTGGTATATCATGATGGTTGTCACCATGGAAGAAGATGTTAACTGAGGATTAGATGGTATTGTATGAACATTTCAGAGGATGCCATGGTAGGCAGATGTTAGCTGATGATTAGAGCTCTTCTCCAGATGCATGGATGATACAGAAGCACCTTAGATTGTAAATGTTCCTCTGTGGAAAAGAGGAGGAGGAGAAAATTTATCCATAATTGCTTAAGATTACATTTCTGTCATAGGGGAGAGCAGTAGTGAGGAGTGTATCGGAACATAAAGTGAGGTATTATAGAAAAAATTAATAAAGTTATAATTTTTACACATTCAAGTACGGGGCTTGAAAATTCATATCTATCTTAAGTGACTGGATTTAACTCAATTTTGATCATTGCTTTCTTGATCACTAGTTTTACATGATGCTTTTAAAATTCACTAGCATTTGGGTTAATTTTTCCAGATTACTTATAAAGGGGAACAAGAGGAGGTATTCATCCTTGCTTGTTTTCCCTTCCTAATACTTGATTGTACAATGTGATTTTGCTTCTTTAACTATTTTTACCATCTTCAAAGGAAACTAGGGTTTCTAAATATTTCTGATGCTAAGAAAGGATCACAGCAGGTCTTGGAAGAAAGGAGTAGAGAGGAGATAAGATAGGAGTGTTCAATTAGAAAAAGACAGAATAACATTACTTTTTGAGGGACTGTGGAGCTGCCATGTGTTGCCAGTTTATGATATTCTAGACTCTCAATTCCTTAGGAAAGAAACACCACGTATATCCCAGGAGCTCCTTTTTGTTGAATAGTCACATGATTCCTCATACATTTAACAGCATGTTTCAAAAGGTTTTAAGAGTGCAGATGGATTGCAATAACCTTTCAGCTCTTTATGATACCTAAGGTATTTAGCTAACGGTAGGGGGTTCCTTAAAGAGAGAGTCTTCTATTCCATGGTGATGTTTTTCCATTGACATGTTGGAAATGGGAAAGCTAGGAAAAGAAGAAGCTAAGTTAAATAATGAGAGTGGGTAGTGAATTTTATACTCATACTCTAAGAAAGTAGCATTATTTCCCTATCATATTTCACAGTATTAAAACAAGAATAAAAGCCCAATATGTGATAATAAAAGGGTAATAAAAGACAATTGCATATTTATCAGGAAATTAGTTGTGATGATTCATCTATCTTCTCAGTTATAATATTAAAAATACACACAGGATTCCTTATAAGGTTACTATAAAAGCTGAACGAGTTAAATTTCTCCAGGCAACTTTCAACGCTAAGAAAAGAGATACTTTTCAAACTAATGGCTATTTCATAGATGCAGTAGAGAGATATTCAGCATCTGTAATTCTCTTTGGCCCAAGAGTGAAGAGATAAGTAGTAATCATGCCTTCAAGGTAGAATTCATAATCAAATCCTTAATTAAACTCAATACAGAAAGTCCTTAATAAATATCAAAATCTGACTATCAGATTTTCTGGCAAATATTTTATGCTGTGTTCAGTATCTGCTATCTGAACATCACTGTGGAAAGAATTAAACCTTTCTTTTTATTTACTGGGTACTCGGGACTATCAATGTCATATTTAAATGGAGACGTATCCTATATTTTAATAACACACCTTCATATTATCCTATTTTTGCTTTACACATACTTAACACTTTCCAGAGGAATTTCAATTTATTTCAGTATTTTAAAATTTATATTCATTATGTATTAAGTGAATATGTGTGGCTGATTCTTCAAGGAACTTTTAATCAACTCTCGTCTATTTGTTTAGACCAAACATCTCATTGTCCTTCTTGACTTCTTTCTTTCATACCCCACATCTGTCAGCAAATTCTATCAGTCCTACATCCAGAATATATCCAGAATTCTATCAATTCTTATCTCTCCTATTGTTACCTTGGGACCAAGCCAACAACATGTATCACATGAATTAGTGTGATAATCTCCTACCTGACCTCTTCACTTCTACCCATGCCCCACTGCAGTCTATTCTCAATATGCAGCCAGATGATCCTATTCAAACATAAGTCGATCTTGTCACTCCTCTGCTCACAACCCTCCAATTGCTTCCCAGCTCATTCAGATGAAAGCCAGATTCCTTATAATGGCCTGTAAGTTTCTTTATGATCTGAATACCTCCATTTCCCCACTCCCAACATCCTCTACCTGTATGACCTTATCTTCTGTTTCTGTCCCACCTGACACTGCATTCCCACCCCCTCCTCATAGTCTCTCCTCCAGCCACACTGATTTCCCAGTGTTTCTGGAATATGCCTGGCATACGCCCAACTTAGATTGCCCCCTGCCTCCTCTCCTATTTATTTTCACAGCTAGATCCCTCACTCATACAGGTCTTTATGTTAAAGTTATGTTCTTCATGATGCTTTTGCTGGATACCAGTATCTAAATTTCAAATCCCTCCCTGATATTGCATATCTTTCTTCTTTGCTTTATATTCTCATTAGCACTTGCCATCATTTTATGTATCATATAGTTTATATATTTACTTTGCTTACCATGTCTCCCCTAAAAGAATGTAAGTTCCATGAGGGTATAGATTTTTTTCTGAGTCATTATTGTATCATCAGTGCCTATAACAGTTGAGTAATTATTTGTTAAATAAATGAATGAAATATTTCATTCATGTGGATTAACCTTTATAAAACAAGAAAAATATTTAAATGGTGCAAGATTACCTGCTGCTCTTACATTGTTCTGAGAACAATGAGAACAAGAAAAGGACAAATGCTTTTTTTTATATTAGGAAGGCAGTTGTTTGAATTTCTTAATTAGAACAAAATGTTATCTTCCTAATACAGTACACATGTCTCTAGAAAGAAGTAGGGTTTCAGATCCTGCTTGAAACATGGAGAGATTCTATTATAACCATCTTTTTTGGATTTGAGAACACTTGAAACTTGGTGAAATGTTTGGAAATTAGAATAGCCTGACTAAACAGGCAGTATGGCATAGTAGTTAAGGCTCCAAAGTGAGAAAACCTGACTATGTATTGGGGTTTGGGGTGCAATATCTATGAGAATTTTGGCAAATTGTTAAATTTACTTGTCTTAGTCTCATTTGCAAAATGAGGATAATTACAGCACCTGCTTCAATAGGGTTGTCGTGACTATTAAATGAATTAATTCATATAAACCACTTAAAGGAATGCTTGAACATAGTAGGTGCTCATTAAGTCGGATTAGAATTTTCATCATTATTATTTTCACTCTAAGTTCTGTGAAGTCCAGGGCCAGCAGGCAAATCAAGGAACCAGGTGCCCTGGAAACATGTCAGAGAAAGATACTGAATTGGAAATGGATCACTGGCATCTAAGGTAGAAATATGATAGGGGGTTGGGGTGCAAGGGACAGTTTGAGGAACATTTCTCATTTCAGTGAGAGTTCTGAGGCCAGATTCATGGACGGACTTTCTTTCTTTCTTTCTTTCTTTCTTTCTTTCTTTCTTTCTTTCTTTCTTTCTTTCTTTCTTTCTTTCTTTCTCTTTCTTTCTTTCTTTCTTCTTTCCTTCTTTCTTTTTTCTGTTTATTTATTTGGGGGTAGAGGGGCAGAGGGAGAGAATCTTCAAGCAGATTCTCTGCTGAGCACAGAGCCAGCTCAACGTGGGGCTTGATTCTACAACCCATGAGATTGTGACCTGAGCCAAAACCAAGAGTCAGAAGCTTCACTGACTGAGCCACCTAGGAGCCCCTCATGGAATCTTCTAATAGTCATCACAGGCTGTAAAGGAGAAGATGGAGAGGAAGGTGCATTCCAAAAGCCCTTAACTTGATTTTTCCTGTATTTCTGATATTCCAGTAAAATGGTGAATTGAAGGGGGAGAGGTCAGAGTAGAGGGTCAGCTTACAGGGAAGGAGAAACTGTGTTTTATCTGTGACTGGACAATGTTATTTAGCAGGAGGAGTGTATAAAATATTCCCATTAAAAAGTAGAGAAACTGAGAAACTATGAAGTAATGTGAAATAAAGTAGAAGATACAGTCAAATATCCAGATGACATGCCAAAATTCTATCAGCCATTTGATGCTTATGAATATCTTGGTGTCTAGCAATTTTGTAGGTAAAATATCCAGCTGCTTATCTAAATTTCTCATTTTTCATCCAGATGTTTCCATTTCTTATTGTACATAGATATATTTAATAATATTTATAGTTTAATTAGGCACTTATGAAAGCAATTATGAAGTTTGATTGGATATTCATAGTTTTGAAACTATAAAGAATGGCATAAAGTGTTTGTACTGCTATAATAAAATTCTATTTTTATTTTGCAAAGATGTACTTGATTTTTCAATAGAAGAAAGAACTTAAAAAATACAGTGTAATAACAAATTTGACACATCTGTTCTTCCTGTACAGAATCCTAGAACTGTGGGGCTGGAATGCACTTCAGGTCACAGACTGGCTATGACCAAGGACCACCTCCATGAGATGAGAGTTTGGTAAGGGGAAATCTAAGATTCCTATGGAGCTGACAGCTTCCTGAAGTTTTTGTCAATTAATTTTCTTTCAGGTTTTTGTAGTTGCTGCTCAGAATCCATCTTCATCCCTTTCCCTCAGGCCAACCCTATAATATTTAAAGTCAACTCTCCTGTTTCTCCTACCTTCTCCTTTCCTCAATGTATCTTTTTTCCTCCCATCATTCTTCATGTGATCTGGTGTTGAAACACAGCTCTACCCTAATCACAATCTTCTGTATATACATTTCTGTATTTCAACTTCCTCTGGAAACTATAACACTGGTAATAAATACAATACTCTCCTTGGGCTCTGGCCATACCGAGTAAGGGAACTATTTTCCTTTTTTGAACTCTTTGGATATGCATGCAGCCCACGTATTCACCAATGTTTCTGGAGTTACATTTCAATGTTGATTTCTATTATTTGATGTTAATCAAAACAGCTAGATTCTTTTCACGTGAGTGGGTCTTGCTTTCTATCCCCCATCCAACTATGTGGCTTTGGTTATACACCACCATTGAGAACATGGTATGATTTTCTCCGTACTAAGTTTTGTCTTGTAAGCTTCTATATTGTTCAGCCTGTTCAGAAGGTTGAGTGTATGTCTAATAGGTTACCATAGCTGGGTCAGCTGAAATTTCAAAAAGCATGGTTCCTATGCCTTTTTTAAGGCATTTCATTAAAATTTGAAAAAAATAAGCTACATCTGTAGTAAATCCTTGGAGATTTACTACAGTGATACCTCTTAGCTGGTATCAGTGAGTAGGGTCTTGGAACCGTCTTTGGGTGTAATCTCTGGAGGAACTTGCATTTATTCAGAGTCTGAGGAAAAACTTTGGGGATAAACAGGTTTTGTTGTGGAGTTTACAATTTAAGCACCTTAAGGGTTTCATTTATTGCTAAGAATTAACATCTAATTAATTTGTTAAAATGTTTCAACAACAGCAAACAAAGTAGGTAAAGAAAAAACACACACACATAAAAAAAAAAAGAAAGAAAGATTGGTTCTTGCCACGTGCAAGAAGTGAAGTTGAATTGTGCCCTGATTAATTGATTAAGGATGGTTCCTGTGGTGAATAATTATGTTCAATAACTGTCAATATAATTTGCAATCAATTATCACTTATAAAACCAGCCTATAGCAAACTCAGTTTTACATGTATCCTAATGCAACTCCACATTAGGAAGCACTATTTTCCACTTCATTCATAATGTCCTTTATTCAATGAATCATATTTTAAATCTCTCACTCTATATCTCACAAGGTATCTTTCTTCTACTTCCAGAAATTGTTTTAAGTTTGTTTTTTCTTTTTTCTAGAAAGCCAATTGTGATAGTGGCTATGGTCAGAGGTCATACAGCCTTTGGTAGATTGAATTTCTCACAATTCTTTACTTTCCTGTAGAGGTATTTGCCATGACCTTATGGTAGGTGAGGAATATCTTCTTGCCCTTTGAGGCTGGGACTTTGACTTGTTTTGACCAATGGTGTGTTAGTGGACATGCCATAAGCAAAGGCTTGAAATACGCTTATGTAGACAAGCTTGCCCTCTTGTACATCACCATAAGAGCTTGCCCAAGTAGCAGCTGCCTTTTCAGCCTAGATCCTAGAATGAATGCAATGGAACAGAACTGAGTCCAACCTGCAGCAAGGACTCATTCCAGTCAGACGCACAACTGGAAGCAAAATCACGTGCCAAGCCCAGCTTAGATGACCTGAATCCTAGGTGACTGAGAACCCATGAGAATGAGAATAAATGTTTATTGTTGCAAGCATAAGTTTTGGGTCTGATTAAAAAAAAATGCAGCAACAGATAGGAAAAACACAGCTTTTCCTATCAAGTACTATTTTTTTAAAAAACATTTTATTTATTTATTTTAGAGAGTTAGAGTGAGCAGTTGGGGAGGAGCAGAGCGGGAGGGAGAGGGAGAAGGAGAAAGAATCTGAAGCAGGCTCCACACTGAGCATGAAGCCTAATGCAGGGCTAGATCTCACTACCCTGAGATCATAACTGAGTGGAAACCAAGAGTTGAAGGCTTAACTGACTGAGCAGCCTAGGCGCCCCTGAAGTACTATATCTTATTTAAAGTGGGACATTCATTGTCTATCCTACCATTTAAATTTTGTAACAGTTTATCTAGTCAGAATTTAGCTACCAAAACTCTCACTTCTCTGTAATGCAGCAAAGAGCCAGAAGAGAGAAAAAGAATCTCTGAGTCGCCAAAGTAGATAGAGTGCCCACATGCTAACAATCATACATTTATTTAGAGAATTCTTCAGACACTTACTCAGGTATATTTATTCTAATTTTTATATTCAATATGAAATCTTTGCTAATATGGTGTCCTAATCATGACAGTGTGTAAGAAGCAATGTAAAATTGAGACAAAGGCTGTTACATCAGGCTCAGGACATGAAACACAGAGACAGTTTATGGCTTTATAGCAAGTGGGGAAACATAACAAGTATAGCAGTCTGGGATTTTCAGTGATGGACCAGAAACCCCACATACTTCCATAGGCTCTGAGAGCCTCACTGCTTTCCAGCCTGGCTCCCAAACTCAGGTTCATAAAGATGAATAATTTTGGGGGATAAAGTAGCATACTAAGGGGTAGAGGGAACATGGGACTCATGTGCAACATCATTCTGGAACTTTTCTTTTTTTAAGATTTGCTTGTTTATTTTAAAGAGAGAGAGAAAGAGAGAGAGAGAGTAGCAGGGAATGGCAGAGGGATTTGGGAGAGAGAAACTCCAAGTAGACTCCATGTTGAATGTGGAACCCGACATGGGGTTCAATCTCAAGATTCTGAGATCATGACCTGATCCGAAACCAAGAGTTGTTCACCTAACTGTGCTACCCAAGCACCTCTGAAACATTTTTTTCTAACTTTATGCTAAATTAAAATAGTAGGTCCAGACTTTTGAATTTTATGAACTAGAAAAATAAAATAAAAGGCAAGGGGCTCAAGGTTTTTGTTGTTGTTGTTGTTGTTGTTTTTTATGTTTTTTGTCTGTTAAGGCTATTTATCAATATCATTTCATAAGGGAAGGGTATTTTAACATTAAGTAATTTTAACAAACATTTAACAAACCTTCCAAAGAGAAGTCATTAACAAAATGAACACTTTGTGAAATGTATGAACCAGTGACAGGAACTACTAATTTAAATAACTTCATTCTTAAACAAAGATACATTATGAAAAGCAAAGTTTAGATAGTAACTTAAGATAAAAAATGGTACATTACATGCCTATTCTCTCTGTGATGGGTGTTTACTCTCTTTTACTGGTAGAAATTTTATAGAAAAATTTGAGAGATACTGCTCTGTTAGTGCTAAATCGAGTCCATATTAGCCTTTTTAAGAAAACAGAGAAAACATTTTAGGATGTAGCACAAATTTCCATCAAAAGTTAAAATGTAAAAGATGTGATACTTAAATTTAGGAGTATATTTTTGCTTACTTGGAAATGAAACTATGGAGTATCATTTGTTACTCATTTATTCTAGATAGCTGAGTCATTATTGTAAAGCAGTCAAACAAATCTCACTTCTTCCAAGAAACTTCCAGTGAGATAGAGCACTGAGCTAATGAATAGTGATTCTTAGAGCCATAGCAATGTCATTTTGTGTCCAGGGCTGACCTCTATTTGGAAAGAAGAGAATATAGCCTGCATGGAGGTGGTTGAGGGACAAGTTGTCCTTCTCTCAAGCATTCACTACTGGCCTGAAATTTCCTCTATTATATAGTTATGATGACTTTTACCATAAAGTACCGAGGCACAGCAAGTCACACAGGCTGTCAACATTTCCCACCACATGTTAGGTAGGTAAGAGACACAGACATGTATTACTCTTACCTCAGAATTTATAGTATAGCTAGAGAGCTAAGGCAGAAATGAGACAGTAAAACAAAAATTAAAGAGAGGGCAGTGGTTAATTAAGAACAAAACTATGTGTTATTGTTTCCAAGAGCTGTAGAAAGTTTGAGGAGGAAAGGTCTAGCAGGACTAGAGTAGCAGGAAGGTTTCAGGGCCTGAGGAGTAGGCCTTGAGAGAGGGTATGATTTTAGGAAGTGGACAGAAGCAGAGAGGTCATCCAAGGAGCCTTCCATATTGGGGGGTGGTGACCTGAATGGCAGGAACCCACCAAGAACCGTGGAAAATACTTTTGGATAGTTGCGAGTAATGTGAAGAGATCAAGGGCATTAGAAGTAGAATTAAAGTAAGAGGAAATTAAGAATTGAGGAGGTAAGTGAAGTGATGATGAGAAAGGTTGATCTGAAGATGAAAATAGCAAGAGGACAACAGTTAAATGTGAAGTAAACCATTTTTTTTAAAAAATAAATATATTCTATATTAATTTAAGCATCATAAGGGTACTCTGAAGAGATGAGATAAAAGATAGGTAAGCTCCCCTGAATTTATATGTATGGGAGAAGGAGAGATTTGAAAGTGGACAATTGTCCTAATGATGATGGGATATTTGGGTGGCTAAAGTCAATTAATAATTTGACTTCTGGAATCTTGGGAGGTACATTTGGTTCATAGGGTTGAGGTCCTGAAGTAGCTTTCTTGTGATTTAATCCAATCAAATGCAAGTCTGAACCCTGCAACACAGATACTGTTAGTTTCATTAACACAAGAGGAGGTGGATGCTTGAGTTGCTGCCCACCACCATGGGAGCATGGGATTGAACTGAGCATGATCTAGAGAAATTGTCCTAATTTGTGCCATATTGGGGAAGTCTACAGCCAATCTGTTGGAACAAGAGCTTTCCATAGATGGTTTGCTCTGCTCATTTGAATGGGCATTATAGTTAGTGATGTATGGTGGTGGAATAATCTGACATAATTTGAACTTTTGAATAACCTACCACAGTACAATATTTGAAAAGCTGTAAAAAAGACTTCCTCACAATTCACATTTGAAGTTGGAGATTTTTATAATTCTGCCCCAAAGTGTTCCATTTTAAACATCTTATAGGTAAATAGAAGTAAATGGTATGTATTTAAATTGGATTTGTTCTCAAACCTGTTTCAACTTGAGCAATTGCTGCAATAAAATTTCCTTTAATATCTTTGTTTAACTGTCATTGGTAAAAAACCCTACATCTGAAGCTATTTCTAAAATTGAAGATTGAACATAATTGATATGAAGTACCATTAGGCTCATTATTGGTCTTATAAAGATATTTCTATATTCTCTGGAACGGATATCATCTCAGAGAAAAGAAAGTTCATCTCTTATGTGTTTCCTCTATTCAATTCTATTCATCAGGCTATGCCATGTAATATGCTAGCCTCTGAGTACTGGAAAAGTGATGAACAAGTCCAGTGCCTATCCAGAAGTGAGTAGCATACATACACATACCCAAATAATAATGCATTGTGCAGTGTTATCATAGACACACATGTAATAGAAGTGTTTTGGAAACATAAATGTTAAGTTAATAATTCTTCAGTCACTATAGGGGGAATGGAATAAGAAAGGCTAGGGAAACGAATAAGAGATGGCATTTCAGCTGGGCCTTATTGATGAATAGGAGTTTGTCACATAGATAAGGAGGCAAAGAGGTCCCAGATAATGGGAGGAGTCTGTCCAAAGGGATGGAAGTCAGAAAATTCAGGGAACAGTGAGAAATTTAGTGTGCTTAGAGATACAATGACATGAATGGAGAGAGACTGGACAGGAGTCTAGAAATCCCAAGGCTCTAGGCAGGCTTTGAACTGCATGTTTATTTGTCCACTGAATATTGAGTAGAATGTATTCTTATTCAAAATCCTAGAGGTGTAGGATAAACTCTCACTTCATTCCCTCTGTAAAGGATTGCATTTCCTTTCTTCTAAGATGTATACAAAAAAAGAGAAAGATTTTGAAGATGAATTTTAATACATTTCTTTCCACCAATATTTATTTGTGTCTGATTTCTAAAAAACATTCAGTGTATGGATCTATAGAAATGTGTGTGATTTTCCTAAAATATATATTTCTACAGAACCATAATCATTTCTATCAGATCTTTCCTATTTTACAATAAAAAATCCTTAAAATGAATGACAAGCCAATGCTGTAGTATTATCTCTACTAGGGATTCTTAGATATTGTTTGTCAGTGTTTGAATAGTACATTTTTGCATGGGAACAAGTAAATTGTGGGCTTTTAACAAAAAGCATCTTGCAGAATTCTTTTGATGATGATGAATTTTATCTTTGCAAAGAGGTTATGCTGGGTGATTTCTAATGCATCTTTCTTTCTCTCTGACTTGTTTTTGTCTGCCCCCTCCCCACTCTCTCTACTTCTCTGTCTACAGGGTGGCCATAATGTCTGAAAACATAATGACATTATTTTATTATGTATCACAATATCAATAAGACCTTTTATTAACCTATGTCTCCAGACTTGATGCTAGTGTGTAGTTCCAAACTGGCTAATGTTGAAATTAGTAAAAAATATTTTGATATTAAATAAAATGAGAAAAATAATTGATTCTATTTAAGTAGGGTTTCCTTTGGTAGAACTCCTTGTCACTCTGGGGAGATATTTTAGATATAAGCTGATATTTTTATATCTCTATCTGAAAGAAGCTGTATATAATGCTCTATGTATATTAATTAGTAAAGGGGCCACTGAGTTAAAATGAATAGTTCATGGTAGAGTTGGCTGAAAATGGATATAGAATGGGTGGATAGACGCTAGGATGGAGGCCATGATAGATTGATGTCTAAGTATGGAGAGTGTGTCAGAGCTTGACTTTGCCTTGGCCACATTCTCTCTGTACAGAATATTTCATCTGCATGTCTAAGGGTATGTGCTATATGTATCTATGGTCTGCTTTATGCTTTTCCAGCAATGAACTAGAATACTTTGTATTTTTTATAAAGATTTATTTATTTAAGAAAGAGAGAGAGTGCATGAGGAAAGGCAAGAGGCAGAGGGAGAGGGACAAGCAGGCTCTCCATTGAACAGGGAACCCGAAGTGGGGCTCTATCCCAGGACCCCAGGATCATGACTCTAGCTGAAGGCAGATGTTTAACCAACTGAGCCACCCAGGCATCCTATGAACAAGAATACTTCGGATGGTGTACGTGTAGGTATAACTGTGACCCAGTAAGGAGCTGCCAAGTGTGCACCTCCCTCCTTCTGAATACCCTCCAGGTAAGGCTACCACTAATTCATATGGCACCTCTGTAATATTTGAAAAAAAAATGCCCTTTCTTCTAGATGACCATAGTTCAAGGGGGCATGGATCGGGGATGGACTACAAGATGTATTTGGTGTCCCTTGTTCTGAAAACTAACTACATGACTAAATATGATGACCCTGCCTCCATTATCTAGGAACAGGTATCTCCAGGCAACTAATACTTAGGAGAGAATTCCATTGCCCACTTTTGGCTGAATACCTATTACTTACAGAAGTATATAAGGAATTAGCAAACTTACTAAGATGTATACTTAATATACATATATGTACATACTAATACTTAATATGGAGGTAGCATTTCAATTTGCTAGATTTTTCTTACTTTTCTAAAGTTATGACAAAACTTTGAAAAATTTCACCCCATCTGTTTCTAATATTGATTATTCTAAACCAGAAAAGAGAGTGTGAATTCATGAAATATCTTGATCAGTAAAGCAGATGGTCATAAGAATCTATAGAAATTCAGTTAGCATCCAAAAGTCCAGAGGATGAAGACTTATTATGCTGCTTGGCTAAGATGAGAGGGAGAAAATGTGCTTAGAAGTCATGTAATAAGACCAATTTCAGGTTTACTTATGTTTCACATTTTTTTTACTCTTTGTAATAAGCAGAATGATGGGACCCCAAAGACCTCTAATCTTTGGAACCTGTGAATGTGTTAACCTTCTTGGCAAAAGGAACTTTGCAGATGAGATTGGGGTTAAGGACCTTGATTTGGGGGAGATTATCCTGGATTATCTGAGTGGGCCCAACCTAATTAAGTGAATCCTTAAAAGAACCCTTCCTGACTGAAATGAGAGTCAGAGGGAGACACAGTTATGAAAGAATGGTCAGAGGGCAATACAATGTTGCTAGCTTTGAAAATGGAAGAAGGGAAAATGAGCCAAGGAAAGTGGCTGGACTCCAGGAGTTAGAAAAAGCAAGGAAACATATTGTCCTCTAGATCCTTCAGAAGGGATGTAGCCTTGCTGACATCTTGATTTTAGCCCTGTAAGATCCACTTCAGAACTCTGATCTATAGAAGTATAAGATAATAAATTTATATTGTTTTAAGCCACTAAGTTTATGGGAATGTGTTACAGCAACAGTAGAAAATGAATACACATTTTATGTGCATAGTACTAAATTACACATTGAAGATTTATGTTTATTTTGAGACACCTCTTTCAACGATTTTATGGCATTAAAAATCAAGATTCTTTGAATTTCAGTACATCAAAGGACACTATCAACAGTGAAAAGGCAGACCACAGAATGGGACAAAATATTTGTAAGTCATGTATATGATAAGGGATTAATATCCAGAATATATAAAGAACTCCTACAATTCAACAAAACAACAATAACAAAAAACCCAATTAAAAAAAAAAGGGAAAGGGACTTGAACAGACATTTCTGCAAAGAAGATAGACACATTATCAGTGAGCACAGAGAAAGATGCCCAATATCATTTATCATTAAGGAAATGCAAGACAAAAATCACAATGAGATATTGTGATTTCTCAGGATGTCTATTATCCTTAGATACCTCAGGATGTCTATTATCAAAAAACCCAGAAAGCAGCAAGTGTTGGTAAGGAATAGATGTGGAGAAATTGGAACCCTCATATATAGCTGGTGGAAATGTAAAATGGTGTAGCCATTTGGAAATATGGAAAATAGTATGATGCTTAAAAAAATTAAACACAGAATTACCATATGATCCAGAAATCCCATTTCTGAGTATATACCCCAAATAAATCAAAGCAATAACTTGAACAGATATCTGTATACCCATGTTCACAGCAGCATTATTCACAATAGCCAAAAGGTAGAAACAATCCAAATGTCTATCAATGGATGAGTGGATAAACAACCTGTGGTATACACATACAGTGGAATGTTATTCAGCTTCAAAAAGGAAGAAAATTCTGACACTTGCTGCAACATGTTTGAACCTGAGGACATTATGCTAAGTGAAATAAGCCAGACATAAAAATACAAAGATTCCATGATTCTACTTCTATGAGGTAGAGTAGTCAAATTCAGAGTCAGAACGTAGAATGGTTGTTGTCAGTGGTTGGAGGAGGAGTGAATTGGATTTACTGTTTAATGACTACAGAGTTTCATTTTCGGAAGATGAAAAAAAGTTATGGAGATGGCTGATGGTGATGGTTTCACAGCAATGTGAATATACTTAATGCCACAGAACTATACATTTAAATGGTAAGTTTAGCATATATCTTACCATAAGAAAAAATTAATGTACTTTGAGAAAAAAAACAAAGTGAGAAATGGTACTTTTGAGAAATGGTAAGGAAAGCATAGCAAGAGAAGGGGTCTTTGTAGAGCAGTGGTTTTCAACTAGGAGAGATTTTTATCCCCAGTGGACATTTGGTAAAACCTGGAGACATTTTTGGTTGTCAGAATGGAAATGTTGCTGCTAGGATCTAGTGGGTAGAGGACAGGGAGGGATGCTGCTAAACATCCCTGTGGGAGCCTCCCACAGCATGGAATTATTCAGCTTAGAATGTCTATAGTGCTAGGGGAAGAAACCCTGTTCTAAAGCTATTGGGCAATGTGGCTGGGTAAAGTTGGAGGGAACTGATCAGAAGCGCCTTAAAGGTAAGCCAAGAAGCTTAGAGTTTGTGCAACAGGCAATATATTCTTTAAGGTGGGAGAAAGGGGACTTAATGGTGATTGTGAAAGATTAATCATGGGAGGATTAGTTAGATGCAAGGGGGGATTAAAGGCAGAAGACTAGGTAGGCAGTCATTGTGGTACTCTAGTATGGTGTGGCAAAATCTATATGCTCCATGTAGTTGCATGTGCCAGACACTGTTCTTAAGGACTTGACAGGTAGTAACTTGTGGAGCCATCATAACTTCTATGTGTTATAATCATTATTCTCATTCCACAGAAGAGGAAATGGAGAATAGAGTAAGTATACAAGGCCAGTAAGGAATGGAGCTGGGGTTTGAACCCGGAGAGTCTGTGTTACCTTCTTTTATATGTTGCACTTTTTTTTTTAAATGCCTACATACATCTTTTTTTTTTTTCTGTCAACTTGGTTGCAAAATTGGGTTTTCAGTTAAGTAGGGTAAGGGGATTATCCAGAGTTTGCTACTTCCTTGAGTTTGAGGAAGACTGAGAAAGCTGATAAGACAGCAATTGGCTTGAGTTTTAGAAAATTGCTTTGAGGGAAGATCAGAATTAAGAGTGGGTGAATTAAAAATATAGGTTGGAGGAGGTGAATAATCAGTAAGAGATCGCAATTTCTCACCCACTAGCTCTCAAATTTTGACTCTCCAAAAGCTCCAGCAGGCTGTAGATGCCATTCCACTGACATGCATCAAACTTGAAAAACAGAATCTAGGCCAGAATTGTCACTCCACCTCCCACTCCCCAGTAACACTCACTCATCCCGAACACTTCCCACTCTATAATTTTTACCCATGAAAAGGAAAAAAAGATGGCCGTGCCCTGCTATGATGGCCTTGTGTGAGCTTGTTTAGGGAATGGGGGGGTTGTACTACTAAGGAAGGAGACAGGAGAGAGAAGGGGCTCTTCGTTTCATTGAGAGCATGCCACATTCACTGTTTGCCTGCTCTTTGTAATCAGTATAGCAGTTTGCCATAACTCTGAAGATCTGGAAAAGACTGAAAAGCTGCTGACCCAATTAGTATTTATCCCTGAAGAGGTTTAAGACCAGGAACCCAGCTGTTATAGTCTTGATTCCATCACTAATAAATTCTGTGATCTTGGACAACATTACAATATTCATCATTATTTTACTGGCTGTTTTTCCATGCAGCATCTTCTTTCTTTTGATATTCACAATAGGCTGCTGGAGTAGGCAAAGCAGATAATATTATCTTTTTTTTTCTGATAAGAAAAACTGAAGTTCCAAAAGGTTAAGTGATCTACTTAGGATCATCTAGCTAGCAGGTGACAAAACTGGGACGTGAGTGTGGTTTTGTTCCGCTCACTTCAATCCTTTTTTTCTGATGTCATTACTTCTCCAACTCTAGGGTGCATAAATATCACCTGGATACTCTACTAGAACACAGATTCCTGGGACCTACTCCAAAGTATGACATGTGTATTACTGTAGGATAATATTAATGGTATCCATTACTACAATATCTCTATTATTTAGATAGTATCTCTATGCTAATTTAGTAGACCTGGGGTGGGATCTGAGAATCTGCAATTCTAACAACCACACAGGTGATATTAATGGAGCCAGATTATGGGCCTTTTTAAAAGTAGCACTGCCTTATACCATACCAGTGCACCTCATTGTACCTCAGTTTCCTGATCTACAAAAGAGAGAAGACAGTAACTGGCTTTCTTTATCTCTCAGGATTACTACTAGGATTGTGGTGAATTAAAAATGGCTACAAACACTTTGCAGGTCCTCCCATAAAAAGAAATAGTCTATTTCCTTGTCTCTTGGATCTGGGCAGGCTTGATGACTTGCTCAGACAAATAAGATATGGTAAAAAGTGACATGTGACTTTCAAGCAATATGACCATAGGTGGCCTTACAATTTCTACTTTTGCCTTCATGGAATCCTGAAGCCACCATGTGAAGAAGCCCAGTCTAAAACTGCTGGTGACAGGGACCCAACTGATAGCCCAGACCTCAGTGAACCTATCCAGGATCATCCTGTCAGCTAAATGAAGCCACATGAGTGAGCCCATGAAAGATTAGCAGAAGAACTGCCCCATCCACCTACAGGATTATGAGAAAGGATAAATTGTTGTGTTTGAGGCAATAGAGAACTCAAATGGGGATAAAATGGATAAAATAGATAATGATTATGAAAATATTTTGAAATTACAGTAATGCCTCTGCAAATTCTCTAAGAACAAAGCTTTTCCATAATAAATAATAAAATGAGTTGTACTAAAAATTAACAAAGCAGATAAAAGATTTAAAATCAAGCAATGAGAACAAACATTGAATAAAAATGAAGACATACTAATAAAAATAGATAAATGTGCAAATGAATAGGAGATAAGAGGATTTTTTTCTGTCCACCAATAAATGTAGAGGGAGTAGTGGAGTTGGAAAAAAAAATCAGCATTTTGCAACTACATGGTGAAGACTGATTAGAGCAAGAGTCATCAGTGGATGCTAATCTAGGGGGGAAAGTTTGATGAAGATGATGCTTGGTCTCAATATGTCTTCACAGATTGTTATTCATTGCAAAAGGAAAACCCTTAATCACACAGTAGGAAAATCATACAGCCATGACTGGTAATCAAAATTAAAATTAAAATTGCCAAAGAAAGTTGATGGATACTGTGATACCACGAGAAGGACACATCTCTACTCATGAGAAAACATTAGGGAAACTCAAATTGAGGGATAGTTTATAAAATAATTAGCTTATGTTTTTGAAAAATTAAAATGTCATGAAAGACATAAAGATTGAGAAACTGTTCCAGACTAGAGACTACAGACACATGACAGCTAAATGCAATACATGATTCTTGGTTGGATTCTGTGCTTGAGGGGGAAGATGCTATAAGGAACATTATTAGGACATTTAAAAAGATTGGAAATATATACTGCAGATTAGATAAAAGTCTTGTGTGGATGTTAAATTCCCTGAACTCAATTATTGTATTGTGGCTGTAGGAATATTCCTGGCTATAGGATATGAACATTAAAATATTAAGGAGTTAATGGTCACGATGTATGCAATCTACTTCCAAATAGTTCAGAAAAAATAAATTACACACATGCACATACATAAGACAGACAATAAGCAAGTTGAGTAAGCATGCAAGAGGGATGATAAACCAAAAAAATGTGGCAAAATGTTAAAAATGTGTGAATCTTGGTAAAGTGTGTTTCAGAGTTCTTTAAGCTATTCTTACAACTTTCCTATGCATTTGAAGTTATTTCAAAACAAAAAGTTATAAAAATTATATATGTGAATATACATAGGTATATTTTAGGTGAATATATTTTTCATTTCCAAGTGAAGATGAACTTTGTGAGCCTTATAAAAGGCAGAAATCATAAATTATTGATAGATTTGACCACATTTAAAGATAAATGACATAAAAATAATTCTCTGTATATATATTTTTATTTTGGGGGAGAAAGAGAGGGAGAGAGAGACAGTGTGGTAGGAGGGGAGGGACAGAGGGAGAGGGAGAGAGACTATCTTAAGTAGGCTCCATACCCAGCACAGAGCCCAATGCCAGGCTGGCTCTCACAGCCATGAGATAATGACCCTAGCCAAAATCAAGAGTCTGATGCTTAAATGACTGAGCCACTTAGGCACCCCAACATAAGTATAATTAAAGTTGTAAATAAAAAGAGCTCATATAAAATGCACTAGGTAAATAAAGAATACTGGTGTGTGCAGGGAGAGGGATGCAATACACCCTGCGACCTGGTAGCCTTAGATTGTGGCACTCTATATGTGATGATAGAGGAACTGTGGTGGGAAGGTTGCATTGCCTCATATGTCCACTGCAACCAGAGCTGAAACTACCCACCTTCCAGGCCCACTGCCCACTCCTGAAGAGCTATAGGTTCTCTGTAGACACCTTGACTGTGCTGACACCTGGCAGGTTACCTGGTTATCTACCTGCTGGACCATTCCTGGATTGCTATAGGATCACTACCTCCAAGCAGCATATACTGTAGGGGTCTCCTGCCTCCTGCTCGCAAAGGTTGAAACAAAGGATCCAGGACCCCTGATATCCACAGCTTTAGTACTGGAGGCCATAAGGACTCACTCTGCTCTTCCTGCAACTGACAGCCCCTTGGGGCCTGGTCCAGGGCAACACCTGATGAGAAAGCACAGGCCTGAGAAGTAGAGATATGCCCCAGAGCACACAGCTGGTAAGTGGCTGCGCCCCTGTAGAACCCAGGATGTTCATCTTCAGGGTGCGCTCAGCCCCACTGTGCTACATCATGAAGTAAAACAGCCTTTCAGAGGGGCGCTACTCTCCTCCTAGTAGTTTTCTGGCTTCTCCATCAAATTGTCAAAATCCATCTACCCTGGTTTCCATCTGGGAAAGGCCTTGGGCTCCACAGTCCTCTTTGCCTCTCTATGAACCTTGAAATCATCAGCATTCGAGGTCACAGTCTGGGGGAAGAAGGTGGAGCCACTCTAGTGTCCACTCTGGGCATCCAGGACAGTGTGGCCAGTGCAGTCAGGTAAGGCAGTGGGTTAGGAGGTGAGGAGGGAGGCTTTTGTTGGACTTATTTCCAATCCTTTTGCAGAAAATGGAAGAGACTATCTGTCTTGCAGCAGCTGCTAACATTTATGGAATGCTTCCAACGTGCTAGATTCTGTGCCACTCACTTCATCTGTGCCATCTTACCTTCTTGAGCCCTCCCCATCATCCTCTGAGGTGTGATTGCTGAGGATCACACAAGTTATACCAGAGGAGTGAGGATGAGAAACTCATACCTGGACCAGAACTTGAGGGCATTCTTGCCTGTTTCCATTTGGGATCTGCCCAGAATCCTGGTTCTTCCAGGTCATGAGATCTGAGGCCCTCATTAATTATCCTTAGGACAAACTGTAAATAAAGCTGACAAATAGAGCTGGAGGGTTCCGTCTCTCTTGGTGGCCACTTTCCTACCCTTGGAGGAAGGAAGAAGCTGAGCAAAAAAATAATTAGCTTCAGAAAGGTCTCCATTCAGCTTGGCCCTTGCCTGGAAACTAATGGGCCTGGTGCTTTCACTCCTAGGACACTGGCTTTCCTCTTCTCTCCTGAGTACTGGGAAAAAGCCTTTTCAACCAGAGTTTTCTTTTTCCTCTTGAGTTCTGCCATCTCTACCACCTAGCATTTTCCACAGTCAGTTGGAAAGATGTCAGGCTCCATCTGGAAGGCAAGGCAAGGCCAGGAAGCCACTGGGGTGGCTTTTATCCCTTTGACCTTCCTTTCCTCTCCGTCCTTTATCATCAGCACCATAAAGGGTATTGCAGGGGGTGGCTAGAGGGGTGAGGAGTAGCCACAAGGTCTTAATTTCTGCTCAATTTTTTTCATTCTAAGATGAAAAGAGGAGGAAAAAGACTAAAATAGGAGAGTGACCATTCTTGGGGATAAGTGGCTTTGCCTGTTTTTAAAGCCATTGCATTTCTTTATGGAAGAGTAGCCAGCTGTTCCTTTAAAACTTGTTCTTGTTAGCCAGGAAACGTTGGCCTCATCTCTGAGCCTAGGTTTAGCTCCTGAAAGGGTAGCAAGTAACCCTGAATGAATCTGTAAATGAACATCTTGCTGGGCATGAAGAACTATAGGAGGATTAAGAGGGAGCAGTATGTAAAGCAGCAAATCTAGTAGAGTGACTGGTACTAGGGCCTGGGCATCAGAAATGGTATAGCACTGGTTTTTTACAGAATCCTGTTTTGGGCTCTTTATCTTTTGTTTAAGAATTTTTCCAAAGGCAGTATAAGTATTGATGATTGTTAGTGTTAGATAATGTTCATTAGAACATCTTCTCTATTTAAAAAAGTATATATTTAAAATTTCCCAGAATAAAGCATTTTTTAAGCAATTAAAAAATAGAAATACAAAAAAGACTACTTAAAAAATAAAGGAGAAATACCAGTATTAAAAAAATTTACCCTTATAAGTGATATAAAAATGCAAATGGAAAAAAGATGACTTTTCATTTATGAAATTAGTAAAGATGTAAAATGATAATATTCAATGCTGTCAGGGATATAGCATTATGAGTGCTATGGTGGTAACTGTGACAATTTGTACAATGTGAAAGCACATATCAAAAATTTTAAATGTGTTCTTACTCTTGATCCAGTAGTTAAGTCCTATGAATTCATCCTATGGAAAGAATCAAAACAATTGTTTATATTCAAAAATGTTCTTTGTAGCATTGTTTATGTTATTGAAAATCTGAGTAGTCCAAAAAAAGTTAAGTAAATTCGGTTGCACATAATGTTCATAAAAATTTTCCATAATATGGGGAAATTCTTATAATACATAAAGCAAAATGAAAGAACATACCTAAAAGACTAAATGGCAATAAAATAAAATATTAACAGTGATCCACTAACCAGGGTCCTAGTAGGACACAGATGGGGCACCCAATAGGGTTTACCTGAACAAAGTCTAAAGAAGGGATGATTTATAGAAGTGTGGGCAGGATTAAGGAGCCATCCAAGGACTTAGCGACAGAGGGTAGTGTGGCCAGACTTGGTCCCCAGGTGGGCAACAGCAGGGAACAGTAACCAGAGCTGAAGCTGGGGAAGATACTAAACTAACTCTATTCCTATCCTGTGATCTGATATCCCACTCTGCACAGCATATGTGGAACCTGGTAAGTTTCCTTAGAGATCAACCTTCTGGCACATAGAGCAGTGCAGAAAACTACAGAGAGCGCATCTAGAGATGCAAACAGAAATTAGCCAGCACAAGTATTGTCTCTGGTTGGAGGACTGTGGGTGTTTACTATTTTCATTTTATCTGCTAGTTTATAAAATTCCTCACCCTGGTGTGAACACCCCCTGCCCACAGAAGGAGTTTGGAAACAAAAGGCATGCAGTTTACATATTATGTTTTCTTACTCAAGCCATCATAGTTAAAACAATTTAAAATGTAAAATTTGTTATTAAGAAGCATATGCTTATGTTTTTCTAAGTTATTTGTTATAATGTTCTTCAGCAATTAATCTCTCCCTCCCCTTTACTCCTCTCTTCTGATTTTCTGTATTTTTCTGCTTTTTCCTACATTATTTGTGTGTTTATTAAGTAAATTTATGACAAAAAACCTTCATAGGACTCTATGCATTATGAATAGCTGTGATTGCATAAAGTACTATACTGTCAGAGCAGCAGCAGAACTAACAGTTTTGATTTGGTTAAGGACAATCAAGACAAGGGCAGGTCACTTCCTGTCACCCCCACATCTGGGGAAATACAGTTCTCAGAATGTCTGTGGCTATTGTAGGAGTAGAGAAAGAGTCAACGTTGGTGGGAATACTGCTTACCTATTTTTAGAACCACCATGACTATAATGCTTGCTTTGTCTCTAGAACCACTGTTCAAACTGGCCAAATGTTCATGCACCTATAATTTGGGAGCACAACCATAAGAGAAAACATCCAAATTCATTTCAGTTGAGTTTAAGAACATAATACTTGAATACTTTTATTTGAAATGTGTTGATTTTTATAGAAAGTGACTGGTGCGAAGCAGCGACTATATTTTAAAATATGTCTTTTATTGAAAAAAATTTCTTCACAAGCCCTAGTATTAATTTAATCAGGTAAATCTGATTTTTATTGTAGACATTTTGTGTTTGAAAAGCAGTCATATTTGAGGTGTATAACGATATATCATTTTGGCCTTGACAAGCTAATATGAAAAAAAAAGATTTTAAAAGAAAAAAGGTATTTTACTCACTCAGAATTTTGAATAACTTTTTAAAGTATAATTTGAAATGATTAAAACAACCCATTACCTGCTAAAAGGCTTGGGTCATGTGTATTTTGACTTAAATTATTTTGCACATTGACGTTGATTTTGATCATTTGCTCACTATCAAGGCTTCTCTGTGGATATTATGCAGCAAAGCCATTAACAACCCAGATTTCAATTCAGAATGTTAAAATTCATTGAAACATTGTATGTGCATTTGGTGCATTGAGAAGTTCAGTCACGATCAACCTGTCATGGCTTATCTCTGGAGAAGCACTAATTTTCTGAAATGCTTTGGCCTGTTTGAGTGTTAGGAACCTGGATTCCAAACTCCCTTTGAACTCATCTTTCTAGGTTTTAGTTCTATGTAATCAGGTATGTCTTTGAAAATACTTTCTTGGAGTAAATTAGATAAAAGAGATGCTGATTTCCTCCCTTTTTGTTTTTTCATGCAACATATACATTAGTTCTGGCTTTTTCATTCATTTAGCTAACTAACTCTAATCAATAACTTCAGTAAATGTACTGGCATAGTGTGCTTATCAATCCACTCAATCAATTGATAAAATACCTTTTTTAGACAAAACATGTAATTGATGGCCATAAGTTATGTATTGGCTGATAAACATGTAAACAAAATCAGAATAAATCAAATGACTCATCTGGCTTCCACAAGCCAGCCACAAAAAACCACGTAAAATCATTCAGTTATCAACATATTTAAAAGGTAAAAATTTAGCATTGAATTTAGGACAATGGCTTGAGTTAAGGATATACCAGATGAAGAATGAATCCAGTTATAAATATAATATAATATGTTACGATATGATATGATATAAATTACTGCCTTTTTCCCTTTACTAAATACTTCAGAACACCAGACTGACATTTGCAAAAGAGACCAATGCTGGAGCCTGTACCTGAGAATGCCCATACACCACAAACATGTACAAAATACATTTATTAAGGAACACATCATAGGAAACTGCCATTAGGGTCCAGCGTTTAACAATAGCAAAGCAAATTCCATTAGGTTATCAAGGCCTGAAAATAATCATCTGTGGTTGATGCTCCACTTTTGGGCTTGAGGATGATCTCTGAATCCACGGCTTTATCCTTGGGTTTATTCTTCTTTCATTTCCTTCTAGCTATGTATGTTTAATCCAGGTTGGCAATTTTTCTGCTGGTATAACATTCTTAAAAACCTTGTTGGTCTTTTGTTCTCTTCATGGGGATCCAAGATATTACATAAAAGGGTCTTCTAGAGATCTTTCCTGGATAATCCATCTTCATTCTGGATTTCTGCTGAGATGGCTGCTTGGATCCATGAGTTATTATGTCTAATATCTTTAACAAAATTTGTCTAGGTACACCATAGGTGTTCTCTCCAGGGGACTCTTTCTCATCTTTTGCTCTCTAGATAGATTTAGAATTTTCCAAATCATCAAGTTCTGGTGACTTTTGTTTAACAGTTCCTTCTTCAATATATATTTTTCCTTTTGAATTTTACAATAAGCAGCAAGGAGAAACCAGGCTGCACTTTTCACACTTTGCTTGGAAATCTCCTTAGCTAAATATCCAAATTAATCGCTTACATGTACTACTTTCCACTTAACACTAGAACAAAAATCAGCCAAATTTTCTGTCACTTTATGTTAATAAAGATCATCTGCCACTATATGTTTATATGGATATATGTCTTCATTTCCTTTTATAACCTTATCAAATCATCTTTCTACTAACCATCTCTTCATGGCAGTATAAGCTTTTTCTATTATGCCTTTTAAAATTCTTCCAGTCTTTATGCAGTCTCCAATCCAAAGCCACTTCCACATTTTTAGGTTTCTGTTACAGCAGTACCCACTTCTCAGTATTGTATTAGCTTCCTAGGGCTCTGTAACAAAGTACTGTAAGCTGGGTAGCTTCAAACAACAGAAATTTATTCCCTCACAGTAGTGGAGGCTAGAAGTCCAAATCAAGGCACAAAATCAAAGCTGTTCATTGTAGTCTAATTAGCAGTAAAGTAAATTAACAGTCATTGAGTATTATAGATGCTTATGAGGGAAATTAATTCAATGTTCCTGAGGAAAAGTAAATTTCACATGTGTCATTCAGTTTATTTCATCTTTAAGATGATATTTTTAACCTCCTTGTTGGGCCCATTTTCTTAATCTACTGTAGAAAGACTCAATCTGGAAAAAAAGTTAGATGGCAAAAGTATTTTTTATTTTTGGTTTTGTTTTATTTTGGTTTGTTTATTTCTTTGACTCTCCTCTCACTGTTTCCTGCCCATCTCTCCTCTCTCCCAGTGGTTGTCATATTTATGATTCTCCATCCCCTTTTAAGTAGTTTTTTCATATTTGGGAAAATTTTTAACCTGTCGCCTATCTAAATTAGAATTCCTAAATCCCTCGCCAATTCTCTTCAACAGTGAACAAGATATTCTAGACAGGCAAAGAAAAAATAGGTATGTAAGCTGGAAAGGGGAAAGTAAAGCTGTATGCATTCACAGATGTCATAATCATCTATATTGAAAATACTATAGAAGTGACTACAAAGCTACTAGAACTAATAAGGAAATCTAGAAACATTGCAGAATACAAAGCCAATATATAAAAACCAATTATATTTCTATATACTAGCAGTAAACAATCAGAAATTGAAATTAAAATAAGAACAATACCATTTATCATAGCATCAAAGATATGGAATTTTTAGGGATAAATTTGCCAAAATTTGTACAAGACATGTACACTGGAAACTAAAAACATTGCTGAGAGAAATTAAAGAAAGCCTAAATCAATAGAGAGGTGTACTGTATTTATGACATCTTGAGATGTCATTTGATATTTGACCCAAGTTGATCCATATATTCAATGGAATCAGAATTAAAATCCCAGCACACTTTCATACAAATTGACAAGCTGATTCTGAAATTTTATGGAAATGCAAAGAACCTAGAATAGCCACACACATACACACACATGCATACACACCATGAGAAGGAAGAAAGTTGGAGTATAATAGCATCTGATTTCAGGAGTTATTATTATAAAGCTACAGTAATCAAGACAGTGTGGTTCTAGTATGAAGACAGACTATTCAATGGAATAGAAAAGACATTCTGCAGATAGACCTAAATAGGTTTGGTCAAATAATTTTTGACAAATATGCTAAGAAAATTCAATGGAGAAAGGATTATTTTCTCAATAAATGGTGCTAGAATAAATGGATTGTCTATGTAACAATAGGAACCTCTACCCTGATCTCACACCATAAATCAAAATTAATTCAAAATGGATCATAATTTTAAATATGAGATAAAACTATAAAATTCCTAGATGAAACAATGGAAAATATGTTAGTTTGGCAAAGATTTCATAAATACTACACAAAAACCACAAATTACAATGCTAGGAAAATGAACACCCAAGCCACAGAAGAGTAGAAAATATTTGCAAAACATTAATATGACAAAGGACTTACATTAAGAACATAAAAGGAAAACTTACAACTTAATTATATTAAGACAAACAGCTCAATTAAAAATGGCAAAGGACTTGAACAGATACTTCAGAGAATATACAGGAATGGCAATTAAACACACAAAAATCTGCTGAACATTACTAATCAATTTGGAAATGCAAACTAAAACTATAATAAGCACCCAGTAAAATGGTTAAAATTAATAAGACTGACAATGTCAGCTGTTGATTAGAAGTTATTGGAGTTACTGGAACTCTCATAGACTGTTTGTGCTAATGTAAAATGATATAGCAATTATGGCAAACAATTTGGCAACTTATTAAAAAGTAGACTATACAATTACTATTTACTCATCCATTCCACTTCTATGTATTTACCCATGAGAAATGGAGGCATACATCTCTTCAATGACTTGCACATGAATATCCATAGGAGCTTTATTTGTAATAGTCCCAAACTGGAAACAAACCCAAATATCCATCAACAATAAATGGATAAATATAATATGCTATATCCATACAATGGAATACTATTATTGAGAAATAAAAAGGAATGAACTGTTGATAATTAAAATCACATGTATCAATCTCAAAATTATGCTGAGTGTTAAAATCCAGACAAAAAGAACACATATTCCATTTACATAAAGTTCTGGAAAATGAAAACTGAAGCAAGAGAAAACAGTTCCATAATTGCCTGGGACAGGGAAATATAAGGGAGGTGGAATGGCTTACACATGGTATGGAGAAACTTTTAGGGGCTAGGGATAGATTCATGATGTTTTATGGTAATGGTTTCATAGGTTATATAAATATGTCAGGACAACAAATTATATATCTCAACTATGCACAGTTTATTGCGTTATCAGTTATAACTTACTAAAGCTGAAAAAAATTACAAAACCAAAGGAAAAAAATGAAAAAAGAAATTTTAAAAGGAACAAGAAGAGTATTTCAACTTTTTGTTAAAGATGAGAGTGGAGATGTTTGCATTCATGATTTCATACTTGTAAAGCTCTTAGAACAGCATAACTTAGAAAGCATTTGATATACGTACTTATTATTAAAAAAAATCCTCAGCCACTTTAGATCTAGGTCACAGATCATCTGAGTGTGACTTGAATTTAGAAATGAGCAACAAAATAGAATAGCTTCCATTTTATTGACTTGTGTCAGAGGTGTCCTGCTTTGGGGGACATCAGTGGTTTTAAGGACGAACTCCTGACAAGGAAGTGCCATCAAGGAGGGTGATGGTACAATGGCAGGTTTTTTTGCTTGTTTGTTTGTTTTGTTTTTGTTTGTTTTTTTAAGGTTTTATTTATTTCAAGAGAGAGAGGAAGCAAGCATGAGCGGGGGTTGGGGTTGTGAAAGGAGGGGCAGAGGGAGAAGCAGACTCCCTACTAGGCAGGGAGTCCAAAGATACGAGGCTTCATCCTAGGACCCCAGGATCATGACCTGAGCTGAAGGCAGATGTTTAACTGACTGAGCCACCCAGGTGCTCCTACAATGGTAGGTTTTTTCCTCAGGCCACTTCTCTGGTATGATTTAACTTTAGACTATTAGCTTCAAGTCTGTTTCTTTAGTCTTCCCTGTAAGTTACCTAATGTACTTGAATATATTAATTACTTGCTTAACATAGTGAGAGTGGATTCTGTTGACTGCAGCCAAACATCTTCACCAATAAAACCCCTCAGGAAAAAAAATGCAAAAATTAGACACTTTTAAAGAAAAATTAGAATTTGTTTTTTCCTCTTTTGTTTTGGGGAGAGAGGAATTCTTAACCTACTCAACCAAACATTTAATCAACAGACGAAAAGACGTTTATATAGCCTGTACCCCCCCACACTTAAAAAATTTTTTTTCATTGCTTTATGTGGAAATCTTTATTTGGATTAAAATAGGGGCATGAAATCGCACTACTGGGTATTTATCCTAAAGACACAAAGGTAGTGATCCTCAGGGGTACGTGCACCCGAATGTTTATAGCAGCAATGTCCACAATAGCCAAACTATGGAAAGAACCTAGATGTCCATCAACAGATGAATGGATAAAGAAGATGTGGTATATATATACAATGGAATATTATGCAGCTATCAAAAGAAACGAAATCTTGCCATTCGCAACGACATGGATGGAACTGGAGGGTATTATGCTGAGCGAAATAAGTCAATCAGAGAAAGACAATTATCATATGATCTCTCTGATATGAGGAACTTGAGGGGCAGGGTGGGGGGTTGTGGGGGGTAGGGAGGGAAAAATAATGAAACAAGATGGGATGGGGAAGGAGACAAACCATAAGAGACTTCTAATCTCATAAAACAAACTGAGGGTTACTGGGGGGTGGGAGGGTAGGGATAGGGTGGATGGGTTATGGACATTGGGGAGGGTTTGTGCTTTGGTGAATGCTGCGAAAGATGTAAGCCTGATGATTCACAGACCTGTACCCCTTGGGCAAATAATAAAAATAAAATAAAAAAAAAATAAAATAAAATAGGGGCATGGGGTATGGGGTACTCACTGGATTTTTCACGAAAAGGTTTTGGGTTCTCAGAGTGTAGTAATTTGGGGAGTAGAGGAAAGGCAATAGGGTTGGATGAACATAAATATAAATGATATCAATGAAAACAAATAACATAAATTATGAAAATTTTTTATTTTTTATTGTTTGTTTAAGAATGTTGGATGTGATCGGTCTGTTGAATATCACACATCAATTTTTAGGCAAATGAGTTTTCACTTGATTGGGAATTTTTGCTTAAAGAGGTAACATGATTTTCAGATAAAATTTTTATTTTAAGGATGATGCCTCTGGGTAACAGGGAGAGTTATATGTACTGACATAGAAAAGTACCTGTGACAAATTTTTAAAGGAAAGGAGCAAGATAAAAAGTAATGTGGATAGTATAATACTTGTATATATATAATGAGATATTATATTATTTATTCATTAGAGAAATTGAACCAGATAAGGTTGGGACTTTGGGACACTAGATACAGTGGAATGCTGGGTTGAGATACTAAAAACAGAAAGACTGAATAAAAATTTTTATAGTAGAAAAGGAGAAGACCTTCTCATCCTCCTCTGCTATTAAGCTCCAGTAATGCTGGCTGCCAAGTGTATATATGCCAGGCAGAAGATTAGAGACCAGCTCTTGAGAAAGGATCTATGAATATTGATATTTGGGTGGTCTCCTAAAGAAAAGTCTGGATTTCTGATTAATTACTCTGGAGAAATGTGTATTGGTCAACAAAGGCTTACAGTCAGCTTTTTTATTATTTCACTCTAAAATATTTGTAGACATGTTTTTGTCCAATTTTCCCAACACCATTTGTTGAAAAGACTATCCTTTTCCCACTGGATATTCTTTTCTGCTTTGTCAAAGATTAGTTGACCACATAGTTGTTGGTTTATTTCTGACTTTGCTGTTCTATAAATCTAGGAATCTATTTTTACACCAGTGCCATACCATTTTGATCATGAGACCTTTTCTTTTTTTTAAGGATTTTATTTATTTATTTGACAGAGAGAGAGAGAGAGAGAGAGAGAGAGAGAGACAGACAGAGAGAGAGGGAACACAAGCAGGGGCAGTGGGAGAAGGAGAAGCAGGCTTTCTGCCAAGCAGAGAGCCCAATGTGGGCCTTGATCCCAGAACCCTGGGATCATGACCTGAGCCAAAGACAAATGCTTAAAGACTGAGCCACCCAGGTGCCCTTGATCACTACACCTTTGTAATGAATGTAAGTTGAAGTCCAGAATTATGATGTCTCCAGCTTTGTTTTTCTTTTTCAAGGTTGTTTGGCTATTTGGGGTCTTTTGTGGTTCCATACAAATTTTAGGATTGTTTGTTCTGGCTCTGTGAAAAATACTGTTGGTATTTTGAGAGGCATTTCTTTAAATGTGTAGATTGCAGGGCACCTGGATGACTCAGTTGGGTAAGTGTCTGCCTTCAGCTCAGGTCATGATCCCAGGGTCCTGTCACTGAGCCATGCATTGGCTCCTTTCTCAGTGGGGAGCCTGCTTCTTCCTCTCCCTATGCCTGCTGCTCCCCTTGCTTGTGCTCTCTATCTGTCAAGTGAATAAATAAAATCTTAAAATAAGTGTGTAGATTGTTTTGGGTAATACAGACTTTTTTTTAAGAGAGGGAGAGGGAGAGAATGAGAGAGAAGAGAGAAAGAAAGAGAGAGGCAGAGGGAGAGGGAGAGAGAGGATCTTAAGTAGAAGGTGTGGAGCCTGATGTGGGGTTCAGTCTCCCAACCCTGAGATCATGACCTGAGCTGAAACCACTAGTTGGATGCTCAAATGACTAAGCTACCCAGGTGCCCTGGGTAATACAGACATTTTAACAATATTTGTCCTAATCCATGAGCATTTCTTCTAATCCCTTTTCTTTGTGTCATCTTTAGTTTCTTTCATCGGTGTTTTATAAGTTTTCAGACATCTTTTACCTCTTTTTTTTAAAAGATTTTATTTATTTATTTGACACAGGGAGAGAAATTACAAGTAGGCAGAGAGGCAGGCAGAGAGACAGGGAGAGGAGGAAGCAGGCTCCCTGCTGAGCAGAGAGTCCAATGCGGGCCTCGATCCCAGCACCCTGAGATCATGACCTGAGCCAAAAGCAGAGGCTTTAACCCACTGAGCCACCCAGGCGCCCCATCTTTTACCTCTTTGTCCAGGTTTATTCCTAGGTATTTTACAGTTTTTGTTACAACTGTAAATGGGATTGATTCCTTGATTTCTCTTTCTGCTGCTTCATTACCGGTGTATAGAAATGCAACAGATTTCTATACATGAAGACATTTCTCCAAAGAAGACATACAAATGGAATGGCCAGCAGACATATGAAAAGATGTTCATCATCACTTACCATCATGGAAACAGAAATCAAAACTACAATGAGGTATCACCTCACACCTGTCAGAATGGCTAAAGTCAACAATACAGGAAACAACAGGTATGGCAAGGATGTAGAGAATGGGGAACCCTCTTGCACTGTTGGTGGGAGTGCAAATTGGTGCAGCCACTCTGGAAGCAGTATGGAAGTTTCTCAAAAAGTTAAAAATAGAATTACCCTAGGATCTAGTAATTGCAGTACTCAGTATTTACCTAAAGAACACAAAAACAGTAATTCAAAGGGATACATGTACCCCTATGTTTATAGCAGCATTATTTACAACAGCCAAGATATGGAAGCAGCCCCAATGTCTACTGAATGATGAATGGATAAAAGAGTTATAATATAAATACATACAATGGAATATTATTTGGCCACAAAAAAGGAATGAAATCTTGCCATTTGCAATGACATGGATGGGTCTGGAGAGTATAATGACATGTGAAATAAGTCAGTCAGAGAAAGACAAATTCCATATGATTCCACTCACATGTGGAATTTAAGAAACAAAACAAATGAGCGACAAAAAAAGAAAAACAGACTCAACTTTAGAGAACAAACTGATGGCTGCCAGAGGGGAGGTGGCTGGGGGGATGCATTGGATAGGTGATGGGGATTGAGGAGTACACTTTTGATGAGCAGAGGAGAGATGGGTAGGAGAATGGGTGAAATCCGTAAGGGGGATTAAGAGTATATATTATCTTGATGAACTCTGAGTAATATATGGAATGGTTGAATCACTATATTGTATACCCAAAACTAATATAACACTCTATATTAACTACACTGGATTTAAAATTTAAGAAAATTTTAATTTAAATAAATAAATTAATTAATTAAAACAAAACAAAACAAAAATATATGGTTAAGTGTTGCTCCCTAATAATAAGAGAGAAGAGAAGCCATCTTGAGATCATAAGGAAACAAGTTTGAGGAAAAAGCCAATATACAGAAGATAGAGTAACAGAGAGAAGGCAAGAACCTGAAAAATCATTGATGTTGCTGCTCTGTGAACCAACCCAAGAATTGTCCCTTACCTCTGAATCTCCTCTTACATGAGATCATTAAAGCTTTTCATTATTGAGGCTACACTTTAGTTAGGTATTCGATTTTTTTTTTCAGTAGAAAGGATCAAAACTGATACACTAGGATTTGGAATTTCAAAACCCTAATCCCTGAAATACTCAGGGCAATTAGTTTATGCCAACAGATTTGGAAACAAAGGTCAAAGCCAGTTTGATTTAAAAGCTGATTCCAGAGGGCAGAGAAAGAGAGACAGAAATTAAGAAAGCTAAGACATTGCTATTTCCTGAGATGAGGTCCTACTCAGTGCTCAACCTCTGTCCTAATCTCAGGGTGGAAGAGGAACAAGAGAAATTCCAGTTGCATGTCTCTTGAGAGACGACAGAATTGAGAGAAAGCCAGGTCAGCTTGTTGTCTGGATCAGGAGGGTGTAGGCTTTTGAATGTACATGTAAATGGAGACCAGGCAGGAATGGGGAGTCTTGGGGATGGAGTCTGGCCAACTTGGGCCCAGACATATCCCCATGCCCCATGTTCACCATTAGTAATTTATAACCTGCCTAGAATCTACATACAGTTCTCTACAGAGTGGGGGAGTGGGTAAAAAACCCAACTGATTAAATTTAGTTTCTGACAAAATGAGAGCTAAAAATAGAAATTTTAGAAAAATAATAGTGTTCAGACCTGAGATTATGTTTTGACATATGTACTTAGTACTAATTAATTAATTGCTGGTAATAATTATACCAGTTTCCATACTCAAGAAGCTCACAGTCTAATAAAGAAGATAAGCAAACAAATAGTTAACTATAATATGTGAAGTGTTTTATAGATAAATATTCAAAATGATATAATAACACAGAGTGGGAGTGGGGAATACAACTTGAGCTCTGTTTTGAAGGACAAAAACCAGTTAGCCACAGATGGCATGGGGAAATGGTGAGATCTGTTTGGCCTTGTTACATCTGAGGAATGATTTTTGTTTGTTTAAGATCAAGGAAAGTTGGACATGTCTGTATGTTAAGAGGAATAAGGTGGCAGAGAAGTAGAGGATGAGGAGAATGGTTACAAATGATGGTCGGAGAGCTCTGAGGAAGCAGAGAGCAAAGATACACAGATCAAGGGCCCAGAACTTTGCCTTGACCAGAAATAAGGAAGATGAGAAGGAGGCAAAGATAGGAACAGTGAAAATATGTATGCACATGGGAAGAGTCAAGTAAAGTTAAGAGCACTCATGCTTGATGCCTTCTACTTTATGTGAGAAATAGAAGGTCAGGGTCATTTTTTAAGGGTAAGAGAGACAGACCAGGATTTTAAGGAGGGGAGTTACATGGCCAGATTTGTATTTTAAAACACTCTATCTGGTAGAAATTCAAAGCATGAATTAAAGAGAGATCGGAAAAGACTGAAGCTGAGATACCCATTAAGAGATCATTGGAGTCATTCAGAGGGGAAAAATCATGAAGACCTGAATTAAGACAGTGACAGAAGGGAATAAAAGGAATGGTTTCCATAGATATTTGTAAGCTAAATTATTCTAAGAAGTGACTGTTTATACACCAGTAGTGAAGAAGAGAGAGGAAAGGAGGATGATACCCAGGCCTCAACATTTGGCTTATTTGAAACTTCAGCAAGAAGAAGGAGAGGTTTATGGGAGAAGATAATGAGCTTAACTTTGAATATACTTAAATGTAAAGATATTGATAAGGGTGTGGATTTGGACAGAAATTGATGTAGATATAGAAGGCAGTTGGATCTGTGGCTCTAGAGTTTAAGAGAGATGGTCTGACCTAGACAGAGAAAGTAAGGAGAAAAATGTTACAGGAGAGTGGTGCTTGAAACAGTGGGTATAAATGAGATCAACTTATGTGAATATGTGAAGAAGAGATTTTTATGGCTTTTGTTTTTAATCTATTCCTGCAATTTACCAATTTGATAGCCCTATACTGTATTCAATGATTCCTAAATATGTATCATACATTCACACTTAGAGTTTACACTATTTTCTCTCATTTAGTGTTCACAGAAGTCAGGGAAGCCCTGAAAAGCCCACATAGGCCATGGAACTAAGATCTACTGTAAAAATGGCATGTTCTATTATTGTGAATTCATTAGTGATAGTTGTATACTGAAGGCTTTAAGACTACCAAATGAATATCTCTTTAGTAGCAGAAAGCCTACTAAGTTAAGTATCCCCTTTTGTCAGTTCTGATACTAGTTATAGCATAGTGGAAAAATTTACGCAATTTCTTGTTCCCAATTTTAATACTCATTATGAATATGGTACAACGTTTCAGTTTGCACATTAAAACTATCTTACATACGGAGATACATATACATGTGAAATTACCCAAAATGCCTTTAACCCATTTTAATGCATCTATTACAATGTACAAAATGAATATATTTCTTTTTTTCCCTACAGAAAGGCAAACAGTCTTTTTCTTGTAGTATCTCATAAATGACCTTAGTACTGACCCAAATATAACCTACTAATTACCCTCTGTGTACCTTCCAGGCCCTGATTAGTTGTATTTAGCATTTGTGTGAGACTGTGATTCTACTCTGGAAATCTTCCGTATAGCTTGTAATTCCCGGTGGAAAAAAAAATTGCTGTGACCTATACAGTTGGAGAAAAGAAAACACAGCTACACACTTCAAAAGCAGAACAAAGCAATGAAATAACATACCTTTCACAAGGGACTTGGTGTTATCTGAAACCCTATAATCCACATCCAATTCTGCTTCTTCAATAGGTTGGATGATTTCAGTGGGCGGGTCGGAGAACTAATCAATTTTGAAACAGCATCTGCAAAAATAGATAATGTTCATCTAAAGGGCAACCTATAGTCATAAAGCCCCACAAGCATGAGTAAATAAACATACGTCTTTGTATAAAGGGTATCCCATAGATGGAACTGTAATGCAGTATTGGCAATGTGGTATTCCATCAATACCATCAAAGGAATTTATCAAGCACCAACATTAGGATGAACTATGTGATTAAACTGACATGGTTCCTGAACTCCTAGAATTTCTAATGAATTCTAACTCCTGCACCCATAATGGAACACTTAAAAACTTAAGGCTTATTTGGTCCTAATCTTTTCTTCCAGATTTCTTTTTCTCCTGTGCGTCCTAAGTTAGTGAAGGAATCCAAGGTATCTAAAAGTCCTCTCTGTCACCTCCTGTAGCCAATTCATCTTTAACACTTATTGGGTCAACCTCCCAATTATGCCTTGAGCCATTCATTACCTTTTCCTTTATCTATAACCATGGGCTTTTTGCTAAAAATATTGTAATATTATGTCTATCCCCAACACTGCCACTGGAGTTATCTGTCTATCCTCAACATTGCCACAGGAGTTATCTAATTTTCAAATCTTGGTATATCACCCATCTGCTTAAAATTCACAAACATCTCCAATCATCTATCATCTATTTCTTTCTTGATACTCCCACTCTTCTTTTATTTTTTTTATTTTTTTATTTTTTTAAAGATTTTATTTATTCATTTGACACAGAGAGAGAGATTACAAGTAGGCAGAGGCGCAGGCAGAGAGAGAGGAGAGAGGAGGAAGCAGGCTCCCTGCTGAGCAGAGAGCCCGATGTGGGCCTCGATCCCAGGACCCTGGGATCATGACCTGAGCCGAAGGCAGCGGCTTTAACCCACTGAGCCACCCAGGCGCCCCCCACTCTTCTTTTAAACCTCAACTCAAGCACAACCTTACTGTAAAGGATTTTTAGACTCAGTCAAATATTCATTACTCAATTACTATTTATTTATTTTTAGGATTTATTTATTTTTGAGAGAGAGAGAGTGAGAGAGAGAGAGAGAATGAGGGGAAGGGCAGAGGGAGAGAATCTCAAGCAGACTCTGTGCTGAGTGTAGAGCCTGACGTGGGGTTTAATCCTACAACTCTGAGATCATAACCTGAGCCGAAATCAAGAGTTGGAAGCTTAACTGACTGAGTCACCCAGGAGCCCTATTCAATTAATATTTATTAAGCACAAACTTCATGTCATCTGTGGGGCTAGCACTGGAATTAGAGCAGTGATATAATCCTGGCCTTGCAAATTTACAGTAAGTGGTAGGAAAGACAATGAAATAACAATGAAGTTTGATAAATATGGTGAAGAACTAATTTGCATACACATAAGAAGAAGAAAGAGCTCCAGGGATCCCTGATATTTATG
Organism: Ailurus styani; assembly: GCA_002007465.1. Taxonomy (NCBI): domain Eukaryota; kingdom Metazoa; phylum Chordata; class Mammalia; order Carnivora; family Ailuridae; genus Ailurus; species Ailurus styani. Next base: position 286,595 of record LNAC01000162.1, read on the forward strand.
GTGTGGGTAGAGGAAGAAAGGTCTTCAAAGAACTGGCCAATAAAGTGGGAGAGAATGTGTCATTTTGGAAAGCCAAAGGAAGCAAGTATTTTGAAAAGAAAGAATGATTAAAGGTATCAAATCCTGCCAAGAGGTCTGGCATATAAGGACTGAAGATTATCTTGGAATTTAGCAGAGAAACTTGAGAGCAACTTTGGTGGAGTGGTGGCTGCATAAAATTACCATAGGAGTAAGAGGTAAAGAAATGGAAACAGCAAATGACAAAATTGTCTGGATGGAGAGAGGGGATTTGGTTAATTGGGAGGGAATTGAGGGTTGAAGGAGACTTCCCCAAAAAGTTCCTTGCAATTTCTCTATGAGTATGTCCATAATAAAAACAATTATAATCGCATATAATATTGTTTGGTTTTCTATGCCAGCACTAAAAGGCAAGATACATATCATTCCATCTTTATATCTCCAGTTCTTGACACAGGTTCAGGTGCAAATAGGCACTTTATATATCGGTTTAATAGCTGAATGACTAAATGAGTGATCTGCTCTAATCCGAATACAAGATTCATTCTTCAATTCTCATCTTCTTTGACTTGTCTCAACATTTCTGTCAACTTCCCTTCCTGACTTAGAGCCATAAGAATCCCACAAGCTTCAGGTCATTTGACTTATGCTCTGTCCTGCATATGCTCCTTCTCTAAGAGCTCAACTCACACAGTTTCAGGAGTTGAATCCCAAATCTACCCCTCAACCCTGTAATTTTACCTTTCTAGCTGACTTCAGGGTCTTTGTTGCTTGACTACTTCACCAACACCTGGAACTTAAGACATGTGCAATTGCACTCATTATTATTCTCCCCTTTAAGTCAGCCAATATATTTTTCCAACTTTACTAAGACCTTTTTACCTATAGAGATATTTTCAAGTTGTTCTGAATGTTGTGCTCCAATCCTTGCTTGTTCAGATGGGTTATACATGGCTAGATCCAAGCACAGACATTCCATCCTCAAAAAGGACAGCCTTCTACTATCCCCAAATAATATGCTAATACTTTATGTTCCATCAACACTGTATACTACATGTTTGCTTGACAAATCACAATTAGGAATTCCTGGCCCAGTGTTTCACCTATGGAACAGAAAAGCTGTTGACATGGTTATGTACCATAAAATAACCCACCAACAGCAAAATTAGCTTATTTGTAGTCTTTGTTTGTTTGTTTTTTCACTTTTTCTAGTCTTCAAACTGGATTGATTAAGGTCTTAGAGTCATGGGCTAAAACTAAAAATGTTAACATATATATAATAATATAGCATAGGTCAGTAATTCATTTAAAAACATACTTTTTAATCATAATATTTCTACAAAAATTTAGATAGGCAAAATTTTCTCTGGACAAAGCAGTTAAAAATATTCAGCAGGAATATTTGTTTCTTATTCATGTGATACCACTTCTTAATGAGCAAGTCATATTTCCTCTATATTAGATAACATAAAGGCAGGCAATGTTTCATACACAGATAATATGATTTTTATCAGGATAATCTAAGGTGATCTAGAATCCACAATTTTATTTTATTCTATTTTAGCTAAATGTTACCTGAAAGAAGAATTTTAACTATAATAATATAATTATCCTAAAACTTATTAAAGTCTTTTTAAAGTTTCCTCATTTATTTACTGTGGTATATGTATATTTTGCAGATAAGTCATATTTAGAAGGTTGTACAGAAAATAATCATTGTTCGATGGGGTCTTTGTTGATACTTAGTTTAAGTTTACATGTATTTACACTTTTCAGCCTATTCTGACCAATTCTGTTTAGACATAAACTCTTCTTGTGGCACCTGGGTGGCTCAGGTGGTTAAGTGTCTGCCTTCACCTCAGGTCATGATCACAGGATCCTGGGATTGATACATGTGTGAAGCCCCCTGCTCAGTGGGGAATCTGCTTCTCTCTTTCCCACTGCCCCTCCTCTGCTCATACTCTCTCTCTCAAATAAATAAGTAAAAATCTTAAAAAAAAAAAAGCAAAAAAAAAAAAAAAAGTAAAGAAAAACTCTTCTGTGTTGGTTGTCTTCTGGGACCAAGACAGAGTTTGAAATACAAAGATATGCCTGTGAAAGACAAAAGGGACCTGGGTATAGGCCAAGTTTGAATGCACTATATAAAAGAAAGAAGACATGCCAGTTATCCAGATCAAAGAATCTGGAGAGAAGGAGCCAGTAAAGTTTATGCTGGGGCTAAAGCTACCCCTTGGCAGCCACTGACTTAGGCACAGAGTGGTTGTTCAATTAATACTAGTTCATTTGAGACTTAGTTGACCAACAGCAGAGTTAAACATATGCAAGGTTATATGCAGTCTCTGCTGTACCATAAAGCACTTTTGAACATTCTCAATTTAAAGAAGGCAGTTTGAGGCACAGTTCTTGGATAGAGCCAGGAACAGAGCCCGGAGCTCTCGCCCTCCAGTTGGTGATCCTAACCCAGTGCATTCATTCTCCTCCCCTTCCCCCTGCTCCAAGCTTGATATGTGTTGAATACACTCAGTAGTTCACAACATGTTTTTTCCTTACAGTTCTTTATTAGCAACATTCATTTAAGTTTTGGACTCCTGTCAAATGTAATGTGAATGGAGTCCAGATGCCTTTTCTGAACTCAACAGAACAAGAGGAGAGTCACAGAGCCCATCTTGCCACAATCAAAACTAGTGCTTACAACAACACCCACTGTTGGTGACAGGCTGTGTGGAGCAGGGCCAGTGCTGATCTAGCAGTATATGCCAGCTCAATGAGTCAGAAAAATGTTTCAGATGTGCCAGTTTGTTCAGAAATTCCCATCAGTTCCTGGGCAGAATAATTGCTGTGTTCCCCAAGAACAAGGAATCAAGATGAGAAGAAGCAACATCCCTAGGATGGTGTATGTCATTTACATCCCTTGCTGGCAGCAGAGGACCACTGCTTTTAAAATGTTACCACAGACTTGCATGGAGGGCTGCAAAGGCTTGGGTTGCTAGCAGCAATTCAAAAATACGAGGATAGAGGAAGAAGAAATTGTGGGAAAGGTTTCAACAAGGACAAAAGGATTAACAGCAAAAAGATGCAGGGTGTAGGGGGACGGATGATTATCGTTTGCTGTGGGTTTAGCAACACTGACATGTTTTTATGAATATTTACAGGAACATTTGGAAGCTGTGTCTTTTGCCCACACAGCCTCCACCCCCAGCCCTCTTGGTAGGAACTGCACCATATTTAATGAAGCTGGGAGTGGGAGGGAGAACCAGGTCCTCTTTGCCTTCAGGTTGCCGTCACCATGCCTAGTTGCCAAGACGCCTGTGGGCGAATATAAGCAAAGGAAAGTTAAAACAGAAGAAGCCAGGTCTGAGTTTCTCTGCTTGTAATGTGAAGCCTGGTGATTAAAGGGAATGAGAAGTCAAAGAAATGGCAGTAAAAAAGATATGAAAGGATGAAGGGAGAGTCTTAGAAGAAAGATCCATTTTGATGCCAAGCTTCTAGCCCTATTCAGTAAAGGAGCTTATCAGCATATCTCCATAAATTAAATGAATCATTAAAGAAATCACATCAGTTCTCAATTCTTCTGAGTCCTCAATTATGACACATCTGCCTCCTATTCCCCCTTACTCCTGATGTCTGGCATTAGTCCACTTCATTCTATCACAACCTCCACCAGAGAAGACTTCTTTTCTCCTTCATTTCCTAAATTTCTATCCCCTTCAGCATTTCTATAAGTACATATTAAGGCAGAAGAGATCAGTAGTCAAGAGCACAGGCTCTAAAACTACACCACCTGCACTCTAATCTGAGCCATAGCACTCTGGGAAACTTGCCTGGCTTTTTAAAGCTCAATTTCTTCATCTGTAAAATGGAGCTGATGATAGATAAGGTCATCTTTGGGAATAAATCAAGGAAAGCAATTGGAATGCAGTAAGAATTCAGTAACGGTTAGTGTCATTATTACAGACCATACTTAACATCCATAAAATAATCATCTTGCATGTGACCCATGCTTTCACACATCCTACATTGATACTCCTAAAACGCTGAATTTCAAATGTCAGCTGACTCATGATGCTGTCTAGTTCATCAGGACACTTGACTACCAGCTATTAAGAGAGAACAGGAAGTTGCATGTATGGAGACCTGTGGCAGTATTAACCCTTAGAGCTGATGCAAAGCAAACTTTCTGGCAGATCGGTGTGGTCTTTTCAGTCAGATGCCATAATTATTCACCTAGAAAATCATGATTATATTTTAAAAAAGATTTTATTTATTTGAGAGAGAGAGAGAGAGCGCATGAGCAGGGGGTTGGGGCAGAGGGAGAGGGAGAGGGAGAGGCAGTCTCCCCGCTGGGCAGGGAGCCTGATATGGGGCTCAATCCCAGAATCCTGAGATCATGACCTGAGCCAAAGGCAGGTGCTTAACTGACTGGGCCACCCAGGTGTCCCTACATTTATTTTCTAATAAAGTTTGCTGTTGTTTTTCATAGTGTTAATATTCACATTATTCTGAAATTTCAGGATGATGAGCTTTCATGTGAGTCTTTTTGTTGTTACTCATTTTGCTGGACACTCAGAGGCAATTTCCCATCTTTAGACTTACTTCAGTTTGGAAAAACTTTATTTTTTAATTTTTTTGCAATTTCTAACACACCATTTTCTCTGTTCTTTCTTTTTGAATTTAGATGCAGACCTCTTGGATTGCCTTTAGTTTTCTTTCATTTATTTCCCATTGTACATTTCTTCGTCATTTTATTTTCTGGGAGATTTATTTTTTGGGGTATTTTATTATTTTTGGTGCAATTGTAAATGGGATTGTTTTCTTTGTTTCTCTTTCTGCTGCTTCATTATTAATGCATAGAAATTCAACAGATTTCTGTACATTGATTTTTGCATCCTGTGACTTTACTGAATTCATTTATTAGTTCTAGTAGTTTTTTGGTGGAGTCTTTTGTATTTTCTATATACTGTATCATGCCAACTGCAAATAGTGAAGGTTCTACTTCTTTCTTACCAATATGGATGATTTTTAATTCTTTTTGTTGTCTGATTATTGTAGCTAGGACTTCCAGTACTATGTCGAATGAAAGTGGTGAGAGTATTCCTGACCTTCAAGGAAAAGGTCTCAGATTTTCTCCTTTGAGTATGATGTTAGCTGTGGCTTTTTCATAAAAGGCTTTATTATGTTGAGGTATATTCCTTCTAAACCTACTTTCCTGAGGGTTTTTTTTTTATCATGAATGGATGTTGTACTTTGTCAAATGCTTTTTCTGTGTCTATTGAAATGATCATATGGTTTTTATCCTTTCTCATTGATGTGATGTATCATGTTGATTGATTTGCAAATACAGAACCACCCTTTCAACCCAGGAATAAATCCGACATGATAGTAGTGAATAGTTTTTTTAAAAAGATTTTATTTATTTATTTGACAGAGAGAGAGAGAGAGAGAGAGAGCGAGCGAGCGCAAGAGCACACAAGCAGGGGGAGCAGGAAAGGGAGAAGCAGGCTTCCTGCTGAGCAGGAAGCCAGACTCAGGGCTCAATCCCAGGACCCTGGGATCATGACCTGAGGTAAAGGTAGATGCTTAACCAACTGAGCCACCCAGGCATCCCAGTAGTGAATGATTTTTTAAACGCATTTTTGGATGTGTTTTGTTAATATTCTGTTGAGGATTTTTGCACATATGTTCATCAGATATTGACCTGTAGTTCTTTTTTTGTTGTGTCTTCAACTGGTTTTGGTATCACGGTAAGGCTGGCTTCATAGAATAAATTGAGAAGCTTTCCTTTCTCATCTATTTTTTGGAAAAGTTTGAGAGGAATAGGCCTTAACTCTTCCTTAAATGTTTGGTAGAATTCCCCTGTGAAGCTGTCTGGTCTGGACCTTTGCTTATTGGGGGTTTTCGATTACTGATTCAATTTCATTGCTGGTAACTGGGCTGTTCAAATTTTCTATTTCTTCCTGCTTCAGTGTTGGTAGATTATATGTTTCTAGGAATTTAACCATTTCTTCTAGGTTGTCCAATTTATTGTTGTATAATTTTTCATAATATTCTCTTATAATCATTGTGTTTTTGTGGTGTCATTTGTTATTTTGCCTCTTTCATTTGTGATTTTGAGTCCTCTTTCTCTCTCTCTCTTTTGAATGAGTCTGACTAAAAGTTTACCAATTTTGTTGATCTTTTCAAAGAACCAGCCTCTGGTTTCATTGATCTGTTCTATTGTTGTTTGTTTTAGTTTCTATATTATTTATTACTGCTCTAATATTTATTATTATATTATTATTTCCTTCCTTCTACTGGTTTTGGGCTTTGTTCATTCTTCTTTTTCTAGCCCTTTTAGGTGTAAGGTTCGGTTTTTTATTTGGGATTTTTGTTGCTTCTTGAGGTAGACCTGTATTGCTATAAACTTCCCTCTTAGAACTGTTTTTGCTGCATCCCAAAGATTTTGGACCATTATGTTTTCCTTTGTTTCCATGTAATTTTTAATTTCTTCTTTCATTTGTGTTGACCCATTTATTGTTTAGTAGTATATTATTTAATCTCCATGTATTTGTGCTCTTTCCAGATTTTTTCTTGTGATTGATTGCTGGGTTCATAACATTGTGGTCAGAAAAGATCCATGGTATAATTTTGATCACTTTGCATTTGTTGAGCCTTCCTTTGTGGCCTAATATGTGACCTATTCTGGAGAATGTTCCATGTGTACTTGAAAAAAAATGTGTGTTCTATTTTAGGATGGAATATTCTAATATATGTGCTAAATCCATCTGTTCCAGTGTGTTGTTCAAGGCCACTATTTTCTTACTGATTTTCTGTTTAGATGATCTGTCCACTGATGTAAGTGGGGTGTTAAAGTCCTCTACTATTATTATATTACTACTGATTGGTTTCTTTATGTTTGTTATTAACTGTTTTTATGTATTTTGGTGCTCCCATGTTGGGTGCATAAATATTTACAGTTGTTGTATCTTCTTGTTGGATTGTCCCCTTTATTATTATATAGTGTCCTTTTTTCTTGTTACAGTTTTGTATTAAAGTCTATTTTGTCCAATATAAGTATTGCTACCCAGCTTTTTCTGCTATCCATTTGCATGATAAATATTTCTCCATCCCCTTACTTTCAACTTACATGTGTCTCTAGGTCTGAAATGAGTCTCTTGTAGGCAGTATATAGATGGGTCTTATTTTTAATCCATTCTGTCACCCTATGTCTTTTGATTGGAATGTTTAATCCATTTAAATTCAAAGTAAGTATTGATAGATATGTATTCATTGATATTTTGTTTCTTGTTTTATGGGTGATTTTGTAGTTCTCTGCTCCTTTCTTCTTTTTTTTTTAAGTTTTTAAAATTTATTTAATTGACAGAGAGAGATCACAAGTAGGCAGAGAGAGTGAGGAGGAAGCAGGCTCTCTGCCAAGCAGAGAGCCCGATGCGGGACTTGATCCCAGGGCCCTGAGATCATGACCTGAGTTGAAGGCAGAGGCTTAACCTGCTGAGCCACCCAGGCGCCCTGCTCCTTTATTCTTTTATGCTCTTTTGTGGTTTGCTGATATTCTTTAGTGATATATTTTATTCCTTTTTATTTTTTGCATATCTATTACTGGTTTTTGATTTGTGGTTACCATTAGGTTTATATATAATATCTTCTGCATATAGCAGTCTATATTAAGTTGATGTTCTCTTACGTCAGAACCTGTTCTTTACTCCTCTCCCCTCACCCTCCATTTTAGATATATGATGTCATATTTTGCATCCTTTTATTTTGTGAATCCCTTGACTGATTTTTGTAGATATGCTTATTTTTACTGCTTTTGTGTTTTCTACTTTTCTTACTCTTACTTATGGTCTTTCCTTTAGACTCAAAGAGTCCCCTTTAACATTTCTGTAGGGCTGGTTTAGTGGTCATGAATTCCTTATCTTTTATTTGTCTGAGAAACTCTTCATGTCTCCTTCTATTCTGAATGATAGCCTTGCTGGATAGAGTATTCTTGGCTGCAGATTTTTTCCTTTCAGCACTTAGAATATATCACTCCTGTCCCTTTGGTTGCAAAATTTCTGCTGAAAAAATCCACAGATAGACTTATGAGGTTTCCCTTGTATGTAACTGTCTTCTTTTCTAATGCTGCTTTTAAAGTTCTTTCTTTACCACTACTTTTTGCCATTTTAATTACTATTTGTATTGGTGTGGATCTCATTGGGTTGATTTTGTTGGAGGATCTCAGTGCCTCCTGGACCTGGATAGCTGTTTTCTTTCCCAGATTAGGGAAGTTTTCAGCTATTGTTTCTTCAAATAAAATTCTGCCTCCTTTTCTCCCTCTTTTTCTTCTGGGACCCCTATATGGCAAATTATATGCTTAATGGAGTCACTGAGTTCCCTAAGTCTATTCTAATTTTTTTTTTCTCATCAGCTCAGCTTGATTAGTTTCCATTACCCTGTCTTTCAGGTCACTCATTTGCTCTTCTGCTTCCTTCTATGTATTCCTTCTAGTTTATTTATAATTTCATTTATTGTGTTCTTCATCTCTGATTGGTTCTTTTTTTTATCACTTTGTTAAGGGTCTTACTGATATCCACCACTCTTTTCTCAAGTCCAATGGGTATCTTTATGACCATTAATTTAAATTCTCTATCAGGCATATTACTTATACTCTTTTTGCATAGGTCTCTTACTGTGGTTTTTTCCTGTTCTTTCATTTGGGACACGCTCCTCTCTTAATTTTGTCTAACTCTCTGTCTGTTGCTGTGTGTTAAGAAAGTCAGCTGTGTCTCCTGCTCTTCAAAGTAATGGCCTTATGAATATGAGGTCCTATAGTGCCCTGTAGTGTGGTGTCCCCTGTTCGATAGAACCTGGCACTCCAGGGGGTATCTCCTGCGTGTGTTGTTTGCACCCTGCTGTTGTGCCCTGGCCACATTTTCCTTCCGTCCAGTTGTTTGCAGAGGCTCTCTTTGCCTATTGTGGGCAGTATTTGGTCCCTGGATGGGGTGGGGCATGCAATTTTAACAAGGTGTGCCTCGGGCTTCTATAGGGCCAGCTGTCCCCATCACCAGTGGACCGTGGCATCACAAAGCATGCAGGTCAGGAGATAAGGTGTTGGCAAGCTTTGCACAGGTCTTCTGGGCCCACAGCACTGGGATTGAGGCAAAAGTGACCAGAAAGGATGGATCTGCCAAAGTGTGAGGGAGTAGGGCCTGGTATAAGAAAGTGAATGCTAGTTCAGCGCTAGTTCCTGCAGGTGGCCATGTGTTTATCTTGGCAGGCAGAGAAGGGAGATTGTGCCTGCCAGCTCCTTTGCTCCTGGAGAAGTCCCTTAGCAATCTCTGCCCCTCCATGATGTGCTCTGAAATGAGTAAATGACTCTCCCTCCTATATGTACCAGGTGTTTTTCAAACTACTGCTTCTAGGTTGTATCTCCTTGGACTCTTTGTTGTGTCATCTCTCTAGGAGTGGGGACCCGGCTTCCTATCACCCTCTGGGCTCTTCCAGATCTGAGCTGCTTATTTTTAAAATTCCAGACTTTAAGTTCTGCTGGTTGTAAGAACTCACAAAATTCAGTCACTCTCACTTTCAAAACCAATTAGGGGACTCACACTCCCCATGTGGAACCCCTGGTGTGATAATCTGTTTCTCTCCCCTCTCCATGCCCCTTGCTCCCCACCACCCCTCACATCTCTGCCCTTCCTACCTTCTTTTAATGTGACCTCTTCTCTATCTTTAGTTGTGGAGTTTGTTCTGCCAGTCTTCAGATCATTTTCTGGGTTATTTACACTGATGTGTTATCTAGTTGTATCCATGGGACAAGGTGAACTTAGGGTCTGGTTACTCTGTCATCTTCCCAGACTTGCCCTCAATCCCTTTTATACTTTTGGAATAAGAAAATAAGATATTGAAAGACCAAGTCATTTATGGTGTGGTATGTAAAATGTTTCTAACTCTAGCAAACAGGGAAATTAAATGATCTGGGCAACTTCAGTATAATAAATGACATTAACATAAACAACATTTCTATATTTTTCCTAAATTTGGAAGTTATATATGAAGGGCATTGTTTAGTTGGCTTAAATAAAACATCTCTACAAAATACACATATTAATCAAATTCTATATATGCTGTGTATATGTTGGTAATACATAATAGTGAACAAATCACTGAAGAAAAATAAAAACAAGAGCCAGAACTTGCCCAATATGGAACCCCAAACTTTAGTGCATTAGAAACTCATGCTTCCATGTAAAGGTTCAAATGCCATGCTTTAAGCAAGATGATAACACATTGGTTTTTCTGGTGAAACCTTTTTCTGCACCTTCATCAGCTTATTTTGCTTATGAAAAGCTTGTCCCCACTTTTGCCTACTTACAAAGCATTTTATTTCCACCTTTTTTTATCTCTAAAACTCATCTTTACCTCTCTGATGATAAAGCTATAGATTGGCAGGCCAGGTCCTATACTAGCCAAGAATCAAAGCATCCGGTCTCTTCATAATCACACTGATTCCCTAGATAGCTATATATTTTACTCAAGAAGGAGGAGATTGTTTATATCTGGCTCTCATCCTTCCTTAGTTTGCATTATAACCAGAAAATTATGTATTCTTGAGTTGAACCAGCTTACAAAATAACAAATGAGTAATGATACTTGGCTCTTGTTTTTCCTTTTTTAATTTTAAAGGACATAATGTGTGTTATCTCAGAGAATGTCAGTTTGCTGATTCAAATTTGGCCATGTGGTTTAATCCAGCTGCCCTTTATAACTCTACTTTTTATATATTTCAAATTTCTTTCACATTCCAAATAGCATAAGTGAATGCATTTTCAAGGCCAAAATTGGCATTCCTGCTCCGATTTTTGTCAAGAACTATTTCACTCTCAGAATGAGCTTCTTTAGGCCGTAACCTTTTTCTTCCCATACTCCAGAACCTTAAAATCAGGGGCATATGGGATCACTACATATTACCTGCCAAGGAGATTGTCTAGCTAAAAATTAATTCAAATGCATGTATTTCTATAAAGTTTCAAAAATGAGCTTCCATTTATTAGATTTCTATAGCACTTTTCTCCAAAGGCTCAATGTATCTTAAACACATACTACAATATACTTTAAATAGGTGTTTTGAAATTTGGCATTGTATATGAGAAATACTGCTAAAATTATAAATTCCAACTGCAAATTATTGAAAGAATGAAAGGAAATTTCCAGAACATTTAAAAATTATATGTGTGTGTGTGTGTGTGTGTGTGTGTGTGTGTGTGTGTGTATAGTAGGTTTGTTAGCTCTGTCAGAACTTATTTCCACAAGAATTGCATAGTTAGGTTTGAAACAGTGAATATTACCTATAAATACAGGCATTTAAATGTTAGGCAGTTTTCTTGCTTGCAAAGGCTCTGATGTTTTCCTTGATTTCTAGAAATACAACAGCCATTTTTGTCTAAATGTCAAGTGACAGGCCCAACAGGCCTTGGATGTTTATAAGGTTGGACTCACAGGGGTTTGCAACTCTTTTGCAGTTAATATGCTATTTCTTTTCTTCTTGCTGTCAGTATTGAAGCAAGATTGAGCACAAGGGAGTTGTCATCAATGAACTCTTGTTCCCTTGATAGCAAAAGGAAGGGAGCATGAGGGTGATGGAGCAATTACTATCCCTCTCTTCTTGGAAGAAGAAAATAAACACATTATAATCTTTAAGTTAGAGGTAATTCGAAAAGTCAGTCAGGCAATACCTTCCAATTTAGAGACACTTTCTCTTTCTTTGTCACTCCTTCAAACTACAACAATAATAAAAGGAACCCCATAATCAAAGAACCAACTCCGACCTCCCTATCCTAGAAATACCAAATTGTGGGCTTCGGTTGCATTCTGCCCTTTTCTTTTCTTTCCCCTCTTTTTTACTCAGGTGGATTGCTTTCAGTTGGGGCAGTCTTCATTCCACATGAGCTTTGAAATCATATCCTTGGATCTGTATAGAACGGCAGTAGTTCAAAGTATTAGTAGCAGCCTTCCATAGTAATGCTGCCATTAGATCATTATGACTATTCTAAGGTTCTGCCTGTGAGCATGGCATGAATTTTATATTTGGAAATAAAATCCTCCAGGGATACCACAAAGCTGCACGCCAGCCTTTCCCCTTCTTGAAGGCCGTTAGGATTGGCTGCCCTGCCTTGGTCTTGTGTTACGCAGGAATAAGTCCTGCCGTGTTTGTTTCACATAAGAACCCCTTCAATTTGTTTATAATGATTGGAATGATATTATTAGGTGAACAAAGCCACTCAATGGTGACATTTATTAACCAGTCATATCATCTGTGTTTAAATCTCGTATTACATTTCAGGGAAATAGTGTGAACCTAACTCCAGCATAACTTTCTTTGGGGACCATTGCTTTGTATTGAGTTTGAAATAAAATAGAAGAACATAGAGAGCAGGTTTTATTTCCAGGAGAGCATTTCACTTAAGAGGTTTACACTGAGCCAGATTATGTATAGAGGCCCACAGAAATGTAGATGTTGGAACTTTTCAACAGAGCACTGGCTGGCTATTAGGTCCGTCTGCATGAGTTAGGGAGTATGGTTCATTTCTGAAGAGGGATGTGGGATTTGGAATAAATAGTCACATTAAAGTAGAACAGAGGTGTAAGGAAATAAATGGAAGAAAACCATGTCTATAAAAATGAAGTCTTCCCCTGCTTGACTTATTTCACTTAGCATAATCCCCTCCAGTTAGGAATAGCGCAGAGGACCATAGAGGATTGGAAGGAAAACTGAATGGGAAGAAATCGGAGAGGGAGACAAACTAGGAGAGACTCTGGACTCTGGGAAGCAAACTGAGGGTTACAGAAGGGAGGGGGGTGGGTGAATGGGGTAACCAGTTGATGGGTATTAAGGTGGGCACGTGTTGTGATGAGCACTGGGTGTTAAAAGCAACTAATGGAATCATTGAACACTACATCAAAAACTAATGATGTACTATATGTTGGCTAGCTGAACATAATAATAAAACAAAAAAAAGTGAAGTCTTTGTATTTAAGATGGGAAAGTGATGGATTTCCTATAACACCTCCACGGGGATGAGTGTGCATGTATGGTTAGATAATGCCCACTGTCTGGGAAGAAGGCATGCGGATATCTGTGACTGGGTGAATTACAATGCGGGGAAATTAAAACATGATTGAAGGATGACAGCCTGTTTATGTGAAAGCAAGAAAGGCTGGCATGTGTATATGATTTTAAATGATAATGGAATGATATACTTAAAAATTTTTTTATTTTGGAAAATCTTAAATATTACTCAAGAGTAGAAGGAATAGTATAATGAACCCTCATGTATCTATTACTCAACTTCAATAATGAATTCATGATCAATCTTGTTTCAGCTTTATTTCCCTCTCCCCCACTAATGTTGTATTATACACCGTATCTTTGCACCTATAACTCCTTCTGTATGAATCTATAAAAGATAAGTAATTTAAAAAATCACAATGGCAACATTATCATACCTATAAAAATAATAATTCCCTCTATCATCAAATATTCAATCAGCATCCCAATTTCTGATTGTCTCAGATTTTTTATAGTTGGTTTGTTCAAACCAGAATGTCAACAAGGTCTGCATGTTACCAAATGATTGTTATATTTCTTAAGAATCATTTAATCTGTAAGTTATACCTATACTTTTCTTTGCAATTTATTTATAAAAATTGGGTCGTTTTCTCTGTAGAGCTTCCCAGACTTTGGATTTTGTTGATTGCATCTCTTTTTTATTTCCTATGGAATAGTAGTTAGACTAAGAGGCTTGATCTGATTCGGGTTTGATTATTTGACAAGAATGCTTCATAGGTAGTATGGTACACTTCCATCAAGAGGCACATAATGTGTGGTTTTTATTTTGGGGGATGTAAGCAGCCACTGATGTTTACTACTCAGATCTATTATTGTATTAAGGATTTGCAACAAGGAGTTTTCTTCCTTTCTTTGCTAGGAAATGTCTATAGTAAGAAACTTTTCCTTAACAACCATTTTTTTAAAAGATTTTATTTATTTATTTGACACACAGAGAGAGATTACAAGTAGGCAGAGAGGCAGAGAGAGAGAGAGAGAGAGAGAGAGAGAGAGAGAGAGGAGGAAGCAGGCTCCCCGCCGAGCAGAGAGCCTGATGCGGGGCTCAATCCCAGAACCCTGAGATCATGACCTGAGCCGAAGGCAGAGGCTTTAACCCACTGAGCCACCCAGGCGCCCCTCCTTAACAACTATTAACAACTTAAACAACGCCCTGAAGCATAGTTCACACAAGAAAGGCAAATTAAATGTTTGTTTCTCTTTATTTGGGTGGTCTCCTAATACTCTCTATGCTCAATGGAGCTTATTTATTCTAGTACCACTATGAATGCATCTATTTTAACATACTTGATCAGTTTCAATCCATAGCAATTTATTATTATTATTATTATTATTATTATTATTATTATTATATGCTCAAGCTATCTGACTTTTAGCTGGGGGTAGCCTTTTCAAATTTGTTTAACTTTAGCATAGTCACTTCAGAGAACTTTCTTGCCTTTTGACATAACTAGATGTCCCTGTCTCAACTTGTACATTTCCTACACAAGACCTGGAAAAGCAACCATTTCTTTAGGAAGTCTTGGTTCCTTTTAGTGGGAAATGGAAATTAGGAGTGTTCATCACTTTTGGTTTGTAGTTTGTTTGTGGAATGGTTTGTATTAGGGCTTGCCAATATTTCTGAAGTACATCGTGCTTGTTCAGCTCACATCTGTTCAATGGCATTATTCACAATTGAATCAGGATGCTTTGTGTTGTAAGAAACAGAAAATCTGACCCAAGCTAACAGGAAAAATAAAGGAATTTTTATTTTCTTTGTTCCTTTTTTTGTAGCTGAAAAGTCCAGAGATAATATTAGGTTCAAATGAGGCTTCCAGTTTCTTTCTATCTCTGCTATATACCTTTCTTAATTTCGGTTCTATTCTAAGATTTGCTCTCCTCATGGTCCTGAGATGGCTGCCATCCACTCCAGGACTGCATGCTTCCACATTTACACCCAGCAAAAGGCATCTTTGTTTCTTCCTTCCCAGAAATAATTCTGAGATTCACTCTGAATGAAAATTTTTAGTTAGGTCATGTGCTCAAGGCAGAGCCAAAAACTTGTTAGATAGATGGAATGTGCTAATTGGTTTAACCTAGATTACATATTCCACTCCTGGAGTTGGAGATAATAAGAGCTTCTCTCAACCACTTGAATCTTCAAACAGAAATTGGGACCGTTGGAAAGGAAGGGAGGGAGTGGATACTGGAGAGGGTCCAACAAATATCCATTATTGCAATATAGTATTTTTTTCTTTTTTCTATCCATCTATCACTTCAGCTATTCATGCTACCCTAGGTCCTATTTTAAGCATTCAGGAGACAAAGAGGAGTAAATTGTAATTCCTGGTCTCAAGGAATTTGTAGACCAATATAAGTAGGTATCTTATCCTTCCAATAACTATCAGGGAAAGATATAGAGGGTACATTAGGGTCCAAAGAATGAAGTAATAATTTCTACTTAGGTAGGGGTCTTTCCAATGCAAAGATTTCAAGATTCTGTGGTTATTTTATGATAGATTTGTTATTGTCCATGGAGCCTATACTGAAAGACTCAAACACTGAAACATCGTAAAAACATTATTTCTTCTTAATGGTGGATTTATCCAGAAAACTCACACCTCTAGCATAAAGGTATCAGCTGTGTAAGAACTAATCTCTGGAATTTTTTTCTCATATGGCCAGAAGGGATAGGATATTAGTGCTCTTTTAAGTGATGGAAGCAACTTGTGTTGTTAATGAAAAGTTGTCTGACCTTCCTAAACTGGTTCAGATAGCATCAGAACATTATATATTTATAAGTTAAAGGAAAACAAGAAGCCAAATCCAGATTTTTTGCTTTGGACTGACTATGTATTTATTCAGCTATAGTGTTTGGATTATAATATAAAACTTCTCTACCACAGGAATTATAAGAGAGCAGAATTTGATAAGTCAATACCTCTTAAATCCCTTCTAGGCAAGTCTCATCTTAAAGAGCAAAAGGTGTATCCTGTAGAGAAGTCTCACAGTAAAATATGTGGGTATGAAGGTTACAGTCACAATGATGAGATTGTCAGTTGAAAAATAAATTAAAAATAGCCTGATCCAACTTAGTATAGATGGTACAGCAAGGAAACAACTGATTAATTTAAAGCCAAACATATCTTTAATTTCTTTAATACAATTATGAAAGGCTATAATGATGGTTACCTTTTCTATTTAGTCAGCTGGTGTGAGGGTCCAGTAACAAATTACAATAACAACTTACTCTATAAAATACCAACTTAATCTTTTAAATCCATGAAATGTCACCTAATTATTTTTTAATCATTAAAGTGACCCATGCATTCCTTTCTCAACCTACTTTCATCATTAAAATGGTTGGCACTTATTAATTGGCCATACCTTGCCTTAGTCTCCCATTCCCACTCACTTTTATTAACAATATCTTGGAGATCTATCATACCGTACTGCAGAACACTTACTGCGGTCAAGTTTGCCCTTGGAAAAGTGTTGGGGGAAAAAAACAAACAAACAAAGTCAACAATCTCCAACCCAAACCCAACCATCTGTGCTGTTTGATGCGCGTTCCTGATGTGAGCATCAGTCCTGGCTGAGAGTTACCACAGAGTACAATTGTTTATGCTGTGCCACAGTGTAGAGCAGACAATACCACACAATCAAAGCCTTCACACTCAAACAGACATCACACTCTGTAATTATATTTGTCTGACAGATTATTATAATTGTACATGGCAGGTAGTGTAAAGCAGCTCCTTTTTACAGCTTAAATAATGTGGCATATTCTGCATACTCTAAATCAACCTTGCAGAAGGTAAATTATGAAAGCTAAATGCATGTTGAATGTTTTTATTTACTCTTTTAGTTAGCATCTTGTGTGGTGCTAGACAGCAAAAGAGTATTGCCTTATTTTGCCTGGTAGTATTTCATTTAACACTTTCTTGTGCAAAGTTCCTTTCTGGATGCAAACTTCTTTTATTTTGCCATACTCAGGGCAACTCCAGCAATGATTAACTGTAATGTTTTTACCCACACCCAAATTGACCAAATATTATGCCAAATGACCATGAAGACAAAATGCATTTCTTAAAAAAAGAAAACCCACCTTACTATAAACTCAGTTATATGGTTCCTTTCTGAAAGCCTTCTGAGCTAAGGACATGTCTTTTGGTAGGGTCTTCTAGTGTTCACTATGGTGATTCTCCTCTCCTTCCAAGTGTATGAGAGGATTACATTTCTCTACCATTGTGCAATTAGACGGGCCTATGTTGACTAGCTTTAGCAATTGGTTGTGAGTGGAAGTGATACATGTCATTTCTAATATTGATATGTGCTTAGAAATGTGAGACCCTCCAGTGCTCTCTTACCCTGCTACTGACTGAAGTGTCTGCATGTTCCAGAAGAAGTAGCTGTTAGAAGGTAGTGTCTTTGTCAGCCCTAGTCCAAGTAACTGAAGCTGAGCCTCTGCTAAATTTATTTATTGATTTAGCTTACCCTGACTGATACATGATTCTTCAATATTTGATTTGTCTATGTTGGCCACATTTGACAATAGATATATTATATCCATCGGTCATAGTTTTTACAGTATAATTCTACTGTTCCAAAAATATATATGATAAAATAATAAAAGTTACCTTACCCTGAGGACTTGACAAGTTCTGGCACAGCATATTCTTTATTTACTCCATGTAATCCTCATAAAAATTTACAAAATGAGATCAGTTAGGTTAAAGCAGCTAATTGATTTCCCAGGTCCTCACAGAAGCACTGTTCAAAATCTGTCCTCTCTAGCTTCAAAATCTCTAGCTGTTCCATTTCACTATAGAGGCTCATGTTATTTTTTCCCTTAACTGGCAAAATGATTAAAAAATAAATAGGAAAAATAAAGATATATATATATATATTTCCCAACATTTTATAGTGTTCTATTTATTTATTGCCTGGATTGATGTATGGGGTTAGATGCTACATAAGGCAAATCTTAAATAGTAAAGCACTGTCTTCAGAAAATATTATTCTAAAAAGACATGAAACACATATAAATTCATTCAAATAAAATGTGTGATGTTGGGGCACCTGCGTGGATCAGTTAGTTAAGCATCTGACTATTGATTTCAGCTCAGGTCATGATGTTAGGGTCTTGGTATAGAGCCCTGTGTTGGGCTCTGTGCTCAGTGTGGAGTCTGCTTGTCCTCCCCCTGTTCGTGCTCATGCTCATGCTCTGTCTCTCTCTCTCTAAAATAAATAAATAGAGCCTAAAAAAAATAAAATGGCTGATGTTTTAAACACTCAATCCAACTATGACATTTGATCAGGTGTGTCCATGAACTTCTTGGATGTACTCTTAGGACTGAAGTCAATTTCATGTGTTCATATCTAGGTATTACAGTATATAGCATGTCATATGTTCTAACCCATTCATGACAGTTGCTGCTACTGAAGCCCTCTTTAACATTTTCCCAAAGACAACATTTTTCTGATATTTTCTAAGTTTTCTCATTGTTCTAGTTTTTAGAGGATAATACTCACTGAGGAGTTTTTAAAAACCAATTTGTTTCTTATTAATTCACATAGACTTCCCTATTCTAATTTTTTTTTGAAATACACATCCAAGTACAAAAAAAATTCCTTGCTCTGCTTATGTATTTCACCACTTATTTATTTCCAATCTGTACTATTTTATATGAAGCTTCCCTAAACTGCCAAGATCTCTTCTATGGGTCCCTGTCTCTGGCCTCATCTGATTAGATTACTGGAAGATCTTTAATTTAAGGGGAGTTAGTCCATAGACAGCTAGTCATAGGTGATTTTGCCTGCCTAGAAAGATGACCTGGGCCAATCAGATTCATTTCCAGGAGTTGAAGATTAGGAAATTAAAAAACTAACCTAGTATCAGTGGTAACTAAAGTGGCAGTATTTATTTGACTCCTTGATTTTTGTTGACAAGCAAGTATTATAAACTTTATCATCTGGGAACTTCCTGCAATGTGAAAATTATCAAAGTAACATAAAATCAGGGAAGGGATGTTCTTATTAAGAGAAGAAAGCTTTAAGGCAGACCAAAAATATTTCATGGAAGATACAGCAACAACTTAATATTCTGTGAAGTATTAGATCCCATTGTGAAGATAATCTCTATTGCTCTGAATCATGGAATCCATGAAAATATTACCAGAACCAGAGAAATTACCTAGAAAGTGGGCCAGGAAAGGATTTGAGTAAACACTGGATCGACAACTTTTAGTAGAAAATGAGCAGCCTGGTAGCATGCAGTTATACTTATAGTTCATAATTTTTTTAATAGTTTAGAAATTTGACCTTGACTCAACTATGAGATTAAATAATTTGGAGAAAAAAATGTCTAGTATTTTTAGAAATTATAAACAGCTATCTTTTACATGTGCTTGATTCAAATATCTTTATTACTTGCTTAAAAAAATTGTTCAGTTAGAGAAAAGTCAATAATTGTTTACACTTAATTTGGTAAGTCACCGAAGAAACTTTGATATTGAGAGGTATGGGGGAATTGTACTAGATTGAGAGCCAGAAAATCAGGATTTGGGGCTCAGGTCTGCCTAACTTTCAGTGTGGCCTTAATAGTTGTTCATTCCTTATTTCATGTATTTATTTAATTCTCTATCTCCAATCAGGATGTTTGGATTTGAATAGCATGCCTGTCACTTACTAACTGTGAGATCTTAGGCATATTATTATTTAATCTCCATTTCCTTATTTGGAAATGAGGATAATACTATCTACCTCATAGGTTTGTTGTATTAACTATATAATATACTTAGAGCAGTAGCTGACATACAAAAAGGACTAGTTAGGGCTGAGACTAGGGTGAGGCAAGAGAGGCACCTAGAGGGCAAATTTAAGGAAGTGCTTGCACAACCCTGAAAGAGCTAGTAGCCTCCTTAAATTTTGCCCTGCACCCCTCCATCTTATTCTAGTCCTGATTCTAGGTTAAGCTATTATTATTCATTCATTTATGTATACTTTATTGTGAAAAGGTATAAGGAGGATTCTGGTAGGCATACAAAAATGGGGATATTTAGAATTCCTACTCCATCAATTTTTGTGAGGACTACATGAGGTAATTTGCACAGAGTTTTGCACAGTATCTGGCACATAATAAACACTAACTAAATGTAAGCTTTAAAAAGAGAAACGTGATGGACTTGGTAACCTCTAACATTGCCTCCCACCTCTAAAAATCTGTATCCTAAGACCTAGCTAGTTAAAATGTTGTAATTATTGATAGCTGCTTTGAAGAAAGGTGGCACCAACATTTAGCAGTGTAACTATGTGGGGGGTGGGATCATTACAGAATAAAGAGAAAACATGTTCTTAGTCTTTAGGGGCTCACAATCAGGCTGAAAAAAGGCAGGTGAATAAGTAAAACATATTCTCATACATATGTAACAACACTATCTATATCCAAATACACATTCCATGGGGAATGGCATGCTGTTGAGATGGAACTCTTTGGAAAGCTGCTTTATCTTCCAATCAGTCAGGAAGGATTTTGAGAAAGAGGCCAGCTTTGAGTGTTCTTTGAAATATTCACTAGAAGAGTGCCATTGTTTAGTCTGATGGAAGTTTGGAGGGTGTTGGAAGGATGGCAGGTAGAATGGGTGAAGCTTTAGGTTAGAGCTGAATCACTGAAGAAATGAGATGGTAAAGGTAGACATATTAAAAAGCGAAATGATGGGATAAAGGAACATAGTTTAGCCTGAGGATATGCAAGAGAGATACTGGATGATCTTGATGGGCAGGCCCTAAAACTTACTGTGAAGGTGATGGGACCCTTAAAGTTTGTTAATATAACTGCTCATTTGTCCATCTCACCTATCAAGATGAGCCTCTTACATAATTGATATCTATTGGCTGTTATCTAAGGTCCACAGAAAGTACAGAACTGGTGAAAATCCTATTGATTTGGCCCAAATTGGTATAGATTATATTTCTGTAAAGAAAGATTTGTTAGGGGCACCTGGGTGGCTCAGTGGGTTAAAGCCTCTGCTTTCAGCTCAGGTCATGATCTCAGGGTCCTGGGATCGAGGCCCGCATCGGGCTCTCTGCTCAGCGGGGAGCCTGCTTCCCCCCTCTCTCTGCCTGCCTCTCTGCCTCCTTGTGATCTCTCTCCCGCTGTGAAATAAATAAATAAAATCTTAAAAAAAAAAAAAAGAAAGAAAGATTTGTTAGGAGGCCCGGGGGGCTCCCTCGGTTAAGCATCTGCCTTTGGCTCAGGTCATGATCCCAGGGTCCTGGGATTGAGTCCCACATCAGGCTCCCTGCTCAGCAAGAAGCGTGGTTCTCCCTCTGCCTGTCACTCCCCCTGGTTGTGCTCTCTCTCTCTCTCTCTCTGACAAATAAATAAAATTAAAAAAAGAGAGAGATTTGTTAGACTTTCTTGTTATTAATTAATTGGCCAACAAGTGAAAAAGGTCCACATGCTACTCAAAAGTAGAATGACATCTTTATATAACATAAATTAAGTATTGCCTCTGATATTTGAGGAAAATATATGAAAAACATAAACATTTCCTAGTGGCTTTGACTTTGAAGTAAAGATATACCCAGTGTAGATGGTTAGATCTTTCTTTAGTGGCACGTAGCATAGTACATGTTATATAGTAGGTGCTTAATAAGTACTTGTTGAATGAATCAGTAAATAAAAGAGAATTGTCTTTGGATTAGGTGGAAGTAATTGTACAGTGCTTCTTAAGTGTGCATATTATTTCATATATTTATTCCAAGGATAATGTTGCAGAAACAAATATATATGAGGAACACATTATAGAACTGTAGAAGTAAAATGTTAATTGATGCAAATGTAATTATTTTTGACAAGTTTTCAGACAAAAGGGGTGTTTTTGTGTAATATATCCTTAAAATTAAATGGAAGTCAAGAGAAAAGTCTAAGTCACTAAATTCACAAGAGTTAAAGGCTTTTAGAGCTATAAAATGTCTTATGAGAAGTGCAGATAGAGGCTTTGGTATTCAAAAAGAACTTGCTATAAGTTCATTACCATCTTATTAGGGTTGTGGAGGCGACCTAAATATCCCACCTTGGCAACACAGTATTCCTTAATGGAATACTACACAGCTATTAATGTGTTACTGTATTTGGAGAGTATTTAATCACATGGAAAGATATTAACAAAACATTAAGTGGAAAGAAAAACACCAACTTAAAAATCAGTTTGTCTCAGATTAACCCATTCAAACATGCATAGGAGAATCCTGGAATAATAAAATTTAAAATCAATAAGGATCATTTCTGAGAGAGAGAATCATTGATTTCTTTCCTCCATGCTCATGTGTTTTTTAAGTTTAAAAAAAAGACCTGTATTTAAAAAAAAAAGTTATTAAATTATTTCTTCAAATAAAGAAGAGACCAAAAGGATCTGCTAAAATTGGGGACACTACTCTTTCTTTGTTTCTGAACTCAATGTCAACATCCAGCTGCCTCTGACCTTGGATTTAGTTACGCCAATGATTCTCCCCTTCGCTTGTCGCATGGATTTAATGTCTCCTATTTTAATACAGTCACATCCTACCAAGTCTTCAATTTTACTTCAAAAAAATAGATTTATGAACTAGATGACACACTTGCTTTTTGGTACCAGAGCTTACTTCTGGCTACCATGAATATTCAGGAGTACAGCATATAGTGGTCCCACTCTGCCCCATAAACTTCAATAGCGTAAAGGCAGTTTCTGGAGTGATAAGGGCATATGGTCTGTGAGAACAGTATGTTTGCTGGTGGATGGGATAAAAAGACAGATAGGTCAGAGAGAAGATTATTATCTGGGACCATTTCCGAACTGACCAAGGCCTGTAGAAAGGTCAAATTAGGCTGCTTAGCATTTTAAAGAAAATGATTTGATTTGTTTGCTTAATACAGTGTAAGTACCACTGTCAACACATATAGCGTTCTAACATTATGAGCTTATTAAAATAGTAAATCTGTGGAGAACATTCAAATCTTCACACAATTATGCTTGAACCTAATGTACAAGTGAAAATAGGCAATGTTAATAACATCATACAACACTGGGGACAATTTCTCAGCCTGCAGGTACAAAAAATGTTACTGATTGCCTGAGCTTTGTGCCAGCTCCTTTTTATCTGTCTGCTTGCTGTTTTTCATTCAAATTATAACACCTTTTCCTACAAGATAAATTAACAGGTTTTTCTCCCCCTAGTTTTAAGTTTAGATCCTTCGAAAAGCTTAACATAAAGTAGAGTCATTAGGCTTTGGTAAGAGGCCAAATTTAGGCAAAGCAGATACAAAAATACTTCATGTAAAATAAAAATTCAAATATGGGATGAATGCATGAAACTGCCTGATTGCTGTATTTATGAGGGCCTGCAGGTTTGTTTTAATTTCTTCCTGCATTCATGAATCCTTGTTTTTATTTTTTTGTCATCCTTTCTCTTACTGTAGGGGGTTTGTATTTGGTTTTCATTTCCCCTTCCTGGTCCTTTTTTAATGAGGAAATTAATTTTTTTCTTATCATTCATTAGAAGATTTGTTTTGAAAGGTAAAAAGTGTCCTCTATTCTTGAGTAATCATTAATTTATTAAGGCAGAGTTCCACCTTGACTGTAAAGAGGTGTAAGTGAGCATCTTGGTTTAGAGGTACAAGAATGGAGTGCGAGAGAAGAAAGACGGTACATGACTTTTCAGAGACAGCCATGACTTTTAAATAGGCATTGTCTTTAAAATGTATCCAGGTTGGGGAAGCAGTTGGGGGGTAAATGGTATCCCAGGTGGAGGACATTGCAGTACGTTTCCCAGACATCTTAGTTGAACATCTTTGTTTCCCTAAGGTTCTGAGACATACCTCTGTGAATCATATCTACAAAGTGCAATCACTTAGTTTGTATATATAAAAGCAAGGTGCAGGGTCCAGGTTTCAAGATGTTTCTAATCCAGACATGTTAATACCATCCCACTATATAAGACTTTACAGATTTAGTCATTTGATTCTTACATCAATCCTAAAATGTAGGTAAAGCAGATAAAATGATTTTCAACTTATACATGATAAGGGTGGGTCTCAAAGAGGGTAAGGATCACACAACTAGTAAGTGTCAGAGCTGGGACCTGATGTCAAATCACCTGGTTTTCAATCCAGCTAGCTTACTGCTTCTCACCTGGGATGGGGTGGGAATTTGAACCACTAAGGGAATATTTAAAAATGCTTATTGCTGGTGTCTTCACATGTTCTGGCATACACTCTTGGGGTTTAGATAACTACCCTCCCCTCTAGATGGTCTTAAACTACTGAGGAAGGCAAAGTGAGGTGGGTGGAAGGACAGCCTCAAAAATATAAATATTTAAATATATATATATATATATGCATTTCTTCCCAGATGTTTTTGATATTCCTGCTCTACACAACTGCCCAACCAATTAAGAAGCACCGAGGTCAACAATTGCATGAGAGAAAATAACAATAGAAGCCAGGGTACAGTAAATGCCCCTTGGGTACTGACAATAAGAATGCTGTGAATTCAGAGACCAGAAATATAATTTCTAACTCAGGTGGTCAGGAAAATCTTTTAGAACAAATCAGGCATTAATGGTGAATAAGAGGAATATGTGATTCAGGGAGTTCCTGAGACTAAATACTGAGAGAAGCTCAAGCATATTTTTCTTCTGAGTGCTGCCACGTGCTAACTGTTCAACGTTAGGCAAGTTAGACAATCTGAGATTCATTTTTCTCATCTATAAAATCGGGATAATAACCACCTCATTGGGATGTTGGGAGTAAATGAGAAAATGGATCTAGATGCCTGGTATGGTGCCTGCTCAACATTCTGCTCAACAAAGTGGCATTCCCTCCCCTTCTCAAAGTTCTAAACAAAGTTCCTCTAATTTTTGGAAAATTTTATACTTTTTCCTACCTTAATAGGGATAACCCTGTCTCCTCATCTATGGAGTCTGTCTGTCCTTAAAAGCCTCTTTTAGAAGTTACATCCTCTAAGAAGTCTCAGGGTTTCTCTCCCTGGGATGTGATTTCATCCCTTCCGAATTCTCTTAGGACTGCTCATTTCTCCTGTTCTTCACCTCATTCCACGTTGTCTAGAATTGCCTTATGTCTTATCTGTCTCCTGTTTGAAAACTTGTCTTTATATTGCTGCGATACCTAGCACAGGACCCTATTTTATTAGCTTCTGAACAAATTTTGGGCAAACTGGAAGGAAGAGTCTTCATGTTCCCTTTTGAGGCTGGTGTGATCAGGCCTGGACCCTAAATTAGTTCCTTGAGCTGGAGACTTGCTCCAATCACTTGGGATTTTTCTCTAATCTGTAACAGTTACACTAATCGGATCTAAAACTGACTGAACACTTACTATAGCTTGCCAGAGGTATGCATTAAAATTTAACGCTGTTTCCTCTTTGAACAGAAAGAAAGTACTTATGGTGTGATTATATAGGATTAGAATTTTTCATTAAAAAGGGTTTTAAACACTTCGGCAAGTAAAAGGCAGAATCCTATTTAATGAGTTTTTAAAGGCAGTGAAAGTAAGCAAAGTTTAAAAGAACCATTTTTCCTCCCCTCACATAAAGCTTCTCTTTCACCTCAATATACCAGGCCATGCACAAACCATGGCCTTATGACTTGTAAAGGACTGCCATTCGCACAGAGCAACAGAAGACAAAGCCTGTTATAAAATGAAGTAGAGATTAAAGAGAAATCTAAGAGCAGATCAGAATGCTTCACAGCTTCAAGTTTGGAGAATTATCTGAATTATAACTAAAGCGATACTATAGACTCCACGCTGAACTCAGGAGGTACTTTATGGTTTGTGATATCCTAAGAAGCTTACAGCCTAGATTCCTGAAAAAAGCCAAAGGTCTGAGAGTTTGAAGGTGGTAACTGAGATTTGGCATTGTCTTGTCTGTGTGGCTCACAGTGGTGATGGGTGCATGGGGCTTTCCCTGTGGGGCTTGGTACTTATGGAGGTTGGCAGATGTGGTGCCATTTAATACTACCCCCATCACCACATGCAAATGCAGAAGCCACAGAATACAAAGCCCAGGCCTCTGGAAACAGGAAATCTAGCCAAAATATTTAACCAAGTAATTTTATCACTGCCTTTGAAATGGCTATGGTATGCATTTTAGTTGGGTTCAGGAGCACACATATCTCAAATAAAGGACTTGGGCTGAAATAAATCTACCTCAGATCTGTTTACCCAGCAAGATCTAAAGATTCAATTTTCTAAGCATTTCTGAAATAAGAGTTGTTGGAATTAGAGCAAGGCAGCTCAGTGGCAACAGTTTAAGCTTTCTCTGATGTGAACTCTGATAGGAACAGAGTAGCTATTGGAAATGTTGTGTGTACATTCTCATTTATGGCTAATTAGAAGTATTTTTGTGACTGAATAAGGGGAAATGTGTCATGGGTGTCAGCACATTACACTGCACAGTTAATAAGAATTGGCACTAAAGCCACATGTATCATACTTGGAAGCAAACTTTGATGAAGGCGCAGTTTTAGAATTATTGTGTATACATTCTCATTTATAACTGATTAAAAGTATTTTTAAATCTGATATCTAGGAATGTGACATGAATGTCAGCAAAACATATATACTAACAGTTATACCTCAATTAAGAAAAAAATAGATCACCAACATGAACTGGCACACTTCTTAAGGAACTGGGATTACCAGGAAACCGGAAAGAGAATCCTTCGGGTCAGACCAGACACCTGGGAGGAGGAGGGTTTCCCCTGTCGCACCAGCATCCAAGTGGAACGTCAGGAGCTGTTTCTTTCCTTTTCTTTCTTTCCTTGTCATTCTCCTCCTTTTTCCTTCCTCCTTCTTTTTGTTCCTCCCTTCCTCTCTCTACCTCCTTTCTTTCTTCCTCTCTTCTTTCTTTCTGGAAGTAGAGACTACTTACTTATAGGAGCAGAGTGGCTGTGTGTTTATGGTTACCCAGGCCAGAATGACAGTGAGGCATATCTTTTCTCCCTGCCTAAGTAACGGTGTATTTAAGCCCGCCAGCTATTTCCTTTTCAGTCAACTATAGAGAAATAATAATAGCTAACCGCTATGTATCATTTGCTATGTGCCAAGCACCATTCTGAGAGCATTACCTATATTTCCTATTTAATTTTCTTAACAGCTCAATGAAGTAGGTAATATATCATCTCCATTATACAGAGGGGGAAACTGAATTCCAAAGAAATGAAATAACCTGCCCAACGTCACACGACCATAAGTGACAGAGCCAAAATTTGAATATAGTTGTCAGGCCCCAGAGTTTGTGCTCTTTACCACTATGCCAAACCACCTCTCTATATTTTGTTTTTAATCTACAACTATTGAAAAACTTAAAAGAGGAAAAGTGTGAGGTAGAAAGTAAAAGCCTACCTGAAATCCCACATTCCAGAGATGATTATCATTAACGTATTGGTGACTATCCTTCTTTCATCTGTCATAAGCATGTATTCATATTTGTATGATTTTACCTGAATGGAATAATAGGTCACACATGTGGTTTTTAAATAAAGGCCTCTTTTTGTTTTACTAACCTCCTCTCTTCTACTCCCACATCCTCAAACACATTTAACAAGCTAGCATGTATCCTTTTAAAAGTTTACATGCATATATAATTTTAAAATAAATGCTTATGTATACATTAACAAATAAGGGTATTTATGTACAGATATAGAGCTTTTTGGGGGGCTTTTTTTGTTTTGTTTTGTTTTACAAAATGACATCATCTTGTATACACTACTCTGTATCTTCCTTTTCTTTCCTTTTTTTTTTTTTAGATTTTTATTTATTTATTTATTTGACAGAGGGAGAGAAGTTACAAGTAGACAGAGAGAGAGGAGGAAGCAGGGTCCCGGCTGAGCAGGCAGCCCTACGCAGGGCTTGATCCCACGAGCCTAGGATCATGAGTTGAGCCGAAGGCAGAGGCTTTAACCCATTGAGCCACCCAGGCGCCCCGGGAGGGAGAGAATCTTAAACAGTCTCTGCACCCAGGGTAGATCCCAACCCACGGCTTTATCTCAGGACCCTGAGATCATGACCTGGGCCGAAATCAAGAGTGGGAGGCTTAACCGACCGAGCCACCCAGGCACCCCATATCTCACTCTTTTTAATGGCTGCATATTATTTCATTTTATGGCCATTTTTATATGTTCCTCCAACAACAAAATTCTGCTGTTAATATCTTGCTTCTGTAGATAGATTTTTAGCCGTTTTTCTCTCCAACGCAAAGCCCGAGACAAGGACTTGCAAACCTGTCATTCATTAGGGAAGTGATCCGGGAAGGGGTCAGAAGCTCGACTGGGGACCGTGAAACAGAGAAGGCAGGAAAGTCCCCGCAAAGATGCTTCGTTTGGTTTGAGCCCACGGTGGGCCAGTGGGTTCTCCCTGTCTGAGGGATCTTACCGACAGAGCCTCTGAACACTGGTGTTTATGCTTCAGCCCACTTCCCCACAACCAGGAATCGCTTCTCCAGGGCTAACAGCTGGGCCTTTGCCCGCTGCGCCTGCGCGGGTGCAGAGGCCCTGGGGGAGGTCGGGAAATGTGTGCGGCCGCATGCGTGGTTCTGCTCGTCCTGCGCTGGGTAGTTGCGACTTCGGTGGCTGCAATGAAAGATGGTCTCAGGAGGTGAAGCTTCCGGGACAGGCAGCCACGCCTGCTTTCCTCTGTATTTTCCCATCCTGGAGATCAGTCGTTTTTATGCAGGGGGCGAACTCTTACCTTTTGCTCTGGCAATCACCATGATAGTAATACAGCTTGTCTTCCGCCCCAACTTTTTGTATCGAGTGCCCTACACAGTACATCCGCATCTTTACAACAGTCATTTTTCAGGTAGGTGTTTACTGTAGGGGAGACGCAGAAGAGATTATGAGGGAGGAGCATTTGTACCCTGTTCTCTTTGTATTCTCAGTGGTTAGCACATGCCTTCTTGCTGAAAGAATGAATATTCAGTCTGTACTTCTACGGGAATGCCGCTGAAGTAACTTGTTCTCAGTTACCCACTGTGTGGCAAATCTGGCCTTTAAACCCAGGACTTTTTGCTTCCAAAACCTGTATGTTTTTTATTAAACCACTGAAGCCTAAAGAATTTTATAAAACTTCTTGCACATTTTAAAGCAGAATATGTAAAATTGGTAATCCTAAATTTTTTGAAAGCTTATTTTTTAATAAGAGGAGGAAAATACTAAACATTTTATAAAATAAAGTAAGGTGAATTTAATACATTTAGACTATGTGTTATGATATGATAAAATGAGTTTTAACTACTTATTAAATAGCATTTACAGACCATGAAAAAAATTACATGAAGTTTTTATTTGTAGATTTTATCCGCTGTATCTTGAAAATCTTGAAAACTTTACAGTTGTATTTAAAGGAATTAGCATCACTATCCTAAACTACTCTAGTTGTTTTGAATCCAGAATATTACAACAATGGCCAAGCTTCTTTCATACAGTGATTTGTTTAAAATGGGAAAAATTGGGGAGCCTCATGAGTATAAGATACAGCAATTAATCATTAAAGGGGGACTCCTAGAAACCAGTATTTCCAGTCATTCTTTCGTTTGGCTCCTGATAGGGTTCCCCTCCACCTAGCAATGCACTTTTCTTTTGAGAAGTCATTGTCTTAGTTTTCTGGGCCTCTTTAAAACCTCTTGATGAAACTTCCTTGAAACATTTTCTTTTCCTGACTTTCCAGTTGTTTTTTTTTTAATATATGACACATGTTAATGACAAAAAATTAACCCATACAAAATGCGAAGAATACAAAGAGCACCCTAAATCCCACCACCTGGACAAAACATTATTATTCTCTTCCCTAACTTCGATGTGACATTGCCTTTTGGTGATTCTTCCCCTCCCTTCCTTGCATTTGGGCTAACTCCTCTTCTTCCTTCCAAAATATAATTTAATTCCTAAAACAAAACCTATGGGTTGGATATTATCAATCTCATTTTACAGATGTAGAGACTGATGTCTCCATGTCAGTGAAGATTTCTGAGTTCTGTGATCTGTGATTGTCAGGGTAAGTCTGAAATAAAAGGTTCATAAATTTCTCTTCTTTAAACTTTTAGAGATGATAACCTGCATTTGGAAGGTCAAGGGTTGGCACATCTGTCTCTAGAATTCTAGGATGGGATTCTCTTGAAGGAAATTTTCTCTTATGTTTTTGTGTTTCTTTCTATTGGACAAAAAACCAAACCAAAAACACAAACTTTAGTATAGAAAATGAGCACATCTATAGTAAATTGTTTCACTTCAAGAAAGACTTTGGGCTATTGTAGTTTGAGAATAAAACCAAGCTTCTTGTCAAGTCTCTTTTACTTCTCTCTCTTGGGTTGTTTCTTATTTATTTCATCTCCATGAAAGTATGTTATGATCTGACAAATAAACCGTGGATACTCAAAAAAGTGCATTATGTTTCCAGAATACACTGTCTTCTCACAGTCATTTAGAATATGCATTGAAATACATATAATTAAATAGAAGAATGAAATTATATTTGGAAGCCATTAACTAAAAGTGCCTACCTTTATGTGTTTCACCATAATTCTTAGGCCTTACAACAAAGAATGTGTTTCTTTATCTACCTGGGAGCAGGGCTTTCTATGTACTTCTTCTGAAGTGAAAAGATTTACCTTCTGGCTGTTGAAAATAATGTGCTAACTGAGGAAATTAAAAGGAAAAACAAAGCGTAGGCTCAGTGTGATTACTTATTATGCCTGGGTTCCAAGTGGCCCATGAATTATGAGATGCAAATATACTAAAAGATTAATACTTTATTAATATTGTGTAATCAGTTGAGAAGACTTGCTCCATAGGACAGCACACCAGTGTTTGTCTTCCAGAAATGGTATTAAGTCACAAATTAAGAGTTATCTGGGGAAAGCAGTGTGTTTTTCTCTATGCTTGAATGCATTAAGTTGGACTGGATAGAGCAGCCTTCCATCTGTGAGTGCATGCCAAAAGTCTGGGAGCCTTAAAAGTTGAAGTGATCCATATCAGGCACCTATGTGTCTATACCTGTTCTCTTTTGCTATGTAACCATTCACTGCAAAACAGCTAGCATTTTATTATATCTCACAATTGTGTGGGTCAGGAATTCAGGAACTTCTATTGCATGTGCTTTGATTGGCATCACTTGGTGACATTCAGCTGGTATCTGGGCTGATCTGGAGAGTTCAAGACAGATTTATTAAAGTGTCTGGTCTCTTGGCCGACTCAGCTGGGCCCCTCTCCCTGTAGTCTCAGGGCCTCACTGTATGGTCTCTCCATCAGAGTAGTTGAACTTCTTATATGAGGTAGATGCTGGCAGTCTCTTAAGGACTGGGCTCGGTATTATTTCCACTGTATTCTATTGGTCAGAGTGGTTACAGAGCCCACCCACAATCAAGGGGATGGAAAGGAGATCTCCCCTCTTGATGGAAGGCATTCAAAGACACTATTTTTATTTGCCTTAATTTATCTTTTCCCCCATTGTCAATATCTAGGAAGAGGGAAGAAGGAAAGTATCAGGAAAAGCAGTTCTAGGTAGATTCCTCACCTGGTCTGTTTCAGCCTGGAGGGAGGAATGGAGGACTTCAGCACACAGGTAAGCTCAAGATGTATTTTCAATTTGGGAGCTAAAGTGCCTAAGTGTCCTCTGTCAGTCTCCTGGTGAATTAGCCTCGGCAATGTTAAAATATAGTGAGTTGAGATTCCCCAAAGTAAGAAGACTGTGATCCATTGCCTTAACTTGGAAGGCTGTGTGGCCCTTTGTAGCACCTGGTGAGTAGGAACATGGACACATGGCTTCAGGAAGAACTCCCCACCACAAAGCAGTGAGCATCCTGAGCTTCATCTTCCAAAGAGATATTGTTCCACCTCATATAAGAAGTCCAACTACTCTGATGGAGAGACCATACAGTGAGGCCCTGAGACTACAGGGAGAGGGTCCCAACTGAGTCAGCCAAGAGACCAGACACTTTAATAAATCTGTCTTGAACTCTCCAGATCAGCCCAGATACCAGCTGAATGTCACCAAGTGATGCCAATCAAAGCACATGCAATAGAAGTTCCTGAATTCCTAACCCACAAAATTGTGAGGAAGCGAGGATCAATGGAACAAGATAGACTTACCAGTTGCCTACCTCTTTTTAAGAAAGAAAATGGAATTTGGTGATGAATTCTATTATTTTGCTTCAAGATCAGTTTGTGTCAAAATATAAGAACAGAAAATGTTAAGCCAAAAGTGTTAGCATGATTGGTACAAACATGTCACTTCCCTCTTTCCTGATAAAGCACATCTTATAGGGTTGGGGATGAGAATATGAGCTCTGGGAGGTCAGACTGCCTGGGGTTCAATTCCAGTCTCAGGAATTATAGCAGTGTGTGATCCTGGGTGTTTCTCGATTCTTTTATCTATAAAATGGGAGTAATAATAGTATTACATAATAATAATGGTCATAATAAATACTTCATAGGACTGATACAAGGATTAAATGAGATGATGCATGGAAAACCTTTAGTACAGTGCCTGAGGCTAAAGTGAACACAAAAGGTGTTCAATAAATGTCAGCTTTTATTACTGTTATTATAGCAATAGCCCCCATCCGGGTGGTGGAGCATGAGGGCACTGGGGGACTGAAGAAAGGGAGGAATGGAAATCGAAGTAAGACTTCCTCTCTCTCTAGTTATAGCCACTGGGGTATAATGTGATCTATAAACGCTTCTGTCTGGTGACATGCCAACAAATGATATGTCTCCCTGATCTCCTTAGATTTTCAAGCTTAATGAAAGGGCCCAGGTGCTGGAGGCTCAGAGCAGAGAGGGAGCTGGGGGCTGAGGTCTGCCCTGGCCTTTACAAACCATTGCCACTCTAATAAATAAAGCATTCACTCAGAAAGTCTGAAAGCTGGGGAGCCCCGTTGCGTGCAAATCCAGATCAGTGGCTGAGCTTCTTCCGGGTTGAAGCTAATCATAACTGACATGTTAGAGTAAAACTACTTTATAAAATCAATATTAAATTTACAACCTTTGACATCTGGGGACATCCAAGATAAGGGGGAAATAAGCCATAGAGTAAACAGTCCTCCAGCTATGCCATCTGCTCAAGGAGATGGGGAGACGTGGGAAACCAGGAGCCCAAATCATACACTGTTAGTCTTGTTTTTGTACCAAAACAAGACTTGACATCAATAAAAACATTAAAAAAAATCACAGATATTTACACACAGAGAAGAGAGGGAAACGAGGAGAGCTCCACCAATCTTAACAGAGTCCCAGAATCATTCCAGAGTGAAGTGATTGGATTCCTTCTCTGACAGTGAGGCTTGATTTTCCTGGACAGTGGGATGCTGCAATTACAGGGCAAACATCACTTTGTGAGGCTGGCAAATCCCCTGCTGAAAACGCTAACCTATCTAACCAGGGACCGTGCTCTAATAAAAGTCTGCACCTCTCCAGTAGGTCTTGCTACATTCACTGGGATTCAGAGATAGCAGAAAGGGATACTTGGAAGCAGAGTAAAGCTATAAAGGTCATCACAAAGTGAGAATGTGTTTCTCTGAGTGCTCTTCAGGGGGTAACAGCTCTCAGCTGTTCACGTGTGGGGTGGAATTCTTACCTCTGGAAAGGGAATATTATTTTGGACTTCTAGAAGCAGAATCGCCTTAGTCTTACCAGGAGGAGTCAGTCTGGGACAGAAGACCCTACAGCATCCGCATGGGCAAGATAATGAATGACTTCCTACTCCCTTGCATTCAAAAGCATTTTGTCCCAGGCACTGGTCAGAGAATTTTGTCACCTCCACTGTGGATTTAGGAAGTACTCTAGGATAGGTGGAGTGGGGAAGGCAAGGCCAGGCAGCTCTGCTGGGCTAAACAGACTCTTCTGTGGTACTTCCTCTTTTGGAAGCACAGTTTAAATTTATGCCCTGGCTCACCTGTATTCAATATTGTGGATCTGAACTCTCCAAAATAGGTGTTTAATTCAGTATTTCCATGCATGAAACCTTTAAGGGGCATAGCAGCAATGCCATTCTTTCCCCCCTCCTCTCCCTATCTCCTATCATTAGAACCTCTAGTGAGGTTGGTTTGAGCCTCTCTGCTTTGTGGCCATTGTGAGATCCTAGTGGCATTTTTGGCTGGGCCTCTGGATTTTGTATTATTGTATGACCAGAGTCTGGTACACTAAGACCCTAAGACCAAACTTATCGGTAATGTTCAGTTTTCATCTGCTTCCTTTATGCAAAACAAAACATAAATTATATTCTTCATTTAGAATTCTACAGAAACAAACTCACCCTATGCAAGCAGGTCAAAGACTGGGAGAGGTACAGTTGTGGGCAGGTCTTGCTGAAGTGTATGAGCATGAATGTGTGGGAGCCTGTGGCACAATAGTTGAGAAAAATGCCTACATGAGGCTGGTGTGTGTAGAAAGTGAAAAAAAACCCCATCATATAAAACAATTTTGTTCTTTTGATTAGGGTGTAAATTCCATGAGTTTCTGGAATGATGTCTGGCACACAGAATGTGGTCTTGAGTTTGTGTGTGTGTGTGTGTGTGTGTATGTGTGTGTGTGAATAAAATAATTAGAATTTCCTAGATAAATTGTAGGAGGAGACAAATACTTGATAGAGCTTACACTGTGTCAGGCACTGTGGTAAACTGTCTACTTATGCTTTCTTACAAACACCTCTGTATTGTTTTTTTATTGTCCCTGAAACAAGTTACCACCAACTTAGTAGCTTAAAACAATGCACAATATTGTTTGTGTATAAACAATATTGTACACAAGGGGGAGAGGCTGATCAGGGAAACTGCGGGGTGCTCGATCCTAGGACCCAAAGATTTTGACCTGAGCTGAAGGCAGATGCTTAACTGACTGAACCACCCAGGTGCCCCAACAATACACATTTTTAATTTTATAGTTTTAAAGGTCAGAAGTGTGACAGAGTTCTCATGGAGCTAAAATCAAGGTGTCAACAGGGCTGTATTTCTCTCTGGAAGTCTCTTTTTCCTGGAAAGTAACATTCACAGATTCTGGGGCTTAGCATGTGGACAGTTTTGGGTGTCCTTCATCTACCACAACCTCTATACAGTAGGTGTTATTAACCCCATTGCAGAGATGAGGAAACCGAGTCTCAGAAAAGTGAAGTAATTTGCTCAAGATCATACAGTATGTGACAGAGTTTAGAATCCAACCCGGGGCTATCTGTTTCCAAAGGCCAAGCTTTTCCTACTGTGGTTTTTTTTGTCTTAAGCCATAAAAGAACATGTTGCTGAATAGGATTGGGTTCAAGATGTGGTGGGGTGGGAGCTGGAACAGAAACTTGGAGAATTCTCACACGAGGTAGGACAGAAATGGAATTGAATTCCATTGGAAATGCTCCCTTAAAAGAAGAAACAGATTTGCATTTTAAAAAAAAATTCACCTCTCTGAGGCAGAGGTTAGTTTAGGGGCAGGAAATCAAGTCTGTGCCTTAAATAAAGTGACATCTTCTTTCATAGGGCCCCAGGTACACTAGAAATCCCATACTCTATGTTGTCTTGTACCCACTTGGAAAGAGATTTAGTAAACCACTTCCTTCTAAATTGTAGGGACTCAATGTGCTACCTGTCCCAAGAATTTTACATGTAAAAAGGGGATGGTATTTACCCAAAGTATACATAGAGCCTCTGAATTCATTAGTTTTTTGAATTCAAGCTGATCAAGGCAATATAGGTTGGCATTTATTATCATGAGCTAAATTTGTTTGTTTGTTTTGGTAATAGTAGACATTCTATCACTATTGCACCTGAGTCAGAGATATTCAGGACAGGAGAATCTTCCAGATACCAATTGATTACCAACTATTAGTACACTTGAAGAGAATAATATGTGAGTAGTAGAAAAATGAAAAAAGATTGGTATAAAATTAAAAAAATTATATTGGATATTTGCTTATAACGTAAAACCATTAGGGAGCATACATGATTGTGTGAAGAAAGGTGGTTTGGGGAATTGGGTTTGATGGGAGCCCTGACAGAGATTAGGCAGGAGGCTACTCTAATAGTTGATGTTCAACCCCTTTTCCATTTTCAAAAGAAAAAAATGATAAAGACCAACCTTCCTGAGTTTCATTCTCTGGTGCTAATAGGACAGAACAGCAATGACATATCACAAAAAAAAATAAGGGTAGGATTTACAGGCGAACCAGATGGTTCTCATCTCATCTCATTGAATTGTTATTCTTTGAAGAGTTTCTTTTTGTGGATTGCAAAGAGAATGTAATCACTTTAGGAATCCCCAGAGAATTTCATAATGAACCCTACTTACATTGTGTTGACACTAATAGTAACTATAACCATGATTTTCAAATATCTATGTGTGAGGCAGGGTTATTGAAATTATAGCACAGGCCAGTAATTCATTCAAAAACATACTTTTAAAAGTGAGCTTTATGCTCACGAAAGGCCCACTTATACCAGTTTCACTTACAAATATGAGATATTGTATTAATAATAAAATCAATATAGTTTAACTCGTGAAAAATAACATTTTACTATCAAGTTTTGCCCAGTTTAGTCTCATATCAAATTAAGAAACTAAGTAAACCAAACATTTATATGACTGACTCATACTGTGAAAAAAATGTGATCACAGCTTCATATCACAAAACTATTAAGTTCTGTTCAAGTAATTTCCTCTCAGCATTTCCTTTCCTCACTTAAGGTTTCCTTCTTAACCAAAAAGCGTCAAATTAGGAAGCTTAAATGACTAAAGTATTAACACTCTCAGGACAAAAATGATTGCCTTTCAGGATGGGGTGAAAACCCCTCACTAACCTACCCTCCCAAGATAAACATTTATAAAGTCAGAGGAACAGAGGGATGGTGGTGGTGGTGGTTGTTGTTACATTCTTGTCTGATAGTTTGATTTTCTGTTCGAAGTTTCTTTAAAATTCATCCTTTAAAATAATTTCCAGCAGTGAGTAATTCAGCAAGTTGAGAGAACAAGATGGCCAGACCTTTGTATCCCTGAAGATTGGATTTAGAGTAGAGGGATTGTATTGAAGTAACTTATGCTATTTTGAGTCTAATAAATTTTAATTTGTATATGGTACAGTTAGCATTCCTGTGAATAAGTCTAACAATTCCCTCCATGTAATCTTTGTTTAATATGGTATGCCTAGTTCATTTTCACTCTCTCTCTCTTTGATACAAATGAAATTATTAAATTTTACCTATATTCTCAAATTTTGTGTTTATTCATACACACACATCCTCCCCCCACACCCACACATACAGCAATTTGTTAAGTAAGTGTATAATAAAGTGGCCAATGTGTAATCCTCCCATTCTAGGTATAAAACAATCTTTTTCTTTTTTAAAAACCAATTTAGTTAATATATATGGTATTATTCGTTTTAGGGGTAGAATTTAGTGACTCATCAGTTGCATATAACACCCAGTAAAACAATCTTTTTCATGGAGTTTGGGCCTCAGTCTCAAAATTCTTCTAAATACATTGCCCTACAGCCATTACCAATTAACCGAAGTAGGCATTTGAGTAAAAACCTTCATCATCAGTGTTCAGTTTGTAAAACAGAACCTGCTTCAGATATTTTGGCATAAAGAGATATAATACAGGGAATTTGGTGCTTAGAGAAATTGCTAGAAGACTGCAGGAGCAAATGCAAGCGAGGCCTGACTCCTAGAACACTACAGAACCGAGCCTCCAGTTAATGCTGCTGCAGTTGGGAATGGAAGGAATCAGAAAGCTGCAGATACGACTCTGTAGTTCCAGTACACACAGCTCTGGCTGTAACCCAGGGAACAGAGAGCTGGGATCTGGAAGCTGCTACCACCACCCCTGTCTCTCAACACCCAGGAAGCTGCTAATTAGACAGGAGCACAGAATATGACCATTCCTACCACTGATGCAGCTGCCTCTTAATATCCAGGAAACTGGGAACTGGTACTGGACATGAAGCAGAAAAACAAAGTCAGAACTTAAACTCAAGGTATATTCCTGGCAAAACCTTCTTGCTCTTTCTATCCTTATTGGAGCCTCACTGAAGGGAGATGTAAGGCTTGCATACAGAAAAACAAGACTTAAGGAGCTGACCTTTCTTAGAAGACATGCCAAGAATGTATGGGATTTGATCCCTAACTACTTCTTTTTTTTTTAAAGATTTATTTATTTATTTGACAGAGAGATTACAAATAGGCAGAGAGGCAGGCAGAGAGAGAGGAGGAAGCAGGCTCCCTGCTGAGCAGAGAGCCCCATGTGAGACTCAATCCCAGGACCCTGAGATCATGACCTGAGCCAAAGGCAGAGGCTTTAACCCACGGAGCCACCCAAGCGCCCCTGATCCCTAACTTCTACTTAGAGGACGTAGGTAATAATAATTCTAGCTACTTATATTTAACTTTTCCTTTCTCTTTAACAATTCATTTTGCATAGGAACTTAATTCTAGGGTTTTTTTTATTAAAGGTTTATTTATTTATTTATTTGACAGAAAGAGAGATCACAAATAGGCAGAGAGGCAGGCGGAGAGAGAGGAGGAAGCAGGCTCCTTGCTGAGCAGGGACCCCGATGCGGATCTCGATCCCAGGACCCTGAGATCATGACCTGAGCTGAAGGCAGAGGCTTTAACCCACTGAGCCACCCAGGCACCCCTTAATTCTACTTCTTGAGCAACTTGTTGCCGCTGAATTACTTAGATCTCTGCATCTGCTGATCCTGCCTTTCCCTCTTACAAGAAGAGAGTACTTCCTATCTTTATTTCTTACCTGAATTAATAGGGACTAGCTCTGTGTATTTCATGTGGCAGCTTACTGTGTTAATAGTCATTTCATTGTCACTTCAGTTAGGACAAAAATAAAATGTGTATGACTAAGTTATCCAAATATTATACATCTAAGTATGAAATGTGCTCTTAAGCTGAAGCTGACAGCCACATCCAACTTTCTTGAGGAAAAAACAAATTGATTCAGTATAAAACCAGAGTATAAGCACAGAACTGGAAGTATTTTTACTCTGTAATCCATCCATTGTGGCCATGTGGGTAAGGTACCTAACCTTTCTTAAGTATCCAAAGCTTTATGTACTAGTATCTTTCATTTGTGTAGCATCCCACGGGGTACAAGTATAAAGCATCCTTATAAGTACATGTGGCATGATCAGCATGGTTAAACAACATATTTGAATAATGGTGTAGAGTGGAACTCAAACCCAAGCCTTTGAACTCTAAATAAATTTGTTTTATACTATACTAAGAAAGATTAATATTCTTCTTCTTTGAGGAATGTTAGTACTAGTAATTTGTACCCAAGTCTTTAATGTAGCTAATGAATATGAAATCCCTAAAAACAATACCCATAGAGTACAGTTTGATATGCTAAAGAATTTAGCTTCACCTTTGCAATTTTATATAACCGGCAGTGGAAAAGTTGTCTGACTTTAGCAACTTTCATATGTGGGTTTTATCTTAAGATGTAACCGTTTAACAGCCACTTTATTTATTTATTTTTTAAAGATTTTGTTTATTTGTTTGACAGAGATAGAGATCACAAGTAAGCAGAGAGGCAGGCAGAAAGAGGGGGAAGCAGGCTTTCCACTGAGCAGAGAGCTGGATGTGGGGCTCGATCCTAGGACCCTGAGATCATGACCTGAGCTGAAGGCAGAGGCTTAACCCACTGAGCCACCCAGGCAGGCGCCCCTTAACAGCCACTTTAGATCAACTCCTCATTCCTATGGAAATATATTTTTTTCTAGGAAAAGTTAAGTGTAGAAAGAGCATGGCCATGAAGTTATTATTTTCTATCATCATAATTTTCAGTGTAGTAAGTTCACCGCCATGTTTTTGTCTGTACCAACCATTCCTTTTACGGCTGCGCCAAGTGACCATCTCCAGTTCTACCTTCTCTCTTTATTGTCACCATGAGAAGCTTCCTCTGTGGTTTCTTTTCACTTGCCACATCTTGCAAGACTGAACTGCATTTTAGTAGGTTCTACCATCTAATCTCACTTATCACATACTTTGCCTGAGGAGTAAGCACAGTATGTTGTGTATCATTCCTTTGAAAGTGACTTCCTTTTGCAAACAGGTGAGGGTGAAGGGAGGCTACTCAGTCTTTCTGACCCTAAACTAATTAATATGAGAATGAAATACTCCTTGTTTAGGCTATCAGGCCCATGTGAAAAAAGATACAATTTTTACATGTAGGGAAGCTAGAAAGCACAACGGAGGCAATCCAAAAATTTTTCACGAGGCACGGCTAGGACTGAATATAAAAGGTTCATCATAGAACTGAAAAAAATCTTTTAGGAGTATTTATATACTAAAAATGTACTTGTTATTTAAGTTCTTAAACTAATATGTCTTCTCTGTCACTACCTCTTTCTCTGTGGGAGAAATTCTACAAAGAAATTCACTCAGGTAAGTTACTTAGAAAAGTTCATTTGCTTTCATTTTTTTCCCCATT
Source organism: Ailurus styani (assembly GCA_002007465.1). NCBI lineage: Eukaryota > Metazoa > Chordata > Mammalia > Carnivora > Ailuridae > Ailurus > Ailurus styani. The sequence continues at coordinate 327,174 of LNAC01000162.1, forward strand.
ATGTAGAAGCTAACTTGTTCAGAAGTGCTTTCTAAAAATACACATGGTACATATAAAGAAATAAGCAAGATGGCTGAGCTAAGCTTTAGGTCAGAAGTCATTTGCCTCCAAGAACCCCATAAATGCCTGACTCATTTAGTCGATAGAAATGAGATTCTGAAAGATAGAACGAATGTATCAAGGAGTACTTTCAGGTGATGGTTTCTGAGGGGTTATAAGACCGCATCATGTCCTTGTTTTTGGTCTCTGTTAATAATCTGTTGTGATGTACAGCAGGTTCTGGTATGCAGAGTAATTCAAGTGCTCTTCTGTTGGGCATATGGTGCTTTTAAGAACACCCCAAGGGTTGATTTGACTGCTCTGGTTGATAAAGGATGGCACAGTGGGAAGGAAGAGAACAAGCTATGGATGGTGCGTGGGATTCAGGAGAGGAAGGGATTCATCTGAGAGCAGAGCTGCTGAGAAAAACAACATGCAGTGACTTAATTAGAAAACTAATTTTGCCGTCATTTAAGTTGAATTCCTGCAAGTGTCATTGCTTCTTATGGTAAAATTTAATGATATATAAATATGTACATATGTGTGTATGTAAAACATGCACATTATATACATGTATGTTGTGTGTATGTAAGTATGTTTGCGTATATATATCTATATTAAAGTTATATGAGGCAGCAAAAGGACAAAATATAACCTCAGCTGCTGAACTAAGGGTAAGGGTGATATTTGATAAGAGCAAAAAGGAAATAATTCTAGAGGAAACTTTTTGAGTAACAGAGGAGACTCTTCCAGGAAACAGCTTGGTACTCAATTTTTCCACATTTAAAAACAGCAAAAATGATACATTTTTTTCTCATAGAAGTATCTGCAGATTTCATTCATTGGCAAAAGGAATGATACATAAAATGAAATGGGGGAAAGTTTACACTTGAAGAGTGTTATGCCACCAGAATTTCCTGTTATAGGAGTTTGTGTAAGAGTAAATAGGGTCATAGATTGTCAGAACAATAGCAATATGGCGGACCATGTCTGTGCAGTTGTACAAAGTCCTAATGCCAAATTTGAGTAATTACAAGCAGAGAGCCTGAGAATTCTGTAATCAGGAAGTCAGCTCTGATACAGCAACTGACCAAACACCAGGCAGTATAGAACAGAGATTGTCTCAGGACCTGACAGAACTAAGAGGTCAAGGAAGAATATGCTTAAAGCTGGGCTGTGATAGATATTAACTAGCCATATTCAGCAAAGATTTTTAACAAACCATAGCTATGCAACATATGGCCTGTGAATCAAATTAGTCATATCTGGAACTGGGTTGTAGTTCACCTGAGATTTTGAAAAAAAATTGTTTTCCCTAATTACCTACTTCACCCTCCTAACCAACTGACACACTTAGCTGAGAGCTGACTGCTGCTGGGTTTTACATAGAAGGCTTAGATCAATAATTGTATTTGAAGCCAAAGTCATCACTTATATACCTGTGGGTTGTTCAGGTTTCAATCCATACTGCCCTATCTTGGAAGTTGAATATCATAAATGATTGTGGAATGAAACAAAGTTAGCACAAATAGATCTTTGACAGAGACAACTCATGCTTGAGTTGAATTCAGCATTCACTGGACTTACTAGCTAAATAAGTAAGTAAGTAAGTAAGTAAGCAAAGTAAATGACACCTACTACTGAAGATATGAGTGTGCTCTTAGCCCAATAGTACAAGAGAGGAGGGAAGGAGAATGCTGGGAATGGTTCTAAGGATTTTTCACTTATCTCTTCTTGTAACGCCTCCCCAAACAGCTACAAAATGCAGATTCCCACCTTATAGACAAGAAATCTGAGGCATAGAGAGCTTACTTAACCAAAGTTCTATAGTTTGGCAAAAAGTATAGACAGCTCTTTGAACCCATGATTCTAAAGTCCATATTCTTAATTATGTGTGTATATTTTTTATGTTTAGTTGCAGTATGTATTTGTTACATATGTATGTATTTATGGATACCTTAATTGTTTCCTAAACCTTGAGTGGTTAATTTATTCCTGTGAATTTAGGTCTTCTTACCTATAATTGCAGCATAATATAAAAATATGTTAATAAGATTATCAGTTAAAAATATGTTATTGCAAATAATAAGTGCAATACTCAATGAAATAATACTTTGGTTACTTGGAAAAGTATAAATTGAAAGAACTCAACTAAATGACTAAGAATGATTGTTTTAGGGAGATAGAATAGTGGGTGACTTTTAGTTTATCCTTTGTACTTTTTTGTATTTACTTTTTTCCAGCAAATGATTTTTCAGATCACTTTTTTTTTCAAATTTAAACCAGTATTATCTAAAAAATAAAACCATGAGGGTTTCATAATAGAAATCTACCTAAAATAGGCAGCTCCAAATATAATTTGTAATGCCTTTCTTGGACATAATTAATAAACCAAGAATGCACACCCTGCTTCAGCAGTGTTCCCTTCTCATTTCTCTTTGAGTATGCTACCTCTTAAATTTACTTGGTCAGCTTTCTCATTTCTAAGTTTATTTCAAGGACTTTTGTAATCAATTTAATTTAAAATACTTCTTTGGAATGACCTATGCAGGAAGCTGTAAATGGTAAGTGTTTATTTGGGTCCAAGTGTGAATCTAAAGCTGAATGTCAAAGAAATAATAATTAGGCCTGTTAAAAGATTTTTGGAGGTTTGACATATGTGATATTCCAAAGAAAAGTTGTATAGTATGGTCATTAATGCAAAGGCTCTAGGGCCAGATGGTTTAGGTTGAGTCCTAGTTGCAGCATTGCTACATGTTTGATCTGTGGTAAATTTTCAAATCCTTCTATGGCTTAGCTTACTTAGCCTTCTATAAGATGGGAATAATAATAGTACCTATACCTTATAAGTTTGTTGGGAGGATTAAGTGAGTTGTTATATATAAAACACTTAAAATAGTGCCAGATACTTCATAAGAAATCAATAAATATTAACTATCATTTAGCTCAGAAGGACATATATCACACTAAGGAAAGAATTAATTCTCAGATTTCTACAAAGACTTGTGTTATATAAAAACTAAATGAAAAGTAGATTTTCTCACAGAATACAAACCAATGCCCTTGGAATGAAATGACTTGAAAGTACATTATATAGCATGTTTGGACTTCCTGATATCTGTATCTTACCTCCAGATAGGGGTGTCTCTATAAGAAGTCTGTCCTGAGCCCCAAGAAGTTGTCTTAATATTGGATTTTTCTGTTCCCTTTTCTGTCAAATAAGCTGCACTGGTTATCATGAAGTTGGTTTTACATCCTCCTTTATTTTATCAGTAGGGGAATGTTGTAAGTGTGTGGGAAGAGTGTAGATAGCCCAAGGTTTGGCCTTAAATGCCTAATAATAATAGCTGCCAATAATTGAGTACCATAAGCCAACACAGATTAAATCAGTCTCCAAGAATTAATTATCTTAATAGTGTCAATGAACCTCGTATATATGTGTATGATAATGGCATATATTGCCTCTATTTTACAGATAAAGAAACTGATCTCTAGAAATTAGTCATACAACTAATTAGAGATGGAGCTGAGATTAAAATCTGGGCTGTCCAAGGTAAGTCTGGCTTTTCTGTCAGATACATCTGGTCCAATAATGAACACAAGTAATAGAAAAAATAAACATAGATATTGACTTTAGGCACAGAGGGATGATCCTCAAAATATTCACCAGCTGGCTAGCTCAGACACTAATTTTGCCTAATCAGAATGGATGCCAGTGGTGAACAACTGGTACGGCTATACTCACATGAACTGTCTGAGTACCAGCTCTGACTTTTTAGGGGAAAAAAATGATTAATTGGCAAGATATATCACTCAATATTTTCAAAAAGAAAATCAATTAAAGTACAAAGGAGCAGTGAAGACTGTATCAAGTTTAATACATAAGGTAGGTGAGTTCATGCTCCTAACACATACTTTACTCAACTTTCAGATACTCATCAATAAAATGGTGTATTTTAAAGAAGGTGGAACTGTTTGCCTGTGTTATTCCCCCAAACAATGCTCTTTTCTTGTCTAGTACCATAAACCAGTGGTGGCCAGGCTCAGGATAGAAAGAGTGGTCTTGAAGTGGTCCTGCCATTCTCTAAATCCATTTCACTACCTGTCCAGAAGGGATTAAAATGTGTTTTTAAAAATTCATTTCATTGATTTGGCATCTGTTTGGTATTATGTAGGAAATAGGATAATGAGTTTAATGTCACAAAACTGGGTGGCTAAAAATACTGTCCACCTAGAATCTAAGGATAAGTTAGTGGATTCCTGTTGATATACTTGGACAAATATGCCCACATTTAGTGCTCCCACTTTTATTGTCCTGTAACAGTACATGCAAACTTTCTACTAAGGTTTTCTCTTGCTTTTCCTACACTTGGGAAGCCAGTTGATTCTGGCACTTACAGCCTGAAGTGTTACATTAAGTCAAAGGGAAAAAATATCTGGGTCCTGGTCCTGGGCTTGCTTCTGACAGGCCTCGAGCAGGATAGCTACTATGTCAAACAGTCTCTACCCTGGAATCCTGTGGGAGGATTTACCTACATCAAACACATAAAGCCACACTTCCTTTTTGGAACAACAAGAACAAAATAAAATACTTGGATTTCTATATTCTCTTGACTCTAGAAAGTTTTTGAAAGTGCCATGGTCCTTAAAATTACTTTTACTTATTTGAGAAAAAAGTTTTAGTTTTTGTTATTTTCTTGGGGGGGGTCACTGTATTGAACATGTCATAAACATAACTAAGTCATTAAGATACCCATTATGATTTGCTTTGCTGCTTTGTGTCTCGTCTCTGTTTTATCTCCTCAGATGTGTGTGTGAGCCCCAATTTGGCATGCCTCTCAAACCCTAATCCTGTCATCACAAAGAAATTATATTGAGGGCCCAAGAAACTTGTTCTAGGTTTATAGCTAATGAGGTGCATTTCTTTCATTAATGATTTTCCCATTCAGATTTTTGGTTCCTGTATAATTTTTAGGAAAATGATAGACCCCTGCTTTTACACTTTTTTATTCTTCTGGTTGGTTTTCTCCCAACTTGTCATTTTATTTTATTTTAGATTTTATTTAAATTCAAGTTAGTTAACACATAGTGTATTATTAGTTTGGGGGTAGAATTTAGTGATTCATTAGTTGCATATAACACCCAGTGCTCCTTATATGAAGTTGCCCCTCTTAATGCCCATGACCCAATTACCCCATTTCCCCACCCAGCTCCCCTCCAGCAACCCTGTTTGTTTCCTATAGCTAAGAGACTCTTATGGTTTGCTCCCTCTCTGTTTTTTATCTTTTTTTATTTTCCCTTCCCTTCCCCTGTGTTCATCTGTTTTGTTTCTTAAATTCGACATATGAGTGAAATCATATGGTATTTGTCTTTCTCTGACTGACTAATTTCACTTAGCATAATATTCTAGTTCTAGCCATGTCATTGCAAATGGCAAGATTTCATTCTTTTTTGGTGGCTGAGTAATATTCCACAATATAGATAGATAGGTATATAGGTAGATAGATAGATAGATAGATAGGTAGATAGATAGACAGATTTTATCCATTCATCCTTGCCTCTGGAGATGTGTCTAGTAAGAAGTTGATGTGGCTGAGGTCACAGAGATTACTGCCTGTGTTCTCCTCTAGGATTTTGATGGATTCCTGTCTCACATTTAGGTCTTTCATCCATTTTGAATGTATTTTTGTGTATGGTATAAGAAAGTGGTCCTGTTTCATTTTTTTTGTGTTGCTGTCCAGTTTTCCTAGCACCATTTATTGAAGTAACTGTTTTTTCCAGTGGATATTCTTTTCTGTTTTGTTGAAGATTAGTTGACCGTATAGTTGAGGGTCCATTTATGCGTTCTCTATTCTGTTCCATTGATCAATGTGTCTATTTTTGTGTCAATACCATACTGTCTTGATGATAACAGCTTTGTAGTATAGCTTGAAATCCAGAATTGTGATGACTCCAGCTTTGTTTTCTTTTTCAACATTACTTAGGCTACTGCGGGTCTTTTATAGTTTCATTCAGATTTTAGAATTTCTTGTTTGAGCTCTGTGAAAAATGCTGATGCTATTTTGATAGTGATTGCTTTGAATATGTAGATTGCTTTGGGTAGTATAGACATTTTAACAATATTTGTTCTTCTAATCCATGAGTATGGGAGGTTTTTCCATTTCTTTGTGTCTTCCTCAATTTCTTTCATAAGTATTCTATAGTTTTCAGAGTACAGATTGTTCACCTCTTTGGTTAGTTTTATTCTTAGGTAGCTTATGGTTTTTGGTGTAATTGTAAATGGATATGATCTATTCCTTGATTTCTCTTTCTGCTGCTTCATTATTGGTGTATAGAAATGCAACAGACTTCTGTGTGTTGATTTTATATCCTGTGACATTGCTGAATTCCTGTATCAGTTCTAGTAGTTTTTTGGAGGAGTCTTTCAGGTTTTCTACGTAAAGTATGTCATCTGTGAAGAGTGGAAGTTTGACTTCTTCCTTGCTTATCTGGATGCCTTTTATTTTGTTTCATTGTCTGATTGCTGAGGTTAGGACTTTGAGTACTATGTTGAACAACAGGGGTGAGAGTGGGGCATTGCTGTCATGTTCCTGACCTTATGGGAAAACTCTCAGTTTTTCCCTGTTGACAACGATATTAACTGTGGGTTTTCATATACAGCCTTTATGATGTTGAGGTATGTTCGTTCTCTCTCTACTTTATTGTGGATATTTTTTTAAAGATTTATTTATTTGAGAGAGAGAGAGAGCACACAGAGGGAGAGGGATAGAGAGAAGCAAATTTCCTGCTGAGCAGAGAGCCCAACGTGGAGCTTGATCCCAGGACCCTGAGATCATGACCTGAGCCAAAGGCACACTTAACCTACTGAGTCACCCAGGTGCCCCTCCTGAGGGTTTTTTTTTTTTAAGAAGATGTGGTATATATATATATATATATATATATATATATATACACACACACACACACACAATGGAATGCTATGCAGCCATCAAAAGAAATGAAATCTTGCCATTTGCAATGAAGTGGATGGAACTAGAGAGTATTATGCTAAGCGAAATAAGTCAATCAGAGAAAGACAATTATCATATGATCTCTCTGGTATGAGGAATTTGAGGGGCAGAGTCCTGGGGGGTAGGGAGGAAAAAAATGAAACAAGATGGGATCGGGAAGGAGACAAACCATAAGAGACTCTTTTTTTTTTTTAAAGATTTTATTTATTTATTTGACACAGAGAGATCCTGNTTATTTGACACAGAGAGATCAGATCACAAGTAGGCTGAGAGGCAGGCAGAGAGAGAGGAGGAAGCAGGCTCCCTGCTCAGCAGAGAGCCCGATGCGGGCCTCGATCCCAGGACCCTGAGATCATGACCTGAGCCGAAGGCAGAGGCTTTAACGCACTGAGCCACCCAGGCGCCCCATAAGAGACTCTTAATCTCATGAAATAAACTGAGGGTTACTGGGGGGTGGGAGGGGTAGGGATAAGGTGACTGGGTTATGGAAATTGGGGACGGTTTGTGCTATGGTGAGTGTTGTGAAAGGTGTAAGCCTGATGATTCAAAGACCTGTACCCCTGGGGCAAATAATAATTAAACACACACACACACACACACACACACACACACAAGTTCATATTATAAATTTGAACCCTAAGATATAAATAAAACAAATATTCTCATTTTTATTATAAAAAAGATGCTGTATTTATCAAATGCTTTTTCTGCATTTATTGAGAGAGAGGATCATATGGTTCTTATCCTTTGTTTTATTAATGTGGTGTATCATGATGATTGATTTACAGGTGTTGTACCATGATTATAGCCCAGGAATAAATCTCACTTGGTCGTGGTGAATAATCCTTTTAATGTACTGTTGGATCTGATTAGCTAGTATTTGTTGAGAATTTTTGCATCCATGTTCATCAGGAATAGGGGCCTGTAATTCTCCTTTTTAGTGGGGTCTTTGTCTGGTTTTGGGATCAAGGTAATGCTGGCCTCATAGAATGAGTTTGGAAGTTTTTCTTCTGTTTCTATTTTTTGGAACAGTTTCAGAATAGGTATTAATTCTTCTTTAAATGTTTGGTAGAATTCCCCTGGGAAGCCATCCAGCCCTAGACTCTTGTTTGTTGGGATATTTTTGATTACTGATTTAATTTTTTTTCTTTGTTATTGGTTTGCTAAGTTTTTCTATTTCTTCCTGTTTCAGGGGTTTTTTTTAATTTTTAATTTTTTTTATTCTTTGCCCCAGGGGTACAGGTCTGTGAATCATCCGGCTTACATCTTTCACAACATTTACCAAACCCTCCCCAATGTCCATAACCCATCCACCCTATCCCTACCCTCCTACTCCCCAGTAACCCTCAGTTTGTTTTCTGAGATTAGGAGTCTCTTATGGTTTGTCTCCTTCCCCATCCCATCTTGTTTCATTATTTTTCCCTCCCTACCACCCACGACATCCCACCCTGACTTTCAGTTTTGATAGTTTATATGTTTCTAGGAATTTGTCCATTTCTTCCAGATTGCCTAACTTGTTGACATATAATTGCTCATCATATTCTCTTATAATTGTTTTATATTTCTGCATGTTGGTCGTGAACTCTTCTCTTTCATTCATGATTTTATTCATTCAGGTCCTTTCTCTTTTCTTTTTGATAAGTCTGACTAGGGGTTTGTAATTTTTTTTAAAGAACGAGCTCCTAGTTTCATTGATCTACTGTTTTTTTAAATATTATTTCTATGTTATTGATTTCTGCTCTAATATTTATTATTTCCTTTCTCCTGCTGGATTTAGGCTTTATTTGCTGTTCTTTTTGTAGCCCCTTTATGTGTAAGGTTAGGTTGTGTATTTGAGATTTTTCTTGCTTCTTGAGGAAGGCCTATATTGCTATATACATTCTTCTTAGGACCACCTCTGCTGCATCCCAAAGGTTTTGGGCTGTCATGTTTTCATTTTCATTTGCTTCCATGTGTTTTTAAATTCCTCTTTAATTTCCTGGTTGACCCATTCATTCTTTAGTAGGATATTCTTTAACCTCCATGTATTTGTGGTCCTTCCAAATTCCTTCTTGTGGTTGACTTTAAGTTTCATAGCACTGTGGTTTGAAAATATGTATGGTATAATCTCAGTCTTTTTGTATTGGTTGAGGCCTGATTTGTGACCCAGTATGTGATCTATTCTGGAGAATGTTCCCTGTGCACTCAAAAAGAATGTGTTCTGCTGCTTTAGGATGAAATGCTCTGAATATATTGGTGAAGTCCAGCTGGTCTAGTGATTTATTTAAAGCTCTTGTTTCCTTGTTGATTTTCTGTTTCAATGATCTCTCCATTGCTGTGATTGGGGTCTTAAAGTCCCCTACTATTAATGTATTATTATCAATGAGTTTCTTTAAGTTTGTTATTAATCGATTTATATATTTGACTGCTCCCAAGCTAGCAGCATAAATATTTATAATTGTTAGATCTTCTTGTTGGATAGACTCCTTTATTTTGGTATAGTGCCCTTCTTCATCTCTTATTACAGTCTTTGTTTTAAAATCTAGTTTTTCTGCTATAAGTATGGCTACTCCAGATTTCTTTTGATGTCCATTAGCATAGTAAATGGTTCTCTACCCCCTCACTTTCAATCTGGAGGTATCTTTGGGTCTAGAATGAGTCTCTTATAAGAAGCATATATATATTTTAAAAGATTTTATCTATTTTATTTAACACAGAGAGAGAGAGAGAGAGAGAGCAAGTACTAGCAGGGGGAGTGGCAGGCAGAGGGGTTGGGTTCAGCAGGGAGCCCAATATGGGGCTCAATCCCAGGACTTTGGGATCATGACCTGAGCCAAAGGCAGATGCTTAACCAGATGCTGAGCCACCCAGGGGCCCCTTGTAAGCAGCATATTGATGGATCTTATGTTTTCATCTATTCTGATACCCTCTGTCTTTTGATTGGAGCATTTAGTCCATTTACATTCAGAGTAATTATTGGTAGATATGAAGTTAGTGCCATTATATTACCTATAAAGTTGTTGTTCCTGTAGCTTGTTTCTGTTCCTTTCTGGTCTTTGTTACTTTTGGTCTCTCTTTCCCATTCTAAGGGTCCCCTGTAATATTTCTTGCAGAGCTGGTTTAGGGTTCACAAACTCCTTTAGTTTTTGTTTGTCTTGGAAACCCTTTATTTCCCTTCTATTCTGATTGACAGCCTTGCTGGATAAAGTATTCTTGACTGCATATTTTTCCTATTTAGCATGTTGACTTTATCATGCTAGTCCTTTCTGGCCTGCCTGAAAGGTCTCTTTGGACAGGTCTGCTGCTAACCTTATGTGTCTACCCTTGTAGGTTAAGGACCTTCTACCCCCCCCACCCCCAGCTGCTTTCAGATTTCTCTCCTTGTCTTTCTTTGTATTTTGCAAATTTTGCTATGATATGTTGTGGAGTTGACCTGTTTTTATTGATTTTGAGGGTAGTTCTCTGTGCCTCTTAGACTGGAATGCCTGTTTCCTTCCCCAGATTAGGGAAGTTTTCCTCAGCTATAATTCGTTCAAATAAATCTTCTGCCTCTCTCTCCTGCTTTTTCTCTCTGGGACTCTTGTGATACAGATTATTTTACTATACAGAATTGTTGAGTTCCCTAAGTCTACCTTCATGTTCTATTAGTTTTCTTTCCCTCTTCTTTTGAGCTTCATTATTTTCCACAATTTTATCTTCTGTATCACCTCCTCTCTCCTCAGCTTCTTCAGTCCTTATTGTGATCACATCCAGTCTATTTTGCATCTCAGTTATACCATTTTTTAATTTCAGGCTGACTAGGTTTTAGGTCTTTTAACTCTGCAGCAAGGGTTTCTCTGGTGTCTTCTATGCTGTTATGAAGTCCAGCTAGTAGTCTTATGACTGTTGATCTAAATTCTTACTCATATATATTGCTTATATTTGTTTTAACCAAGTACCTGTCTGTGATATCTTCCTGATCTTTATTTTGGGGAGAATTCCTCCATCTTATCATTTTGGCTAAGTTTCTATCTTTTGCATGTTATGAAACCTTGTTATGTTTCCTGCACCTCAGAGTAATGCTATATTAAAAAGAGGCCATAGACTGTCAAGGGCCTGACATTTCAGGAAGTGTTTCTGGTGTATGCTGTGTACACTCTGCTGTTAGTTTTGGTTGCTCTTTCCCACTGGTCAGTCCTGTGCAGAGTTCCTCCTTTCTTGCAGTAGGGAGTGCTTGGACCTTTTTCTAGGTGGCTTTGATTTGTTTGTTGAAAAATCCTGGGAAAAAAGGAAAGAAACAAAAAGAAAAAAAAAAGAGAGAGAGAGAAAAGAGAAAAAAGCCCCAAAACTAAAACAAACAAATAAAACTATAAGCCTGATTCCAAAGGAAAAGAAAGGAAGGAATAAAAGAAGCCTGATCCAAAAGAGAGAGAGAGAGAGAGAGAGAGGGGGGGGGGGGGGNGAGAGAGGGGGGGGGGAGAGAAAAGGAAATGAAAAAACAAAGAAAGAAAAAAACTTTATAACAAAAAGTTTATAAAAACTTTTTAACAAAGAAAAAACTTTAAGCCTGATTCCAAAGGAGGAAAAAAAAAAAAAAAAGCCTGGTCCTAGTTCTACCAGAACTGAAGGGGATGCTTTGAAGGACTGTATTATCTGTAGACTTGGTGCTTGCAGTGTGCTGCTGTGTTGTTCTTCTGGTGGCAGAGGCCAGCTGTGCTGGCTGAGTCAATCCTGCCCCTTTAAAAAGAGCACTTGCCAGACACAGGGAGAGAGGTAGGGTTTGGTGTAAGCGGCTCCCACTTCCACTAGGGGCCGTTGTGTTGCTCTCTGAAGTCCAACTGTTCTGATAGCATAGGTAAAGTGGTGCCACCCCACTCTCTTTTGGAGAGGGAATCTCAACCCCCCCACCCTGCTGTCAGGAAGCCCTCACACTCCTGTGTTTTTTCTTTGGCACATGGCTGGGATTCAAAAGTCTAAATCTTAAAGGAGCCAGCACTCACATCCTCTCCCTACTCCAGATTAGAGCCTTGCTACACTCTCACTAGTGCCTTTTGTCCCAGAAAAACAGTCCCCCCTTCTGCATGATTCTCAGAATCTATGGTGTGTCCCCTTGAAAAGCAGAGACTTGGTTATCTACCCTCTGAGCCCATCTTTGTCCCCTTCTGATGAAAGGCCATTTGCTGATGGACAAATGCTGGTGGGTTTGGTGTGTTGGTTCTTTTGGAGAAGCAGTATACCCTCTTCCAAATGTACTCTAGGAAGGGGGACGATCTCTCCCAGTATGACCCAGGAGATCCCTACACCACTTTGTGCACACCCCTGGGCCAGAGCCCTCCTTCCCTCCAGGAGCCCATGCTACAGATCCGCTCTAGGTAAAGTTGTGCACTTCCAAAACCAGAGTTTGGGCTCCACTCACTGTCTGCAAAATACCTGTGACACTCAGTTCCTTTAGCTCCGCAGTTCGTGGTCCATGAAGTTTTCTTCTTGAGCAACCTGAGGCTGCTCTCTCAACCCCTCTCTTCCTCTCTCCTTCTTCTCTCCTTGCTGGAAATGTTCCCAATCCATACTCATGCACCTGCCACGCTGTCTTCCTCTAGCTGTGCAGATCCTTCTTCCAAACCTCACATTGATTTCTTGGTTGTTCCACTTGATCTGACCTCAGTACAGCTGTGTTCAAGGGACAAGGAAATCCCGGGGTCCTCCTACTTCTCTGATCTTAATTCCTCCCCCTCCCAACATGTCATCTTTAATGGTATTTCGATTTCTAACATTTTCACCTTCCAAGTTGCAAGCACAAATATCTACTTCACCTAGACTCAGCAACAGAATAAATGATACTCCTTTTGATATTACTACTCTATGCGTTTTAAAGTCTTGATTTTCACATTTTTGAATGCTCTTTTTTATTAATTAAAATTGTTCTGGGCTTATGTGGGTGATGATCTGGACTTATCTAAGGTATAACATGCAGTGAAAGGAACCAACAACAGGGGAGCTCTGAGGGACCGAACATAGACCAGAACAGCTCATGGAAGATACAACACAGGAAACAAAGTGCACTTGGAAGCTCAGTTTAATTTTGTCAGGTTCTTGGCACCTGGTTTTTCAATTAATGCTGTTTCCTGAGTTTCGAAAGAAATCACACACAGTTTTGCTCTAGGAGCACATAGAGCAAGAACAGCATCAACCCACTTCTAAAAATATTTCCCAGTGGATAAACTGTTAAGAAAACATGTTTGTATTCACACTTCGAGTAGAAATATTTACTATTCATACTCTGTACTTGAATTTTTTTAAATCAAGTTATTAAATTGGCTTTTTGTGAAATGATGACCAAAATTAGGGTTCTGGGTCACCACCTTTGTAGCCAAAGCAAATATTCAAGGATTCTAGAGCATTGAAAAAGCTACTTACTGAAGCAACTTACATTGTACTGAGTTTTGTTTGTTTTAATTAAAAAGCACAATATTTCAGTAGAAGAACATGTTAGAAATTAGTTCCTAGAAATCTGAAGGACAATGAATATTTGATGATATATTGAAGCTTTAATGAAAGACTCTTACATTCATTAAAAAATGAGCCCAGACAATTCTAGTTCTGTGGATGAATGTCTGAGCTGATTGACTTAATGTCACTATTGTTTTCCCCTACTCAGACTTACATTGTTTGTATATTTTATATAATTCTTATTCTGAAAAAAATTTTTTTGAGTGTAGACCAGATATTTAGGAGTCTTTGAAATAAGGTAACTTAATGGCTCAGCTCAGCAAGTCTTTACCAGCTATCAATTAACCCCTTGTTTCATATGCTGTCAATCCTATCTTGAAACTTTTGATTTCTTTTTATTAAATGACTGGACTTTAAAATAGGATGATTTACTCATTCTGGACAGAGTTAGAAATAAAGGAATAAAGGAAAATAGTTTTGTTTATTCTTTTCTTATAACTTTAGAGTAGGGTTATTTAGAGTAGGATCATTTATTTATTTATTTTTTTAAAATATTTTATTTATTTATTTGACAGAGAGAAAGAAAGAGTGCAATGTGCAAGCACAAGCAGGGGGAGCAAGACAGGGAAAAGCAGGTTCCTCACTGACCAGGGAGCCTGATGTTTGGCTTGATCCTAGTATCCTGGGATCATGACCTGAGCCGAAGGCAGAGCTTAACCAACTGAGCCATCCAGGCATCCCTAGAGAAGGATCATTTAACAAACACATTTTTTGTCAGTGATTTTTGTTCTTACTGTACATATCATCACTGATTTTTGGTATTTAATTGTTCAGTGTTTAGCTCATTCAGTGCTGCCTGATGATAAACCTTTATTTCATTTCTCTTCACTTAGCTGTCATGAGACTATCTCCAAGGATGACAAAACTAAGGGAGTTTGAGAGGCAAATATAGGTTCATAAACTATCCTGCTTTATGACACTCAAGACCTTGACATGGTTCCTAGGTAATAAGCTACTTGGAGAGAGTCATTCTTTATTCCAGCACCTGTGGTTGGGGTGAGGCAGGGTGCTAACACAGTACAGGCTGGTCAAAAAATTGGGAGCAAATCTCTATAGTTTTTTTGTTGTTTTGGGCAAAGAATTTTGTTTCAGTTTCACAGAGCTTTAGAAAAAAGGATGATATATTTCTGCATTACTTAGCATAGAGAACCTGTTATTGACATAGTTTATATTATTGCAATTTCACATTATATTTGAAACTTTATGTGTTTCCTTATATTGCTTTTCCCCCAAGATTGGATTGTACCAGGATTTGTGCTAAGTTCTGAGAAATAGGTGGACTGTTCTTCTACTGGTTTATATATCATTTGAAAATAAATTTCTGAAGGAGTGAATGATAGACTTCAAGACATTGTAAGCAGAACCCTTTATGATGTTTTTAAATGGCAAAAGGCCATTTAATAGATTTGCTCCCATTCGGGCGCCTGAGTGGCTCAGTGGGTTAAAGCCTCTGCTTTCGGCTCAGGTCATGATCTCAGGGTCCTGGGATCGAGGCCCACATCGGGCTCCCTGCTCAGCGGGGATCCTGCTTCCCCCCTCCCCCCCGCCTGCCTCTCTGCCTCCTTGTGATCTCTCTCCCTCTGTGAAATAAATAAATAAATAAATCTTTAAGATTTGCCCCCATCCTTTCTTCCCATTCCAATCTCTTCTTCCCCCCATCCTTCCCCCCCCCCCTTAACTAGGCTCCACACCCAGTCTGGAGCCCAGTGTGGGGCTTAACCTCATGACAGTTGAGATGAAGACCTGAGCTGAGAACAAGAGTCAGATGCTTAACTGACTGAGCCAGCCAGATTCCCTTTCTCCCCTCCTTTTTTGAGGCCAAATTGAAACAGTGGAACAAGGAGAGTAAGAGAAAGATTATGACTAAGTGGTTGGCAACACTTCTTCAGCTTTAGCACTCTGTTTAAATACAATAATAGACAAACAAAGAGCCAGAGGCCCAAAGGCTACTTACCAGGAGCTCAGCCACTCTTTAAAAGATTTATTTATTTATTTGAGATGCACACAGAAAGCGGGGCAGTGGGGGGAACATGGAGGAAGGGGCAGAGGGAGAGAATCTTCAAGTACATTCCCTTGCTGAGTGCAGGGTCCAATGTGGGGCTCACTCTCACAACCTATGAGATCAGGACCTGAGCCAAAATCAAGAGTCAGACATTCAACTGACTGAGCCACTCAGGCACCTCAGGACCTTAGCCATTCTTATCAAACAATGCCAGAAAATCCAGAAGCACAAAGTCAGTATTCCTAACTAGTCATCAAAGCCACCAGAAACAAGCTTTCAGAACTTGCCTTTTGTTTCTGCTTCCTTTCCTTTTTCTCCCCATTGCTCATTTTATTTTCTCTTTTCCTGTTCTGGCTAATTTGCAGGTTGCTTGAGTTGGAAAGGGTTAAAAAAGCTTGATATGAATTTTGGAGAGGAAATGAAAGGAATGGCCAGAGATTAGGAAAAGAGGTAACTGGGAGAAACACAATTCATGAGACCCTTTTAGACTTTGGGAGAGTCCTCATCAGGGATGAAATAGTAGCTTCACTGTGTGGAACAATTTTAGTTAGGACTTTGGGGGCAGCAATAATTGTAATGTTTGGAAATAACTGGAAATATTTTTCATAAAAATTAAAATATCATAGTTTCATATACTAATATGATGAAATATAATAAAAATCTATTATATATAGGGATAAATGGCATGAATCCTATCATAAGGACCAGGGAGTTAGTACTCAGAGTTTTTCAGAGGAGTCAGAACAAAAAAAGTTAAAGGACCTTAATATGACAATGTAAGTCTCAGAAAAAGTAGCTTAGTAGGATCAATAATCCAAGCTATTTTTTATGCTGCCAGTTCAAATTAAGAAGAAAAAGTAAATGAAGCATTTCTGCTAAAATATATCATCACAAAGGGAAAATGAATTTACTTCCTAATTTCTGGCCCTTCAGCAACATGGATGGTATTAGCGTAGAACTTTGCTTCTTCCCTTTCCCTCGTCTCTTTGAGATGGTATCTGAAACTCAATAGGACCTTATAATGAAAGAATAATTTACTGATGGTGAAACACTTTTCATTTCACTAAATAGATTTGAAAATAGAAAATCACTAGAACTGATAATTTTAGGGATCCTGATGCCAGGAATGGGTGACATCAGCCAGGTTTTTGTGTGAATATCTTCAATGACTGTTCAAGCTTTTGGGGTTTAGCCAAAACCAAAACATGTTCTTCATGCTGTTGCATTTTACATTCTGGGTTCTTTGGTTAGTATGACTACATGCTCTATAAAAGAGGTAGAGAAGGCAAGGGAAAATCCAGCAATGGAAAATAAAGCATTTGACTGCTTTTCTCTGTATGATAACAATCTTCATCATGTCCAAAAATGATAGAAACATCAAAGCAGAATTAGGGTGAAGAAACCCAGGCAACGTGGGGCTTCCTGTTCATCATGGGTAGTGCCATTTAGTGTCAGTCAATAATCTGTTGAATGAAAAAATGAATGGCCAAGCCAGGGCACAAGCTTCTCTAACGCACTAAAGCAGCTGTTTGTAGAATCAAATGTCTAGAACAATAGGGAAGTGAAGGAAATAAATGTAAGACATGGCATCTTCCCTTAAGGTATTATCTATGTCTGAGAATTTTACCTTCTTTTTGGGGTTTACTATCTTGGCTGTGATTTGATTTTCTCCTGTTTGCACAATCCAAAAAGTAGTTGATTTATGCTAGTAGTAACAATGCTAGTGCTAAAGGTGCATTTCTTTAAGTGTAATTTATTAAGACAAAATAATAAATAATTATTTATAAATACTAAATATATTTATTTGTTTATTTATTTTAAAGATTTTATTTATTTATTTATTTGACAGAGAGATTACAAGTAGGCAGAGAGGCAGACAGAGAGAGAGGAGGAAGCAGGCTCCCCGCTGAGCAGAGAGCCTGATGTAGGGCTCGATCCCAGGACCCTGAGATCATGACCTGAGCCGAAGGCAGAGGCTTTAACCCACAGAGCCACCCAGGCGCCCCATGTTTATTAACATATTAATGAAGATTTCATAGCACATCACAGCTTTTCAATAGCCTGGATCTTTATATTGTCTGAGTACAAAACTGAACTCTCAATTTTAGGTTTGGAAGGGGATTTGAGAAACAAGGGGTGTACATTTTCCCAAGCATGAAAGCATTGTTATTTCATCTGCTCTTGATGTGGATTATTTTCCTAATTTAAAAGGGCAGCCTTCCACTGCTTCTACGCATTTTGTTTCATAGGATGGCAAAGTAGAGAATCAAAAGGAATGTTCCTTGGTAAGAAGAGAGTTTGTACCCTTAAATTATCGTTAGTGACTTTAGGATCTTTGAAAGTGTAGTACATGTTTTGAAATGGATGCCCTGCCCAGATAACTAATTCTTCCTTTCAGTTCCTTTAACTGCTGTTAGAATCTCAAAGATCCATGAAACCTATCACTCTTTACTTATGTGATGTCAAACTGTGAGTTGTGTGATTACATGAGATGCTGTTTTTCTTAGAGCTCTGAGGTAGCATTTTGGAATTTATTGGGGAGGACTCCAAAGGGGGTTGTGTTAGATATGGCTACTGTGGAAAAATTCTGCACAATCAGAATGATAAGGCTGTAATGCCTGTGAATCTGAATTAAGAGTTCACATTTATAGAGAGTCAAAGACATATCAAGAGATGCCACTGGTTCTCTGTGGTTAAGGGCATCCTGTTAGAAAGTTATGTAAAAGTCAAACCAGGCCTTGGATTTGAATAACGAATTATCTGAGACTTTTTATTCCTTTACTTGGTCAATGTGCATTAGAATGCATTTTGGAATGACTTCTCATATTGAAACATTTAACAGCATAAATCTTTTCATTTGTCAGGATATCAGTGAAACTATTCTTTTCTTTAAGATGTGTACTGTCGGGCGCCTGGGTGGCTCAGTGGGTTAAAGCCGCTGCCTTCGGCTCAGGTCATGATCCCAGGGTCCTGGGATCAAGGCCCACATCGGGCTCTCTGCTCAGCGGGGAGCCTGCTTCCTCCTCTCTCCTCTCTCTCTGCCTGCCTCTTTGCCTACTTGTAATCTCTCTCTCTGTGTCAAATGAATAAATAAAATCTTTAAAAAAAAAAAAAGATGTGTACTGTCTATAGAAGAAGGTAAATAATCCACTCTGTATGAATTATAAATTCAAAGCCATGTGAATTTCAAGTCAAATCCAGTTACTATTTTAAACAGATAAAGTGATAGGACAGGCAGAAGGTAGGTCCAAAGACTACAAAACCTTTGATACAAGTCTAGAGGCTTATACATAACTAAAGAAAGTAAACATTTTTTCAGATAACAGAAAAAAAATAAGGAATAAACAGAGTAGAATACAAAATGGCTCATCCATATAACTTTGGCTGCAATATTGTGTACACTGGTTGCTACTTCAGTTTTGATCACAAGAATGCTGCCAGGAGTACATATGAGCTTTTTTGACCTGCACAGGAATTTTGATGAGTTACCTTCCAAGCACCTGATAAGAAAACTTTGTTATTGTAGCCTTAGAGGTAAAAGCCAGACCAGGGACTAAAAAGACCAGAAAAGAGCCTTAAGCAAATGGGGTTCGGGTCCAGTTGTGGATGCAGAATGAGGTTAATAGCAGGAGGCCCTGGAGTTCTGTACCAGAAAAGATTTTGGTTGTTGAATATATTTATTAACGATTTATAAGATGAGGTGAATAAAGGAATGATATTATTCAATGATCCTAAATTTTCAGTCCAGTAAGGACCATAAGGGACTCCAGCAAGACTTAACAGAACTAGGTAATTGGTCAATATGATGAAGATGAAATTTGAAACAGGCAAGTGTGAGGTGACGCACATCTGAAAGAACAATTTAAGCTAATCATACACAGTGATGGATATTGAATTAGCCATAACCTTCCAAGAAAAAGATCATGAGCTTTGCTCAATGTGCAACAGTGCTAAAAATAAGTCACTGGAAGAGGAGTGAGAATAATGTGGAAAATATTAAGGTACCATTATATAAATTGACAGCATATCCTTGTCTAGAATATTATGTTGAATTTTTGTCACCTCATCATAAAAATGGAATGGAAGAAACAGAAAAATGTGCTGAAAGCTAGTTAAACTGATTAAAAAATAGGATAAACTTCATTATGAAGTGTATATTTTTTTGTCACATTTAAAGATCTCCTGTTGCAAAAATTCTATAGTGATATAAAAGGCATTTCTGACTCTCAGCATTGGAGGTATACCTATTAAAGAGAAAGTAAGCACTCACATTTTGCACCGTCTTTTCTAGACTTGGGTAATCAAGACATTTTTATCCTTAAATAGTTTCTTATGTCCACTGAAGGTAGTATAAATTGGTATTTTTTGAGGAAAAAAAATCTTGGAAAATGCCTCTTACCTAGACCTGATCTAATGCTTGTCTGCGCTTCACTTTTTTAGTGATAATTGGTATTCACAATGATAATTCCAAGTCACTACATGATCTTAAAACACTTCTAAAATAAGAAAAAAAACTAAACAAACAAAATATACAAACAGGTTTTATTCAATATAGCTGAATAAATAAAATTTGACCTATTTTCCTAAAATTTGGGCATTGATTTTTGGTCTACTAACTAATTAACCATGTTTATTTCCTCAGCACATTCCATCCTTGGCCACCAAAGATAAGTTATTGTCATTGTTTTCTAGATTTCTATTTAGCCTCTAAGTCCCATCCAATTTAACAAAGAATAAAAATGAGACAAAGGTAAAACAACAAATGAAACTAAAAGGAAAGGTCGGAAGCTGCTGCTCTTCTGTCTTATTGCCTGGGGACTTGTGGGAAGGGAGTGGAGGTGGGGGACTGAAGGTTTCTATCTCTATTATTATTTTCGTGTATGTAGACATAGCCCTGACTGTTAGAATTTACTTTGAAGGAGGACTGAGAAAAATGTTCAAGATGAACTTAAGGGCGCCTGGGTGGCTCAGTGGGTTAAAGCCTCTGCCTTCAGCTCAGGTCATGATCTCAGGGTTCTGGGATCAAGCCCCGCATCGGGCTCTCTGCTTAGCAGGGAGCCTGCTTCCTTCTCTCTCTGCCTGCCTCTCTGCCTACTTGTGATCTCTCTCTCTGTGTCAAATAAATAAATAAAATCTTAAAAAAAAAAGATGAACTTAAAAAGAGCTGAATCTAGTACATGGTAGCAAGAGTAATAATAAAGTTGGGCTGAGTATTGACTCAAGAAACATTGGCCACTGAGAAATCAGTTTCATGATGTCTACACTAGCTTTGCTTATACTTTCCTTTCCTAGGAAAAGTATTTATATAAGAAGTAACCTCTTCCAGAATGACAAAGACCGTTTATTGCTTCAAAGGATAATCTCTACCAGGATACAAACCTCAACGGTCCTTTCCATAAAGTAGATGAAATGTATTTCAACATTTATTTTTTTCTCTAAAACATTATTTGTATTGCTCTTGTACAAATAATGAAGACCAACCAAGTGAGAACTAGCAAAGTCCATTTATTCAGACATTACTATAACAAGGAAATCAGCCATTTATGTTATTGGTGTTTTGGTAGAGATTTAGAGGCAGGCAGGAGAATGGAAAAGCTTTATGGTGGAAAAAGGGAAGGCTTCAGAGGTGTTCTAACTGGAGGCTGTTAGCATGGAGAAGCTGTAAGTAAGCTAACTAGAAGTGGGGCATCCTATGTGATTTTTTAGGGGCACATATTTGTCTTTTCTTAGTTGGTCCTAAGTAGGTAGCAGGGACAAAAATTGGAGAAGCTGTCAGTTAAGACCTGGATGTTTGGGGCTGACAGTTACCAGGTTCATCGTTTAGCTTCCTGGTTTGTTATTAGAGATAGCAGTCTGACTTGTAGGTGGCTAGGTATTGTAGATAATGAGTTGGTTTCCTTGGCAAGTTGTTTCTGGTTGTGGGTCAAAGTTCTATTTTTATATACGGTCTGGCCATTGTCCATTTGTATATTCAGTCTCTCACTACATAAAACAAAAAAATGAAGGTTACATTTTCAGAGAACTGAAGTCTTGAAAGCATCAGACTCTGATTTTTGAATAGATTTTTAGTTTTCTAATGCCTGAAATAAATCATCACCAAGTAAGAAAACCTTTGGAAGTCTCAGATTTTGGCTTGCTTGTGCTTTCGGTAAGAAGGAACTTGAGTACACAATTTTCATTCAAATAAACTAACTCTAAAATTTAAGGATATGTAGTTGAAAATGTCACTGTATTTGAATATGAAAAAAAGACTCTCATGTTTACAACTTCTGTACTTTTGTTTTATTAATTAAAGAGTATAACTTTGAGTCAAATCCGTTTATATATAAGGCTTTCTTGAAAATTGCCACCAAGGCACCATTTTGGAAACTGTTTCAGGGATCTTATTTATATTCTAACTGACTGAAGGAGCTTGCACAGCTTCTCAAGTGCCCCAGTTTCCTCTGAAGGACATGGTGTGAACCAAGATCTGCTTTAGCCATAAAGAACCTTGATTGATGGATTAAATAATATTCAGTATCATAGGTTGAATGGTATAAAGCAAGCAGAAAGAGCTAATTTTTTTTCTAGGTGCTAGCACTGACATTTAGCCATGTATAATGTACTAAAACAATTAACTAAAATATACCATTCCTGAAATGTGCTATAACCAAATGCACTATATTTTTCATATGATTTGCAATTTCCGTGGAGAGCTCATTTGGATTACGTTTATAATATTCATTTAGCAAACTCCATTAGCAATGTTTACAAGTGCTTATGGATCTGGTAAATGAGTTTGCAGATATGCTGTGAACGAAGATAAATGCATCCATTTGTGTATGGGATCTAATTCATAAACTCATCCTAATCAGGCAGAGTGTATAGCACATTAAACTCTAACCTGGGAGTCTGGATTCCTATATGTTTTCTACTAGTGTTTCCTAATAGGACTTAATCAGTTAACTTTTTGGCTTCTTGGTTTGCCCTAAAAGAGAAAACTCATTGCAAAACTGGATTAATACAAGAAACTGAGCATAAGAATCCTTATAGGCAAACAAACAAACAAACAAACAAACAAACAAACAAACAAAAATAAAAACACAGAATAGAGAGAGATATGATTCAACTTCTTCCAGGTTTTTCGTGGAAAACTGTTTCAGCACACTCAGGTTCCTAGAATGCTAATAGTGTTACAGGGAATGTAACTTTCTGAATTATCATGGTAACCTGAAAAGGATTCTGTGTATCACAAAGGGCCTAATCTAAAAAATGCAAGTGTTCTTATTTAGAGTGGCTGATTCTTTGATGGAAAATGTCTAGTCCTTTTAGAAAGGAGAAGAAAGGTCCTTTGTTAGATTGTTAATGATATGCATGAACTGTAGATCTGCCAGTTCATGAGATCCAGATTTCTAGGTCATGCTGGGTCTAGATGGGGATGGGGCACCTGGGGAGATAATATAGGTCAGTGATACCCAGACTTTTATAGATCTGCCAGGATTAGGAAGAAAGCCTATAATAACAATAGCTAATGTTTATTGATGTTTACCATAGGCTTCAACCACTTTACATGTAATTCTAATCCTTACAACCGTCCTATGAAGATAGGTACTGTTATTTTTACAAATAACATTTTACAAATGAAGAAACTAAGGCTTAGAGAAGTTAAGTAGTGTGTCCTAAGGTCACACAACTATAAAGCAGCAGTTTCAGAATTTCAGAATTTGACTCCTGCTTTTTACCAGTATATGGCAGATTATGGATATTTTCCCTAGAACTGACATTGAGGTACAAAACTGGCTGAAATAGAAGAATTAGCAGTCTTTCACAGGGTTATATAGTTTTCTTTCGAAGTAAATTTCTGATTTTGATGTGCTAAAGACATAGGGTATAATTCTCCATCTTGAATCTAATTAATATCCAGGACCCAGAAATTCAAATCATCTTTGGTATGATAAGAAACTTATCAAACAGTGCCATCCAACGAGAATATTTTCTTGTCTTCTTTCAAAATCAAGTTGGGAATTTCAGTTATTATTTAAAATTTTTTTCACAAATATAGTTTTTTTTTCATAGAACACAGATGCTCTTAACTCCCTAGCAGTCACCATCTGTACCTCAATTTACATTTCCCAAAACACTGCTGACATCTGTTTAAATGCCAATCTCTCCCCAACTTAGTAGGATTTTAGCTCCAAAGTGATATCCTATGAGCGATTTGGAGTTTCAGAGTTATACTGATTTTAATCAAAATGCTCAATGGCTACAGATATACAACCTTTATTTGTCCCTTTAAGATTTCCACAAGATGCAGGCCAATACGGAAAATGATCTGTCATTTCCAGGTGAATGTGGGACACTTTTGCCAGGTTAGACTTTTCATCTCTAGGACGAGGAAGGGAAAGTTTCTGAGCTGTCATGGAGAAAATTCTGGGTGATTAACAGTTCTTCCAAAGAATCACTGCCCCTGATTGCTTGGTATTGGTTGGTATTCCTTCTATACAGAGATGTCTGACTTTCTTTGATGAATCATTATGTAAGGGGAAGCATAGAAAATATGCCTGAGGATAGACACCATGTAGGAATGGGGATGAAAACTGGCCGAACAATGGAACTGAGAAGATAATTGTGAGCTGTGAGATACTGATTCTTTTTTTAAAGAACATGTATAAATTAGGTCCCTAAATGAGTATTGCTCCTTTACAGTATGTATCCAGGGAAACTATAAACTTTTTTTAAAAAAGATTTTATTTATTTATTTGACAGAGAAAGAGAGAGATCACAAGTAAGCAGAGAGGCAGGCAGAGAGAGAGAAAGAAGCAGGCTCCCTGCTGAGCAGAGAGCCCAATGTGGGGCTCCATCCTAGGACACTGAGATCATGACCTAAGCTGAAGGCAGAGGCTTTAACCCACTGAGCCACCCTGGTGCCCCTATAAACTTATAAATCTAATAGTGCTATAATTATTCAGAACATTCTTGGAGTTACTTTGAAGTCAGGGGCATTTTTTTTTTTAAATTTCAGGGATATCAAATTTTTTTAAAGAGAAAAATGGACAAATCCAGTAGTCGTCTGGAATGTAGTGTTGCTATGAAGTGGGTTTAAGGGGCCACTTTTCCCCAGCTGTTTCATAAACTGATTTTAAGAAGGCAATTTTATTTTTTATTTATTTTAATTTTAATTTTTAAAAAGATTTTATTTATTTATTTATTTGACAGAGAGAGAGAGAGAGTATAAGCAGGGGGAGTGACAGGCAGTAGGACAGGGAGAAGCAGACTCCTTGCGAAGTAGGGACCCTGATGTGAGGCTTCATCCTAGGACCCTGGGATGATGACTTGAGCTGAAAGCAGATGCTTAACCGACTGAGCCACCTAGGCCCCCCCAAGGAGGCTATTTATTTATTTATTTGACAGAGAGAGAGATCACAAGTAGGCAGAGAGGCAGGCAGAGAGAGGGGGGAAGCAGGCTCCTCGCTGAGCAGAGAGCCTAATGGGGGGCTCGGTCCCAAGACCCTGAGATCATGAACTGAGCTGAAGGCAGAAGCTTAACCCACTGAGCCACCCAGACTCCCCAAGAAGGCAATTTTAAAAGATGAATTTAAAAAAAAGCATAAATAATGGAAACAACAGGGGACTAGGTATATAATGCCTTGAGAAGAATTCTTCATTTGGAAGTATAAATTTGGGGGATGCCTGGATGGCTCAGTTGGTTAAGCGTTCAACTCTTGATTTCAGCTCAGGTCATGATCTCGGAGTCCTGGGATCAAGCCCCACATCAGGCTCCCCGCTCAGCAAGGAGTCTGCTTCTCTCTGTCCCTCTTCCCCTGCCCCTCCCCCAAATAAAAAAATAAATCTTAAAAAAATAAGTGTAAGTTTGGTTTTGTTTGTGTTTTGGAATCAGACAGATTTGGGCTTCAGATCTGACTTCATATGTTTCAAGATGTGTGGCTTAGATAGCTTAACTGTGTTAAACCTCAGTTAATTTCCTCATCTGTGAAATGGAGATAATTAGAGTATCTACTATAGGATAGTAGGCATTGTGAGGATTAAAGAGGGTACTATATTTAAAATACTTTGCCCAGTATCTGGCATAAGCATTCAATAAAAGTGATGCCAACTCATATCCTCCTTCATACCCTTAAGGTATGTATATAGATTCTAATCTCATGGGATGACCTGTGATATATTAGAAGGACTGGAGCTACCTTTTTTTTTTTTTTTTTTGGCTATAATGGTTATAGGCAAATCATTTAACTTTTAGAGTCTTGGCTTCCTTCTTTGTAAAGTGGGTATAATAATACTTCTCTTGCCAGATTACCCTGAATATTAAAGATAATGTATATAAAGAATTAAGAGCATTAATTATGATTATTGTAGAAAGACTATTAAGATAAGAGCTTTTTAATGGGGTCCAGATTGTTCTACAAAGATGATTATAAATTTAATATGGTACTAATACTTGTATTTTAAAAATGATCAAATTCCAAATTGCAACTAGGGAATTACCCAAGATGGCAAATATCTCTGGGCATGGCTCCATCACACCTGGATTTATTGATTTCTAGGTTGCAGACCTAGAATGTCATAGGTTAGTTTCTTCCACTTATATTACTGAATGGATTTCATAGGATTCCTAGTGTCAACATCACAGGGCCTTAGGTTAACTACAAAGCCCAGTAGAATAGCACTTCCATGGCTAGAAGTTTTTTCTCATCTGCAGACCAAGATGTTAGAGAAGAGTTTCAGTTATGAAATATTTCAATGAATTTTTAAAAGTGAAAATGAAAATTTTAATAGAGATGGGGCATTTCTATGTTCCCAATCCAGCATTAAACTTCCCCCAAGTCTTCAAGAAATTCTTATAACAAAAGAAAGTCAGATCCTCTACCAACATTTCTCTTTCAAGAGGACAGAATATTCATATTTTCTTTCATTTTGTTTGGCAAAAATGTTTCAGTTAAAATGAGATGTCTGACTCATTTCTACAGCCAAATATTTCTGAAATAAAAGTTTGGAGTTACAAAAATAAAAAAAAAATCAAAATCCAATTCAATTCTAAAATAGGCTTAAAACTTGCTGATTTAAATCAAACCAAAATGTTTAGGAACAAAATTGGAGTTAAATAAGTAGTTTTCAAAAAAATTTTTAAAAAGAGTGGAATCTTTTCCTCATATTGAATCTTACAGAGTCTAAAATTGGAAATGGGCAAAAGCAAGGCTACTATGATTAAAGAAGGAACAGAGAGACCTACCCTTCACCTGGCTAACTTCTTCCTTCCCTCCTCCATCTCCCATGATCATATGACATCTTCCCAGAAACCCCAAGACTACTAGAATCATAATTTGGGATCTGTTACTCTAGATATTCCTTTGGTTTCATCTATTGCCTTTGTTAAAAAAAATAAATTAAAAAAAAAAACAGTCTTTTGTGCACAGAGCCCTAATCCTGTCAAATTGAGTAGGCAGGAGACAGGCATGTTTATACCCTGACAGCTCAGTTCTTTTTGCTTTGCCCAGTATTTGGGAGCAGGGGTTCAGAATATAGACAAGTCTGTCTGCAGGTTTGATTTCTATTGGTGGTTTAATTTTCTCCTGGTTGATTTGGCAGATTTTCTCTAATGACTTTCAAATCAAGAGGACAGGTACCACAGTCTTAAAAAGTAGCTCTACTAATGTTTGATAACATTGGCCATATTAGTACTTTCTTTTGTCAAAGTACAATGTCAAAACAGGCATGGGGTGGAGACTTGAATGCTCTTATAAAGGGCACAGACTCTCTGTAGCATATCCCACCCAGTTAGGAAAGGTTGTTTTGCCCTTAATAAATTGCCTACAGTGGGACTGGGAATAGGGAAGAATGTTGATGTGGTTCGTGCAGAGATTCCCTCTGGTGTCCTTTAATTGACATCTGGGTTTTAGAATTCAATTGCCAGAAACCATCCCACTCAAGGAGTAAAACTCAATGAGTAAAAGTAGTACAGCATAGCATCATGACCCTAAACCCCAAGTTAAATGAGAATTGTGGGACGGGTGTTCCAGACTGGCCTGAGTACATAGGATCTGATGGACAGAGGGAGGAAAGTAGGGGGGAGCTGCTGAATATAAATAATGAGCAGGGCTGCTAGTTTCTGACCTCCCGGCTGTGTGCTAGTCAAAGTAGTCAAGTTAGAATCTAGAGATTTATTTTAGTCCCCTAACAAGGCACTTGAAGAGAGAAATATACAGCAGAGCTCTACAATTTCAGTTCCAAGTGTTTAAGAGGAAGGTGACTATGACTCCACTTTCTGTATGCTGTGTATCTTTGCACAAATTACTTAACCTCCCTAATTAAACCTTGGTTCCTTGAGCTGTAAATTCCAGTATTTCTCAAACTGTGCTAAAGAATCAGTTTTTTAAAAAGTTACCAGTTCATGTATAGACTATATATGTATTTATAGTATAGCACAGTAAAAATGAATTCCTAGAAATACTTAAACTTTTTATTCTTAAATTCAACAGACATCATATGATTCTGCCAAATTGTTTTTAAAGTTTCTGAATATTTACTCTCAATTTCTATAGTATTTTGTTTTATACCGCAGACCAGTAACAATTTGTGTACTGACACCTACCTATATGTGGACCAGACTTTTTAGTATCGTTGGTACAGACATTAATAGTACTCACTTTATATAGGGGTATTATGAGGCTAAGTGAGGCTAAGTACATGTATTTGACAACCATTGTCATAATTTTTATATTTCATATGGGTTTAACCCTTGGAAAGTCATTTTATCTCTAGTAAATCCCTACTTTTGTAAAACGATAACAACCCAGAGGTTTTCATAAAGAATACATAGGAAGAAGAGAGAAGGAATGGTTTAAATCGACCTCTCTTGAGAGACAGGAATGGCAGGACTCAGGAACACCATATGAGGGTTCAAGTTTTGGGAGCCAGTCCGTGTGCAAAGTACAAGTCTTGGGGCTGCTACTTTAAAAATATGAAGTAAAGGCATCCAAACCAGGGCCCCTGTTGGGGGGAGAGAGTCATATCTGTTGCATAGTCAGTGTGATGCTCTGGTGATTAGGTGGGTCCTGGATTTCATTCCCCTTGTTAGAGCTGCTGGGTAGCTGGCCAGCACAGTATTTAGCCCTTGGTCTTAGAGGCACACAGACCTGGGTTTGAAGGTTTCTTCCTTATTGCTAGTGTGACCACAGATGAGGTTATTTATGTTCTCCAAGCTCCTGTTTTCTCTTGTGTAAAGTGGGGGCTGGTAATAGCACCTGGCTTCCTAGTGCTGCAAAAGGATTAAATGAAATAATTTTTGAACAAATAATGGTAGTCATAAGGCCAGAGTGGGCAGCTCAATTTTAGCTACATGACACTAGCACATGGCTGGATTTTGCTTGCTGTGATGGACAGAAGGGGCCGGTGGCAACAGTGTAGCGCTCTTAAATACAGTAGAAGAAAAGAACCCCAAAGCTTAGCACACCAGTTTTAAAAGGCTTCTGACCCTTAAATTATGACTTTCCCTGTAGCTATCTAACACTCTCTTTCCTTCCCTTTGCCCCAGCTGTGAGAGAGATGGTTATAATACAGAAAAATGAATCAAAGTCTTGAATATATCATCTAAGGTGAGGAAAACGGCAGGGGTTGTACAGAAGTCTGAGGAAGCACGAGCCCCCTTTTCTTCCCTCTCTATACAGCGTGCTGAGACTATTTGTGATTAAAATTCTTAACACGATTTCAAAGCATCACCTTCCTAGGTAGATGACCTGCAAAGGCAGCACAGAGATTGAGGAATGATCTGACTCAAGTGGCTCATTTGTAAGAGCTTGAGTAACACTCCATAATGAATTTGCTATTTACTGATATAGCAGTGCATTCATTTGGCATTAATGGGCAGGAGCAATGTACAGTCATAGTTATTTTATTTAAATTCAGGATTTGGTACCAGGCAATTGAACTGTTGTAGAAGGAAAGTGATATGCCAATTTCAAAGGTACTTTTTGCCATACTATCTCATAGCTGAAAATAGAAGATATGGAAAATAGCACGAAACTGTAAATATTAACGAATGATAATAATGCTACTGCTGCTAATAATACACTTGATTTGGAAGATACATTTAGTGAAGGGAGATTTCCTGAAAAGTTATTGGCCCACAAGGGGTGAACTTAAGGCACAAGACTGGCCAATGTGGCTCCCAAATACTTTTCCTAACTTACACAATTATGGGAAAATTTCATGGGGTGTACTTTTTAATTAAGCTTCAGTAAGCTTTTAACTTCACTCTACTCTCATCCTTAATCTCCTCTTTAGCTATTTTGGGAGCCTTTAGACCACGTGGTATCTCATGTGTGCTCTAGAATGAACCACCTCAGATGTCTTAGTCTCCTCGTCAGAGGACCTTGACATTATTTCCTTCCCAGTGGCCTGTATAAAAATGCCGCCCTGATGGTACAACTCCCCTTCCTTTGGGGGGCTGTCTAGACCGAGCAGGCTATGGTCTGTGGCAGAGCTGGCCAAGGAGTTCTCTCTCACAGTCTTCCATCAACATAGATATCCATGTTTCTTAAATCAACCTCTTTCTTATAGGAGCTCAAAATCAGACCATCAGTCTAGGTTCTTTTGTGTAGGTAGCAGGAAGTTAGGTGAGGATAGAGACCATGCCATTCCCTGCCTTGACTTTATCTGACTTCTCCCAGGAGCCTGCTACAAAGTTCCCATTAATATTATTTATGTAAATAAACATTGGCAAAGTAGAAAGGATCATCCAGCTCCATTTACCAAGAGCATCTGGATCCTGGCTCCAGTCCAGAGAAGAGTACCTCTAGGATGAAAAACTGATTAAGTCATATTTACCATTTATACTTTAACATGGATGAGTTTTTAAGATATTTTTCTAGGAGCATGCTTGGCTAGGAGAGGATCTGGAAAATATAGGTCACCTCAGGTGGAAGAGATAGGTTTGGCAAGGCAAATGTTGAGGGTACTGAAACCAGTTTTGACAGTTTTGCAGTTGTCCTCTAAGGTGGCCTGGCTAAGTCTCACTATTAGCAAAATTTAAGAAAATCTAGGATTGAGGTGGGTAACTGTAACTAAAGAAGACCAAATAACGAAAAGAAAATAAAGTTCAAGTATTTTCACATGAATCTGCCACTGTGCATGTTCTGCTTCAGTATTTGGCATTTCTCACATTGGGTCTGGATCAAGACCTTTGAAAAATTGAGGATGGCTGTCCATAGAGACTGATTACTTCTCATTTGCTGATAATGAGCGGTTACCTCTCAAAAGTCATTCATTTCCACCTTTTGTGCCCAGGTCTTGTCTGAAGTTATGTGTCAGAGGAAAGCTGCAAAGGATTCCTCTAATTTTGATTCTTAAGGGAATATTGCAGTCATTTTCTGAAATCTGTTTCTCTGATGTCCAGGTCGCCTCTGCTCTAGACTTGGTCTTTGTAGGGAATGGTGAGGAGAAGGCACATGGGGACCGGGAAGGACTTGTTTAAGCCTTGTGTGTGCCTCATTCGGAGTCACTCAGCCTAACTGGATCATTTCCAATGAAGTGAATCCAGGGAGGTAGTGGAGACAGTCAGGTCAAGGGTTCCTCCCTTTTTAAAATATGGCTTTATTCCCTTAGGGACCCCATACTTTAACAATTTTATTTACCAAACAGTATTTATCAAATAATAATGGCTTTATGTTTCTTGTTTATTGAGATAAGCTATGGATAACTGCAAATCAAAGTTTTTGATTGACATAATAACCAGGTAACTAGGTAACCAGAGTTATTAATGCTGTAATGCTGTAAAAATTAAAACAAAGTGAAAGAAAACCTGGTGTGTGTATTTATGTTTATTTTAGTTATATGTATGTTTGCCATTAGGATTTCAAGATACTAAATATTAATTCACAATGCCTATTTCTGCTTTTACCCAATCTTTGAGGAATGCCAAATTGAAGAATGCAGGATGGAAAAACTTTCTGGGGTCTGCTGGGGTTGAGAATATATGGAGAGCCACATCATGCCTTTGGAGGCTTTTCCAGAGGGACTTTTGAACTTCAGCCAACATCTTGGGATGAATGATGGGGTATACCTATTCCTTGGGTTGTTCAAAACTCTGCCTAAAGATCCAAAGGCTATTTTCAAGCAACCAACAAGACTGGTTGTTTAGCTGATTTTCTTTCTTACTATCCCATTTTATTTAAGCTTCCAGTCTTGACACCGCAGAGAGAATATTGGATTAAAGTGGTTTTACCCAACATTAGTGAGCTGGGTGGGCAAATTCTGCCTATGTGGCAATTTCTTTTTTTTTTTTTTTTTTAAAGATTTTATTTATTTATTTCACAGAGGGAGAGAGATCACAAGGAGGCAGAGAGGCAGGCAGAGAGAGAGAGGGGGAAGCAGGCTCCCCGCCGAGCAGGGATCCCGATGCGGGCCTCGATCCCAGGACGCTGAGATCATGACCTGAGCCGAAAGCAGAGGCTTTAACCCACTGAGCCACCCAGGCGCCCTATATGGCAATTTCTAAGCAAGTCTTTATTCATCAGTTTTTCAAAATATGTCTTCTATTTACCTCAGGGGCCTGAGGAAGTGGATGTTGGGACTTGGGTGGCACTTGAACCACTTCCATAAGCACCTGTTTTAAGTCCTCATCTCCACTGGCCAGAGAGAAGAGTGAAAACAAAGTGAATGAGTTCAGCACTTTGCTTCGTGAAGGAAATGTCTGTTAAGCTGTCTGTACCTTATGAGTAGTTTTCAGAGCATTCATCTACAAAATCTTGTATCGTCTTTAAAGGGATAATGAAAGCAGGATGTAAATTGGGAAGTAATTTAGATTATAATATTTTTAAGAGGACCCACTAAATTATTGACCCTTTGTAGTTAATTAAAACAGATAAGAGACTTCCCTTATGAATGATTAATTTAAAAAACATATATAACAGGCGAATACCCATAGAGGATTTTTCATAAGTGATTGTGGCTCAACTGCCTATTTAAACCAAACATACATTTGATTGTTTTTAAATATTGATGCCTTTGCTGTTATTACAAAACACTGAGTAGGAGTTCACACAATGAGGGTGACATGTGAATGTGTCAAGCTAATGTCAAAACAACAGCCTTGAGCAGCATCACAGTCTGACAGGTTTCAGAACGGAGTGACTGCTGACTGGACTACTCCGAGGCTGAATTAGGTCTCTCCTTGTAAGGACTTTGCTATTTTCTTGGGTGTGTGTAGCCTGGAGTTATGTCAGACTTCACTGGTTATATCCCTGTGTAGAGAGGGAGGGCATGAACTTTGCCAACGGGAGGGATGAATATGTATGGTGTTTTTCTTTGGATCAGTCTGACTGCGACCTCTGCTGAGAGGGATTGTGTGACAGTATGCTTGACTCTCTTAGCATGAGGCCTGCCAAATAGAGCATCTAGGTCTCACCTCTCATATAAGGCCAATCAACCAACCAACGCTGAACTTCTTATAGCCTAGAAAGCACTTCTTTTACTGTAGAGCTGCTGAAAACATGATTTCCTTTGCCAGTAATAATTCTGGCTCCCCTGAAACCAACGTAAAATTGTCCTGTCTGACATCTACCTACAGTGGAAATCTTGGCCTAAATGCCATATCCCAAGGATACCTTCGCTGACTTCCCAAACTAACTTAGGAGGATCCCATATATATTGTATTAGTGAGGTCTTTCCAGAGAAATAGAACTAATAAGAGGGATACATGTGTGGTGGGGAGAGATAAGGAAATTGGCTCACAGGATAATGGAAGCTTGAGGAGTCCAAAATCTGATGAGCTAGACTAGTAGGCTGGAGACCCAGGGATGACCCATTGGTGCAGTTCAAGTCCAAAGGCTATGTGTTGGCATAATTTCTTCTTGCTTGAGGGGGGTCAGTCTTTGTGCTATTTGTTCAACAGATTAGACGAAGCCCATTCAAGTTATAGAGGATAATCCACTTTGCTCAGAATCCACCAATTAAAATGTTAGTCTTATCCAAAGCAGACTGCCACAGGAGCATCCTAAATGATGTTTGAACAAATATCTGTGTATTATAGCACAGATAAATTGATGCATAGAACTAACCATCATACCCAAGTAACATTATCTTATCTGTCACTAGTTATGCATGTGAATGTTTGCAGTTCTCACTGGTCATGAGAACATGGGCCATGTTTGTTTGTTATGTTTTTGACATGTACTCCGAACTCAGCACAAGGCTAAACACCAAGTAGACACTCACTGAATACTTAATTAAGTCCTTATTCATTCAACAAATACTTATTAAGTACCTGTCCTATACTAGGTACTGCTCTAGTTGCCAGGGAAAAGCACTGAACAAGACATAAAATTTCTGTCTTCTTGGAGCTTCCTTTCAAGTGGGAAAATCTAAAAGTTGAGATGTTTTAATAAGGATGTGACCTGATCTGATTTTGGCTTTAAAAATACCACTTTGGCTGCTACCTTAAATTGACTGTTAGGGTGGGACAGGAGGGAAGAGTGGGAGCAGAGAGCAGTTAGGGCCATTGCATCAATTTGGATGAGATGTGATGGTAGGTTGGACTAGGCTAGTAGAAGAGGAAGCAGTGAGAAGTTTAGATTTGGGACATACACTGAAGTTGGAGAAAACTTCCTGAAGTGATGTGAATGTGGAATAGATGTGATAGAGAAATCAGCAATGGGACCTAAATTTTGGGTCCAACTAACTGTGGTATTCCCATTTAGTGCAAAGCTTGAGGGAGAATCAGGTTTAAGTAGGAAATCAAGACTTGTTTTGGATGTGTTCAGCTTGACATGCGTGATATTGATATTTGAATGGAGAGGGTGAGAGGAAAATTTAGTATAGAAATCTAGATCTCATGGAAGAGGCCTGTCATGGAGGTGTAGACTGCCTATGAAGCCATGGGATGGAAGGTGATCATATAGGAAGTATACAGGAATATGAAGGGGAAGGTGCTGAGGGAGAAGATCTGCCCTTGGATTTAAATAGAGGAGGAATATCTTAAAAAGAGACTGAAAAGGAGTGGTTGGAGGTAGGAGGAATAGCAGAAGTGTTTGGTGGCTAGGAGCCCAGGCAAGAAAATGTTCCAAGAAATAGGGAGAGATCATCTCTGTTTTCAGCTGAGTGAATGAATTAGACCCCAGAATCTATGAAGCACTCAAATAACCCAGAGTTATAAGATATGATATTATGTGCATGTGCCTATTTGTGGAGATAAGTCAGTCGTATTTTACTGGAACATTGCTTGAGAGTTGTGGTGGAGAAATTGGGGAAAGAATAGAACATTTTTTTTCTCTTCTGAGATTAGCCACTCTGTGCTCAATAGAAAGGGGGAACAAATGTGTTTGTTTTAGCATTTATTGAGAGCCTGTTATGTAATAAGCCTTGTTTAACCCTTAAAATTATAATTCTGTGAGTTTGGTTCAAAAATTATGCTTTCAGGGCAGTTACAGTTTTATGTTTTTCTCTGTCTCATATTCCATCATAAGAACTCCATGCAACTTTTTGAGGAATCTCCATACTGTTTTCCAGAGTGGCTGCACCAGTTTGCATTCCCACCAACAGTGTAGGAGGGTTCCCCTTTCTCCGCAACCTCGCCAACATCTGTCATTTCCTGACTTGTTGATTTTAGCCATTCTGACTGGTGTAAGGTGGTATCTCGCTGTGGTTTTGATTTGTATTTCTCTGATGCCGAGTGATGTTGAGCACTTTCTCATGTGTCTGTTGGCCATTTGGATGTCTTCTTTGGAGAAATGTCTGTTCATGTCTTCTGCCCATTTCTTGACTGGGTTATTTGTTTTATGGGAGGGTAGGGATAGGGTGGATGGGTTATGGACATTGGGGAGGGTTTGTGCTTTGGTGAATGCTGTGAAAGATGTAAGCCTGATGATTCACAGACATGTACCCCTTGGGCAAATAATAAAAATAAAATTAAAAAAAAAAGAACTCCATGCAAATTAAGCACCTTGAACTGAAAAGAATAAAAGAGAAGGTCCTTCTAGAAATATATCACACAAAGGAAGGAAATCTGAAATTCAGAATTTTAAATTAAGATTCATAAAATACCAAGAACAGAGTCCTATCAAGTGCAATATGGAGATGATAGAGGTTAGAACATCATTAGGAGAGAACATTTATTGAGCACTTACCGTGTGCTAGGCATTTTCTAAGTACTCAGCACATATTAATTTATTTAATATTTAAAGTAACCTGATATAGCACTATTACTCTCATCCCAATGAGGAAATTGTAGCATTGACATTTAAGAAATTTGTCTCAAAACAAATAGCCTGTAAGTGATTGAGGCAGGATTTAGACTTAGCTGTCAGGGTCCAGAGTCTCCATGCATAACCATTATGTTTCATTACCTCTGATAACCCCATGGGAAAACTTCCAGAAGAAGCATGAAGTAGTATTGACTTGGGGATCCAGTTGAAGGTCAGGAGAATGGTGGCACCTGAAATGGAGGTGTAAGCAAGATCTGTGAGATTTGATGACAGAGAACACTGGAAATACTTTTCAATGAATAGAAATGTCTGAAGAGGTGAGTGGTGTGTGGGGGGGTGGGGGATGGGGAAAGCAGCAAAGTCTGTCCACACCTGTCAGAGTGTTTTAGCAATGCTCCTAGCTGCTCTGCCTAATATGTGCTCCAGTGCATTAAAGAATAGGGTATGGGCTTCTCTAAGGAGGCAGGGTGATGACAGCTGAATTTCCATGTTACATGTGTAAGGGTTTCTTTGAGGCAAGGATAATACTGACAGCTTGGTCCATCTTGCTTTCTTCTGAAACTCTCTAAGCATGGTCCACAAAAAAGTCTGTGTGGGTTATATTTTGATATAGTTATCACACTAGCAGGCTGATAAGATTGATAAGAAAGAAAGTGGTAAGAATAACAGGGAGTTCCCTGTAAAGGAGATAAACAGGGGACACCCATTTGTTCAGGGATTGGCTTCACCCCTTCTGCAGTTGCCCACCCCATTGTTCTCTCTCACTGTAACTGGGCAGGGAGGATGGAGTTCACCTACCCAAACTTCAGAAACAGGGCCTGCTTCCTTATGCCTGATGCCAAGAGGTCTACCTGCCTTCTGTTC
The DNA here is from genome assembly GCA_002007465.1 of Ailurus styani. Classification (NCBI taxonomy): domain Eukaryota; kingdom Metazoa; phylum Chordata; class Mammalia; order Carnivora; family Ailuridae; genus Ailurus; species Ailurus styani. Next base: position 363,746 of record LNAC01000162.1, read on the forward strand.
TCTGTGCACTCTGGAGAAAGGAGATCAGGCTTCAAAAGACTTGTTGCAGCTAAATAGGTCTCTGTTTTCATATTAAAGAAGGTCAAACTCATGGCTACCTCATCTCAGTGTATTAAAGGAAAAAAAACCCCACTCAGCTACTTATTTTTTTTTAAACAGGGAAAAGAGCTAGATTGCTAACTAAATAAGTGTTACCAGAATTCAAATAGGTGATAATTGCAAAAGAAAGTCTAAATGGGCTTTTATTTTGCTTTGAAGAGTGAAAAAGTCACTGGTGTTTTCGATATCATGGAGAACCTAACCCTTTGTTTTCCAGGGTTCAGAGGAATCTTTCGGAATTCTAAAAAGCCTGACCTGATATAACATTCACTGCTCACTGAGGGTTGAACTGGGCTAGTTGTCTCCTTTCCCCATGTTTCTTGTATTCATAGATAGTCTTCACTTCCACCTGTGGTACTAGTCATAACAGAAAGCAATAATTGCATTACCCAAAAGCATCTGCTTTGGTATAGTGAGAAACTGTTGGCTGGTGGATGCCTTTTTCTGTGGCATCCCAACACCAAATTTTGCATCAAATACCTTGTTAGACTAATTATCTTTAATACAATTAACTGACCTTTATTGGACTCCAGCCAGATTGATGCACAGCACCATCCTGGTCCTTGAACTTGAAGGAGAGGGAGTCAGTTGTGCTTCCTGCTCTCTTATGCTTACTGTCTGGGGGAGGAAACAAGTATAAGTAATTTTAGCATAAGGTAGACTGCAAACTGTAATGTAGTTATATGCCGAGTGCAGTGGGAATTATGTATAATGATAACATAAGAGAATGCTAAGAGCAACGATACATTTAATAAAATTCTGTGATGATGACCATGATAATATGGGAACAAAAATGAGGCTTGAGATATATTTGGCCTACAATAACTAGCATTTGATCCATATATTGTCAGAAATCTGGACTACAATAGTTTCTCCAAGCTAATATTAGCTGACACTTTTGAGTACTTATTATGTGTCAGGTTCTGTCTTCAGTGGTTATAGAATATTCCATTTATATTATAGAGATAGAAACCAACCTACAATGAAATAATGTGCTTACAGAGAGTAGGCCACTTTTCCAATGCCATGAATTAGTAATGATGAAGCTGGAGTTAGGAACTTACTCTAAAGGAATTCCATGTTACCATGTTCTATGTTTGTATGTTTGAAATGGAGATACCAAGATATACTGACCCCTAGCGTGGAGCACATTCTGTCCAGAAAGCTGATGAGAGTTGTGACCCCAAACTATTTTTCCTCAGGTTTCCTCATGTCACAAAAGAAATAATGAAATTATCTTGGGCCCAAATTTAAAAATTATTTGTAGTTACTGGTGCCAGAGGTGATTTCATTGTAAAAATGACAGTGTCAGAAGCATGAGCTGGGTATGGGATACTGGTTTTGTCATTGCTTTTTTACGGCTCATCCTTGTAAAACATTGGAATTCTGGAAGAAGTAGGACATATAGCCAACAATATGATAGCTAAATAGTAACTAAAGGAAAGTTCCATAGCTTCAGTTAGTAAGATGTAGATCTTCTCATACGTTTAAAACAGAGTCATTTAATAATGTTACTCTGAACATGAGGCGCGGGAAGGATGTGCACTGGAAAAGTATTACAGTATGAGGTTTGGCTTGACTAAACACTATTATTTTTGAAACAATGATTCGGTTGTGTTCAATGCTGTAAGAGGTTGTTGTGGGAAGCTTCTCACTTGCTAAAGCCGAAATTACCAAGTGAGGTAATTGTTCAACCTTTTCAACATAAATGTAGTCTCTAGTCTGCCTGAAAGACAGTAGACTGGGATTTGGGTTTTAACTTTGCCACTAAGTTATATTTGCCAGTTTGTCTCGTTTCTTGCTCTGTCTCTGTTTCTTGCTCTTGTCTGTTTCTTGCTCTGTCCAGTGGTGGTGAGGGCACTCTGTGAAATTGAAAATCATGGTTTATTCAATTTAGATGTTTCACAGCTTCATGTGTATCTGTCACTGAGAGGAAGAACATTCCTGAAACTCAGCTGTGAAGTGGGAATAATAGTACCTATCTACCCATGGCATTACTGGGAGTTATCAGTGAGATAGTGGATATGAAAGCTCTTTAACTAGCTAAAAGTATACTTAGTGTGAGGCTAGTCATAGTGCCTATACTAATTTATATAGCATCTTCAAGGATTTATATATATATATATATTTACTTATTTATTTCTCACAGTACCCCCTGAAATAAGAAAATATTTTACAGGTGAGGAAACTGAATCACTAAATGATTATGTGACTTACTGGCAATTAGAGAGTAAATTAATAGAATAAGAACAGGACCACAGCTCTCCTAAATTGCTGCTGGGCACTGTCCCTTCCAAATGTGATATATTATTATTTTGCTTTGAATCACAGAATAGTGGAGAACAAGTAAATTCAGAGTCTTTTAAAGTAGTCTTTCAAATGGCCTGAAAAACAAAAAAATGTGTTTTTTTTTCCATTTAAGGCAGATTTTGGAGACTCATATTTATTGGGGGAAACAGGGCTATTCAGGAGGTAATTCCTTATGGTGTTTGATTTTACTTTTTGGTGGGCAGTTGCTTTTTTCTTTTGGCTCTGCAGTAGGAAAATATTACTATTGTAAGTGGGGTTGAAATGTGAAAACAGGCTCTCATATGAAAATTGTATGGGGCACTTAGCATTCTGAAAAATATTTGAGTCATTATGTTGCAGTTCTAAAATTGAATCAATGTGGTATTTAATAAGGCACAACAGGCCATGAATTATTGCATATTAATTCATACCCAGTGTGTTGCTAGGCACATGGCTAAAAGCTGAGTACAGTCAATGCAACCAAACATGAGTACACCATAATTCACACACCAGAGAGACCTACTCTAATTATAAAATGCTGTTATAAAGGGCCATTTAAAAATATTTAGATATGTTAAGTTTTATGCCTACATTATTCATGATATATGGTATTCTCATAAATTTAGCAGCTCACTCTCCTTTTCTCAATACTGTAATTCTAAGATTTACATGTTAAATCCTAGATCTCCATTTCTCTCATCATTAGGCTCCCTAAGTCTAGAAATATTATTCTGTGGTTTCCAGTTTTCATTTGGGAAGAAACAGAACTTTCTATAAGCAGGAAGTGTCCTATCAAGCTGTGTGGAGCAACGTTTTGATTAAGGTGGAGTAGGGAAGGGCTAGAAATTCTACTGAAGTTTCAATGGGGACAAAATGATGGTCAGGCTGGAAGGTATGGCTGGGCTCTCCCAAGAGGATGCTACTGGGCCCTGAGGAATAGGAAAACAGAAGGAAGCCCTGATGTTGGTTCCATATAAGGAGGACAGTAGTGAGAATCGGTTAATTAACAGGAGTGATTGCTCTGGTCTGCTTTTATTGTTAACTTCACAAACAATGGTTTGCATTTAATATTGGTAATTTTTGATGAGGAACTTTCAGGAAAATATAATTCATTGTACAAATATTTATACAATACTTCCTGAGGAACTATCTGGGCATTGTTTCCAGTGACCCAGAAGTATAATGGAGACTGCTAGGATTCTAGAGCAGGGAGCTGTGGGTCCTTACCCTCATACCTAAACACAATGCAAAATAAATGTTGCTGTAATATGTACAGTGAAACTTAATTTTTACATAACATTTAAAATTATGCTATTTATGAAAGAAGAAGCATTTGGTACTTAGGTTTTTATACTCATTGATACTTGTGTAGCTAACTTTGTTAAAATGATTAAAAGGAGAAAAATTGACCTTTTATCTCCAATCAGTCAAATAAAATTTTCTTCTTAATTATTATATGTTTTTCCTGAAAATATGTTTTTTTCTTTTTTTTTTTTTTTGGAGATTGAGAATTTCCACCAATACTTTATCAACAAGTTTCCAGAATAAATTACCTAATAAGGCAATCAGGTCAGTTTTATTCTGCTTTTATTTACAAATAGAAGAGGTATTTTTAAGTTTCCTTAAAATTTAGAACATCTGTGTGTTACTTTGCATAACCTTTTAGTTTTTATACTACTGTTTTTATAAGTAAGATTATATATATATATATATATATATATATATATATATATATATATACATTTTTTTTTCAAAATCCATGCTTGCAGTTTAAATCCTCATAAGACCTATGTGGTATGGGAGTAACCAGAGTTATTTCTTTTTTTTTTTAATTTTTAAATTTAATTTAATTTTTTCAGTGTTCCAAGATTCATTGTTTATGCACCACACCCAGTGTTCCATGCAATATGTGCCCTCCTTAATACCCACCTTACCATATTAATTTGTGATTTTATTATCTATATTTTTGAATTATATTGTAAACTTTACAAGGCAAGATATTAACATAATAGCTAGACTTACATACTATTAAAAGCCAAACAAGGAAGTGTATTGCTAAAATTAATGAATTGAGTTCAATTTACATTTCTGTTACCAAGACTAATTATGAGATCTTCTGCCTTGATTAGAGTTCTTTTTTTTTTTTTAATTTTTTATTCTTTGCCCCAGGGGTACAGGTCTGTGAATCATCAGGCTTACATCTTTCACAGCATTCACCAAAGCACAAACCCTCCCCAATGTCCATAACCCATCCACCCTATCCCTACCCTCCCACCCCCCAGTAACCCTCAGTTTGTTTTGTGAGATTAGGAGTCTCTTATGGTTTGTCTCCTTCCCCATCCCATCCTGTTTGTTCTTAGTAAATAAAAATATGCTCAATTTTTTTGGGTGTTTGAATTGCTCAAGTATTACAGGAAATTAGACTTGACCAAGACATTCATCTATTCAGACTAAGGATGGAAAAATGAACTTCCTTAAACTTCCTTAAAAAGTCTGTGGCTACAAGCTAAAGATCTATGTGGTCTTACTCATGCATTTATTAGTTGTGATTTTTAATTGCACATGTTGTATTGAAACTTCAGCCATATTAAAATATGTCAAAACTAGTTAGTTCCCCTCAAAAATCTATAAATAAAAACACTGTGCTTAGGATGCTAGTTCTGTTCTCAGCTTAATGTAATATCTCTCAAACCCCAAAGAGCATCAGAATCACCAGAGGGCTTATTAAAACACAGATTGCTGGCCCCATCCTCAGAGTTTCTGATTCAGTAGTTCTGGATAGGGTTCAGTAATTCACTTGTCTAACAAAGTTTCCAGGCGATGTTGCTGTTGCAGGTCTGGGACCACATTTTGAGAATCACTGATGAATTTTTTTGAATTACAGTTGCTGTTTTATTTGCCGCTGTTAGCACACGAGTTGGTATTTGTGGAACCTTGCAGAGATAAATTGAGTCTGTGATTTATTTACTTGATGACTAATAAGGCTAGTTAATAGGTCTAGATTGAAAGAAGAATGTTCAACATAGAATACTTTCCAAGTTTCTGTCCCTTATGAGTATGAATAGGTTGAAGGCTTTCAATCACAAATGCAGTTCCTGGTTTATGAATGGTTTGTTTTCCAAAGTTTGTTGTTTCTTTTTGAATGTTCCACAGATGGCAGAACTCACTAGCAAAAGAAAAAAAAAGCCTATTAAATCCATACGTGTTGAACCACAGTACCAGTTGAATTCTTATTTTCTACTACTTCTAAGGAAATATATGTTTCAAGTTAATAATAATTAAAATTTATAAAGCAAATTAAGATGTTCAGAGTGCTTTCATTTGTATATCTCATTTAATCCTCACAAAAATCCTATGAGAAAGATCTTCATTATAATAACTTTAAAGATATGTTCTGTATAAGGTCATGCAGTCAGTATATGATGGTCTGGATTGGAAGCCAGATTCTTTGACTCTAGACGCCATGCTCTTTCCACTTGCTTGATACTTCTAAGTGTCACCTAGGACCTTAGACTTTGGGCATGTATAACTGTGCTGGGAGCTCCAGCCTCTGGACCTGTCTGGTTTTTGACCCTTCCTACCTGAACTTTCTGGGTTAGCACCTATTAATCTTGGACTAGAGCTCCTGCTTTTCCTTTATTCCTGATACTTAATCTTTGACACTTTTCTACTTTAGCTGTCCTTATTGGATTTGATCTCTAACTTACTGGGGTAACTTTCATTTGCCCTTTCTGTCTGATAATTCAGGTCCTGTTGTAACCAAGAAGTGTTTAAGAGAAGACTCAGCTTTCAGGCCATGAACTTCTTTGCCTTTTAATTTGGAGTCAGAAAGTCCCCTGAATAAGTCCACTTTTGAGGTTAAAACTCAATGTAGAGTGGTAAAGAAGACTGAATAAATGTCTGTTTTTGAAAAGCAAATATTCTCTTACTTAATATCAACAGAGACTTCTCCAGCTTTGATTCAGAAAGTTGACCGTTATGGTGGTAGATGAGCTAGATTTCTAGTGTGACTGATGAATTTAGGGAAAAGCCAGATTACAATTATGGCAGTATGTAAGGTCCCCACTCAATCCAGGGCACCAGTGCTTAAGCAAATGGTTTGCAGGTCCTTTGAGATATTAGTTATTTGTTGGTCAAAAGTGTTAACGATAATCAGTTTCTAGTTGCCAACCGAGGATGCCCATCTTACAAGGCACCTTCCTGGTGTTAAGAAGACTCCAGGTAGTAGTCCTCAAGGCTACATTTTTTTCCATATACGTTTTGGGTCACGTAAAGATGACTTAATCTTCAGTTGTTCAAAGTGCCAATTTTACAAATACAATGGTAGAAGGCAAGTAAGTCCCCCAGCAGCCTTAATTAGCACAAATATAAGTACATACCATTAAGATGCAGAAGAATATGTGGCATGTCTGTCTGATTAAAGAAACGCCAGCGATGATGGCAGAGTGGTGCCACCAGAAACAAGGGGGTCGAGGTAGCCTTCAGGCCCATGGAGAGTTAATATTAGCCCTCTTCAGACATGAAAAATAATAATTAAACACCGCTTGTCAATTAATGCCAACTTAAAGAAAGGCTCTACACTTAGATTAAGTGAGAAGCACGGGTTGCTTGAGAACAGTGAGAAAGGAGGAGGAAAAGGGGTATAAAATAATGGAAGAGATAAGGTGAAAAAGGAGAATAATTAAACACACATGTACTTTCACAGAGTTGGGGCACTCATATTTCTAATTAGAATTTCAATGCAGGAGCCCAATTTAACCTTAGGGAGTCTTTATATTCATGTCACTGTTGTACACAGCAATCAATCCAACTCTGGCATCTTACTTGCAAGTTGAATTTTCATATTACATTAGTGGAGCCCCAGCCTCTTTGTATCTTTAATGGATATTTTCTTTTTTAGAGCTTTAGTGTGTGTTTTGTCTTCTAGAAAATTCTGTGCTGCTAGGAACAATAGCCATTTAGATACTGGAATTCACAAGAGTCAGTGGCTTCTTGACTTTAGCCCATTACTATCTTGACAAATGCAGTTATGGGACTTTTTGTATTACCTTCTATCATGTCTGCTTCAGTGAAGTTAGAGGAACAGTCCATGTGTGTTCAGCAAAACAGCCTGGTGCATTAGGCAGTGAATGGTAAATAAAAGGATCCAGAATTCTGCCTCCTGTGTCTGTGTAGACAGCAGTTAACAAACTGCCTCATAGTTCAGTTCCTCCCAAATCTCTGAAATGGAATTTTGACTTCCCTTTGTCTTTCACTTCTGTTTCCTCAGCAGATTCCTGTTTAACTAGCATTTTCTAATTCTGGAACATATTACAGAACCACCGCCTATCACTCTATATAGCTTAAAGGTCAGTGGTTCTAGTCTTCTGTTTTACCAAATCGGGAAACTAAAACCACAGAGGTTAAATATTTTGCCTCAAATCAGATGGCTCAGGAGGAAGTGATTTTAACTCATACCATATAATGTAGTGTATCATTAATGTAGCATATCATTAATTCCTCCCAGGCAGGATTTTTGACCTCTATGATATTACTTTTTAGACCAGCCTGAATATAACAGTTCTATACTGGATCAGACTTAAGTATTATCTAGGACTATAGTTTGTCTCCAACAATATGAGGAAGAAGATATTTTGTCCCTACTCCTTCTTCAGGGTCCTGATTTTTGTCTGAGTTCTCAGAAACTACATGTTTGCCTGCCCATCTCAGTATCTGCATGGTATTTTCAGGCTTGCAGTGTGAGGGCAGAATCAGGAACCAATACAGACCCTCAGTGAGTCTAGTAACTCAGAGCAGTGATGATCCACAGAAAAGTGGATCCTGTGGATTTATCTAGAATGAAAGATTTGATCCTATAGATTTATCTAGAATGAAAGACTTATCTATGGATCTATCTACATCCTATGGATTTATCTAGAATGAAAGATTTGAGTCAGGGTAATAGGAACCGGTGGGGAACCCAAGACATTTTCAGTTTCCCAGTCTCAAGAGACTGAAGGAAACATTGGTCACTGCTTGAAAACATGGGCTGGGCAGCCAGGCTCAGTCAAGGCTAGTGTTGGACCATACTGTGTGGTGGGATTTGTGAGGCTAACACAATTAATCCTCCCAACTGCCAGCCAACCCTGAGATGTGAAATCTCCAACACTGATAATCCTTCCTAAAGCTCCTTTTGTACAGTTTAATTAGCTTAAGGCATTATAATATCTAATAAGAAAATTTGTTAGAAAGAATCTCATACATTATCTGGATTTAAATATTTCGCTCACTCAGGTTAAGAGGATTGAAATTTACTGATCAGTTTTTACATGTTGCCAAGTGGAGAGGTACAGAATCCCAAGCGACAAGCAGATAAATGTTTCAATGGGGTGGACGGAAGAAAGCTTTGGGTGGTGTTCAGGTCTGTGGGTGCCGAATGGAGGTAGTTGAAGAAGTGTCTGAACCTTAAGGATACTGAGACCATGTCTGAGGGTGATTCTTAAAAGGCGACCCAGTCAGTTGAGTGTCGGACTCTTAATTTCAGCTCAGATCATGATCTCGAGGTTGTGGGATTGACCCCCTCGTTGGGCTCTGTGCCAGCGCAGAGTCTGCTACACATACTCTCCCCCTCTCCCTCCCACTCACTTTCTCTCTCTCTCTCTCTCAAATAAATAAATAAATAAATAAATAAATAAATAAATAAATAAATAAAATCTTTAAAAAAAGTGTCTTAGGAGGAGGAAATGTGTGTGTGTTTGTGTGTGTGTATGTGCACATGTGTGCTAAATTCAAGGAGATATATGGTAGAAAACCTAGGCTGATTTGGTTTCAGTAGATAATGGGAATGACTCAGTCATAATTGTACTTGTACCTGCCAAGCATTCATAGAATAAATTAGAGTGAGATAAATAAGTTATGAAGTTAATGCAGAAATTTAGGCTGGGGGCAATAAGGGCTTGCAAAATGTTATGGCAGTTGGAAGTGTAAAGGAGGAAATGGATTGAAGAGATAATATAGGGATACAGTTAAAAAAATACTTGAAGGCCAGTTGAAAGAGGATGATAAGTAAGAGCACTATCAGAAATGACTCATGTATGGGCACCTGGGTGGCTCAGTGGGTTAAAGCCTCTGCCTTCGGCTCAGGTCATGACCTCAGGGTCCTGGGATCGAGGCCCGCATCGGGCTCTCTGCTTGGCAGAGAGCCTGCTTCCTCCTCTCTCTCTGCCTGCCTCTCTGCCTACTTGTGATCTTTCTCTCTGTCAAATAAATAAATAAATAAATAAATAAATAAAAAGAAATGACTCATGTTTTATGTCAGCACAATAGGGGATCCTGATAATAACTGAAATAAGGTAGAGAGGAAAGAACCATTTTAAGAGTTGAAAAATTGAGCACTTAGCCAGTTTTGGAAAGATGGAGCTGGAACAAATAGGTACAAGCCTCCTTGTCCAACTCCATTCTCAGTTCCAGTTACCTTTGCCACATTGAGGAGTTGCTTGGGTGCATGCATGATGTAGAAGGTGTGAGCAAGGCCACCTTCTAGGGTTAGATGGGGTGCGGGGCCAAGTATAAAACCTTTTGCTCTCTGGGCCTGAGGAGAGCCCGTGAATTACAGCAGAACACTCAAGGATAAGGACCAGAATGCACTGCATCCTGAAGAAGGTTCAGCTTGTGGACAACCTTGGGTCACCCTCACCTGCCTCCCAAGGAAGAACAGACTCTTGTCCTCCAGGAAGCGACTGTACTAGCTCCCAGGAGCTGAGGGGAAGCTGAGGAAGTAAGTTCCCTACTCTCAAGACTATAGAAACCCTGACTTTGATTGCCAGAGAGAGAGGGGAAATAAGGATCTTCCTTCCAGTGCCCAGGTAGCAAACTTACAAATTGACTTTTGGGGATGACCTGTGAAAACAGCATGTTTCTGTTCAGGGCACCCAAACTCTGGATGTGAGATCTGAGAATAAGTCAGAAGCTGGCAAAAAAGACTAGGGGATCTGGTAATGATAGAGGAAGAGTAGGATACACAATATGTAGTTCCTAAAAAAATGTTTTATATGTGTGTGTGTGTGTGTGCACGTGCACCTGTGTGTGTGTGTGCTGGTGTGATTGAAAAAAAAACTTAAACAAAAATTGCTAAGAGAACTTGAGGTTCAAATATAGTTTAAAATCTCTCAAATTCTGAGAATTAAAAACTCATAATTTTTGAATTAATAACATCAGTAAATAAATTGAAAGAGAAGATAGTCACCCCTGAATTCTGAATCAGTGGCTTGGAAAATTAAGTGGAAAAAAATACACCTGAGAATAAAAATAGAGAAAACAGGAGGGAAAAGATGAGTGATTTTTGTGGACTGGTATGGGGCACTCAAAATCTAATAAGGAGATACAGGAATTAGTGGAGAAGAGGCAATCATTAGACACAGAATAGAGGACCATTTTTCCATGTTGAGGGAAGATTTGAGCAAGAGATTCAAAGGACTTACTGACTTCCAGGCATGATTATCAAGAAAAAACAACCTAGGCCTAGTCTGATAATTTCTCTGAGCTCAAAGGATAAAAGGAAGATTGTATAGACTTCCAGAGAGAAGGAGCAAACTGTTTTCAAAAAGAGAATCAAACTGGCTATTAGACCTTTCATACATAACACTGGAAAAGAGGAGACAATAGAACAATATCTAAAGATTACCAAGAGAAAAGTAGACCATCCAAGAATCCTAAATCTAGTTAAGATACTCCTCACTCGTTTGGGCAAAAGAAAAATATTTGGGGATGCATAAGAATTTGGAGAATGTATTATCTACATACTGTATTTGGGGAGATTATTCAAGAAAACCTCTAAAAAGTAGTAATTGAATGAAAAAAGATTATGAATATATGTGTATAAGTGTGCATGTGTCTGTGTATGAATGATAATGTTAGCATGATGGGGACATGTAATATAAGTACTACATAAGGATGTTTGAAATATAAATAATATAACTTAATGATGCCAACTTCAGGATTTTTGTGTGACATAGTGAGATAGTGAAAGAGGGCAATAAAAGTGTTCTAATGTATAGTGACTTGATCTAATCAACATGGATCCTGTTTTGTTTATAATTTTGACATTTTGTTCATTGTTTTTTTTAGCATTTAATTTTGATTTAAAGAAATATTGCATTAAAATATCATTATTTTGATTACCAAGTTTTTTCACAGTCCCTTAAATTTTGTGCCCAAAACAAGTACCTCATTTACCTTGCCCTAGTCCTGGTCCTGCCAGCAAAAATCAGGAAATGGAAGCAAACCAGGGTTATAAGGCCAAGTAAGAAGAAAGTTTTAAGAAGGACATCAACAGAAGAAGCATAGGATAAATTCCGAGTAGAGGTTATTGTGTCTGGTGCGAGGCAAGTTATGGTAACAGAGCAGTAATCTAGTAGAAGTAAAGTTTGAACCAGAGGTTAGAAAGTGGAGGCCACAGATGCAGACAATGATTAAGTAAGGTATTGCTTTTATAAATGAGAAAGCCAGTTATTAACAATTTCAGCAAGCTTTTGTCCTTGAGGATGACATCATGAGAATTTCCTATGAAATCACTTGGAGTTAGAGTATCATCAAAAGCAAATAGCTCCCACTCATCTTTGACTCCTGAGGCAGCTCTGAGATGAAGATGGTCTTTAAAAAGAACGTTCTAGGAAGTCCACCTCTCCTTAGATGTCTCATAGCCTGGAAAACAACACAGGCTTTCAAAAATCATTGTTATCTCAGTCTCACATAGGTAGCCACGACTATGGAAAATGATGTGTTCTCTTTTCTTGTACATCCTTCATTACACACATGCACTTCTGAAGGAATAAAAATAGGGAACTTCAACTCTTTTTTTTTTTTTTAAGGCCCTCTTCCGACCAGATTCCATTTAGGACCTGCTCTTCCTGTAAATACTCTGAGAAGGGTTGCCAAGGAAACCTGAAACAAAGGCGACTTCATGCACTCAAACCAGGAAAATGCATCAGCACCTCAAATCTTTATACATTACTGTAGATTGACAGTCTCCTTCCTTTCTCTAACTAGAGTTTTCAAGAACAGCCTTGAAACACTTCACATTTTTTTAAAAAAAATCTAGGATACGATAGGGAGTTTTTCCTCTTATCTTCTGGGTACCTTTCAAGTGTTTTTGCCATTATTTCACAGTTTATGTATTCAAAAGTAAACATTACAATAATAGCAACTTTTCATTTGAAAAAAATGAAAGGCTTACATAAAGAAAATGCCGTTTTCATTTCAGATTGACTTCTATAGCACCACCTTAAGAAATATTGCCATGTCTTATATGTTGATTTTAGAACTCCTAAGGCTAGTGTCTGAATCAGTCGAACAGATCTTCTGTTGCTACTTATCAGAGTTTATAACCCAGTAACCTGCTAACACCTCCAAGTCCTTTCTATACAAATTGACTGGTTGTAGGAGTTAACTGTTGTAACTGAATAAGGGTCATTTTCAACATTGCAAATTGATACATTTGATTTAATCCATTAAGTTGTCTTTTGCATCATGGGTTTAGAACAGGAAAAACTACATTAAGCAAGAATCTTTGGGGGAAAGTAAAATCTTGATACTTGGCTAGTTGCATGGGAAACACATGGCTAGTTAAAAACAAACAGGTTTTTCATTCAAAGAAGTGATAGGTTTTATAAACAGAGGGTGATTGGGTGGCCAGGACCTAGTAAAAGTTAAGGAGGAATGAAAGCATATAAAGCAAGAGTGACCATTTGGGGTTTGGTAAAGAGGGTCACTGACATGGCATGAAAATCTCTGTGTGTGTGTGTTTTCCAAAAAACCAAGTTTAACTTTTCCCGTGATTATCTTGTTCTGACAGGTACCATTCTTCTTCACTGTATCTCGCCTTAAGGTATTATTTCTGAGAAACTACACAACCTCCTGGGAAGAGATGAATGTGATGTTGTGAGAAGCGAAGGGACTGGATACCAGCCACCTGAGTCAGATGGAGGCAGCTCAGAGAGGTAACTTTAGGAGGTGTGGCAGCTATCATGTGATAATCATATCCTTGGAGAATCACAGATTCAGAGCAGTATCTCTTGCCTTACAATGCCCTAGGGTGTGATTATCTTATGATAACCATCTTAAAGATGTCTTTTTTGCTCAATTAACACATACTTCCATGAAAATTAGCTATCAAGATGAGTTAGAAAATATAGATATTTAACATGACATGTTAAAATAGTACAGATGTCTTCATCCAATTATTACAATTTGCACTCTGGACAAGGAAAACTACTTGGATGAGTGATTCAACTTGCTAACATTTACAGGTTTTGTAATTGTATATGATTACCAGATTTCTTCATATTGGGCAAACTCTGTATTTTCATTGACAGAGATGTGTTTTTGAAAGGCAGACCTAGGAAGGTTTACATAAGTGTCTTCAGCTCTCCTGAATTTCTTCTGTTTGGACCTGCCCTTTTACAAAACTTCCCTAGGGATTCCAATATGTTTTCTCATCCATTCTGTGGCATGCATTGAGAAGGAGCCAGGCCATTTGCTTTTTGAGTGTTTGCTGGCAGACAGTAAAACACACTTGTCATGAGTGCACATGGGCTGGGAATATTTCTTGAGAATAAATGGAGCAGCAATATGAGAAAATGTTTGTGCATTGTAGGACAAGTCAGTATTGATCCGAATTCCTCCTTGCTCCTGGCAGAGCACTGAAACACCTCTGAGGCCTGTGGTTTCTTATCTGAAAGTGAGCGAATTTGTTCAACTAATTTCTAACTTTCTTTCCAGCTTAGCAGTCTGTGCTTCTGAAGTAAAAATACATGCAACTCCTAGTAGGTGAAGATGTGAAATGGTTAGGTGTCTCCTAAACTGTATGTCTAGGATAGTAGTTTTCATCCAGAGGCAGGACAGTCGACAATGTCTGGGGACATTTTTGGTTGTTGTACTAGGGGGGAGTGTTACTGTCATGTAATAAATAGAGGCCAGGAATGCTGCTAAATAGCCTGCAATGCATAGGACTGCCCCCCACGCCCACCCCTCCAACCCCAGTGAAGAATTATCCAGCCCCAAGTTTCCAGTGTTTAGATTGAGGAACTGTGGTCCGGGGCAAGTTCCTTCACATCTCTAATCCTTTGTTTCCTCATCTCTAAAATGGAGATGTTAATATCAGCCTAAATGAGTCTCTGTGAAGATCCATTGATAAAATGCATGTAAAGCAACTAGCACTGCCTGGAACATGTAATAAAGACTCACTAACTGTCAGCAATAATCATTACTGTTATAATTAATAGTCCCAATATTTAAAAAATATATTAGCTATTACATATGAAAGAAAAATTCTTTCAAGTCAATTTTCAGTGACCGTTTGATCAAGTATGCCAACAACTTGAGACTTGGACCTCTGAAACAATCCAGCAGAGTGGTTCTCATGATGTAGTCCCTGAACCTTCAGCATCAGCATCACTTGGGACCATGAGAGAAATGCAGATTCTTAAGCCCCATCTCAGATCTGTTGAATCAGAGACTCTGATGGTGGGGCACAGGTAGTTTAACAAATACTCTAGGTGATTCTGATGCAAGCTAGAGTTTGAGAACCACTGCTCTAACATATACCTCAGGAATAATTCTTCAAAGTGGAAACTGGGTCTCATCCTTTTAATTACTCCATACACCTGGTTGAGTGCCTTGTATGTGGTAGGTACTTGGTAACATGATTGATGAAAAGCTAATTCATGAGCAGGACCTGATCCTGCATTTTCAACAATTGTCCCCACAGCTTGGCATTGACTGATGTTGACAGACACAGTTGAGTTACACCCACAGGCCCTAATCTCTCTCTGTCTGTCTGTACCAGGTGTAAGGCAGCAGGCCTGTGGGCTAAAGAGGCCACTTGTGCTTACAAGTTGAGACCTGCCAGCACAGTTCAAGTGATCCTACACCTTAGTTAGGGCCAAACAAAGGGAGAGGTTTCATTAGAAATAATTAAACTCAAATGAAACAAACCCAGGAGTTCAACATAACTGCAGCTGTGGCTGTCATCAAATCATTCCTCTATTGTTTTTATTCAAAGGATTCTGGAACTCATGGACAAGTGTTTTGGGGATGTTTGTATGTTTATTTGAATTAATGATATAAATGTCATTTTCTGAGTCTCCTTTTCAGTATTCAAAATTGAATCACCCTGGAAATATAAATCATATTGTAGAAATACAGAACCAAGAAGAAAACATGTTAATTTGAACTTAAAGTCATCCTCTACTATAGTTGCATAAATTTAGAAAAGGGATTCAGATCATTAGTCATAGTAAGACTTATTAAAATCTTGGCATATGTGGGTCAACATATCTAGTAATAGGTTTTTAAATTATAAATGTGGGAAATAAATAGGAGGGAGTCAGCAATTTGGGAGGTAGTTGTTAAGAGCATGTTTTTAAAAAAGTATTTGCTACATAAAAGTATATATTATGTGTAAGTTACAAAGCATCAGTATAAACTGGATGCCCAAGAGGTGATCATTACACTTAAGCAGGGGAATATTACCAACTGTTATTGAGGGTCCATTTAGGTTACTTGTTCATTGAAAACCGCTGATTGCTCTCCACCCTTCATCCAGGTAACCACTGTCTTGAATTGTGCTTGAAAAAATTTTAATACATGTATATTTATCTATAACTTATTTTTAGAGTTTGCTTATTTTTGAACTTTGTTATAAGTGGTACACTGTCTTTATTCTGTGATCTTTTTTCATTCAGTGTTCACATAGTTGCAAATTCTTTAATTCTTTGCCAAATTATAGTCCAATTTATGACTACATTACATTTTATGCATTCGCCTGTCTAGTTTGGGGTTTATTTATTTACTTAGTTTCACATTTTTCATGGAATGATACCAATTTGAAAAGCTCTTGCATGTGAATATAACCCAGCATCTTCACTTGGAAAACAAAGTAGTTCAACCAGTTCTTAAGCCTTGGAGTCCGAGTCCTTGCTTTTTTGGTGATTTACAACCTTTACGTTTGTCTCTTTTATCTACTACATTGTAAGTTCTTCGTGGGTAGAAATACATCTATTTCATTTCTGTTTCTCTAATACCTAAGATGGTGCTTGACCCATAGTAGATACATTGGTAGGGGTGGAGGTAAATGACAGAAGATTAATTCAAATTAGATTCTTTTTTTTCTTTTTTTTTCTTTTTTAAGGGAATATATTGATTGATTGACCTGAAAATTTCAGGGTTAACTCCAAGAAACTTCAGACTCCTATCATCATAGCATTCAGCCTCTAAGAACAAAGACCGTCTTTTTTTTTTTCCCCCCCTCAGAAGTTCTTGGATATACTCTTTCTGGCCTGAATTGGTTCATTAGCTCATCCCTGTACCAATGATTGTGGTTTCAGGTTATGACATGTTATGATTTCCATATGCCCAGGTCACATATTCTACCTCTGGAACCTTCTCCAAACTGATTCTATTAAGAGTAGGAATTCAGTTGTTCTCTAAAAGCAAAATTAGGGAGCTCCACAGAGAAGAAATAGATGTAAAAGCAATAAATGTCTATTACAGTAGATGTTGTATAAAATCTGGTTGAATAAAAATGAAAGAGTTAACATAGGAAAGTACATTTAAAAAATCACACGAATAGGAACTGATCAAGGGTAATAGGGGATGAGCAAGGATTTAGTTTATAAAATAATCCAGCAGATATGTTAAAATGAAAAGTCTTTTTTGATGGTATAAAGGGAAAAAGGGAAAGGAAAAGACAAGAGTTATGGTTACTTCAGCATAAATTCTGTGGACTGAGTACTTCAAAGATGCTGGAGGTAATGAGTTAATGAAAACAAGTGGTCTGGGATGACAGGTAGACATTGGTGGGATTTGGAGAGAGGTGAATAATAGGAAGCCCATGTAATAGGATCAATTTTAATGTCAGAAAAAAAGGTTGAATATGTGGACGGAGGAAGATGGAGAGAATGCAGGGGCTACCAATGCCAATTTGGAGTTGGCACATCCAATTTACTTTCCTTGAAGAAAGGGATTTTTCTCAACTTCATGTTCCTTTAATTCTATAGACTCTTCTTTGGGAACATTCCTCATATCAAAAGGGCAGAAGGTTAAAGTACAGGAGATACTTTCTTCTTGAAAGGTTCTATGTAATGACTGTAAAAACAGATACATGCAAGGCATAGATATTGTTATCTCTAGATATTGTTATCATCATCATCATCACTATCATCATCATCATCATTTGGTAATAAATTTAAGTCAGAGCAGAGAGAGTGATCTCTATATCCTTAAGCATAAGTGTAAGAGATACTTCTATAATTTAGTTTTCACAGGTTCAGAGTTTTGCATTCAGGGAAGATTTTTTTTAAAATTTTTTTATTATTTGCCCAAGGGGTACAGGTCTGTGAATCATCAGGCTTACATCTTTCACAGCATTCACCAAAGCACAAACCCTCCCCAATGTCCATAACCCATCCACCCTATCCCTACCCTCCCACCCCCCAGTAACCCTCAGTTTGTTTTATGAGATTAGAAGTCTCTTATGGTTTGTCTCCTTCCCCATCCCATCTTGTTTCATTATTTTTCCCTCCCTACCCCCCAC